>OX393553.1:56615679-56953179 GCA_947650365.1 Chamaelirium japonicum
CAACCCGACTCTGAGTTCTTAGGTCATTTCAGCGACTGGGATGGTCTCAAGCGAGGTTGTCCGACAGACCAAAACAGTATTTTTTGACTTTTTATATATAACCGTTTGTTTAGAGACGTCCAAACAATGGATCCCGGTTCAAGAAGTACGAGTCCACACAAATTTTTTCCCCTTTTATACCTTCTATCATTAGAGCCATCCAAACAATAGACCCTAGTTTGGAGTACAACTCCAAACAATTTTTTACTTTTATACCTTCTGTTTCATTAGAATCATCCAAACAATGGACCCTAGCTCAAGGAGTACAACTTTTTAAAAAAAACTCTTATACCTTTGGTTTCATCAGAGCCGTCCGCAATGGACCCGGTACTTATGGGCCATTGTCTGCGGACTTGGCAAATCATTCTTTGGTGTGGGTAGGGACCAAAAAAGTTTTTTTATTTTTGAAAAATAAAGACCAAAGATAGAGTACTATTTTGCTACCATATTCACTTGACTACGGCCTAATTGTGTGCTGCCCTATCGTCAATTAGAAAGGCAATAATAGGGCATATGCATCTAGAGGTGACAATCCTTGACCCGATTACCAACCCAACCCGAAGTTAGCGGGCTTGGGTTTGGCCTAAACGGGTTCGTGTCATAAACGGGTCGACCCGATTGACTTGTTTATTTAATGGGTCGGGTTCAGGTTTGTACTTATAACCCGATTAACTCGACTTGACCCGTTTAACAAATGGGTCGTGTCAACCCGACCCGACCCATTTGTTAAATGGGTCAAGTCGGGTCAATCGGGTTATAAGTACAAACCCGAACCCGACCCATTAAATAAACGGGTCAATAGGGTCGACCCGTTTTTGACCCGAACCCGTTTAGGCCAAACCCAAACCCGCTAACTTCGGGTCGGGTTGGGGGTTCGGGTCAAGGATTGCCACCCTTAGCTGCATATGCCCTATTATTGTCTTTCTAATTGACGATGGGGCAGCACACGATTAGGACGTAGTCAAGTGAATATGTTAGCAAAATAGTACTCCGTCTTTGGTCTTTATTTTTCAAAAAATAAAAAAACTTTTTTGGTCCCCACCCACACCAAAGAATGATTTGCCAAGTCCGCAAACAATGGAACACAAGTACCGGGTCCATTGCTAGGACGGCTCTAATGAAACAGAAGGTATAAGAGTTTTTTTTTTTTAAAGTTATACTCCTTGAGCTAGGGTCCATTGTTTGGACGATTCTAATGAAACAAAAGGTATAAAAGTAAAAAATTGTCTGGAGTTGTACTCCAAACTAGGGTCTATTGTTTGGATGACTCTAATGACAGAAGGTATAAATATGGAGTCGTACTCCTTGAACCGGGATCCATTGTTCGGACGTCTCTAAACAAACGGTTATATATAAAAAGTCAAAAAATATTGTTTTGGCTGTCGGACAACCTCGCTTGAGACCATCCCAGCCGTCGAAGTGACCTAAGAACTCAGGGTCGGGTTGAGAAAACACAATCCTAACCCTAAACCAAGCCGTTTAGCCCAACCCTAACCAACCCGGTCAACTCGAATCGGGTCAAGTATCATAGGTTAGTGAAGTACTGAAGATTGAGATGAATAAAATTGATCATTAAAACTTTTTATTATGTAACTCACTGCGTATGTTTTGCCGGGGCAAGGCCGCCGGAGCCGGGTGTTGCCGTCGAAGGTGTGTGTTGATGCCAAAGTTATCCTATTGTGTCGTACTTGCAGCAGCACCAAAGGCACCCGCTGTGTACCGCGTCTGTGACGACCAAGATCCAATATGTCAAGAGCCAAGAGCCAAGACTCCTGAGGTTGTGATGCCAAGATGGATAAGGTGAGGTGAGGTAAGGTGAGGTGTACAAGGCCATGAGTTAGCCCCATATCGCCTGGAGAGAAGGAGATCCTGAGCTACTTATATAATTTCCCCACCCAAACATAGAAGACGCGTTTTAAAGTCGTGCGCCACTACGGATTTCGTAAGAACTCCGTAGTTAAGTGTGCTCGAGCGAGAGCAGTACTAGGATGGGTGACCTCCCTGGGAAGTTCTCGTGCGGGCACGGGCAACGCGGACAATATCTTGTGTGTTTAGGGCGGATGTTACAAAATGGTATCAGAGCCGGTTCTCCTCGAGATGGGGGGGTCTAACCCTACACAAGGACGTGTAGCCCTGAGGGGGGTGGATTGTGATGACCAAGATCCAATAGGCCAAGAGCCAAGACTTTTGAGGCTGTGATGCCAAGATGAATAAGATCCGTGTGCCACTACGATTTCGTAAGAACTCCGTAGTTAAGCGTGCTCGGGCGAGAACAGTACTAGGATGGGTGACCTCACTGGGAAGTTCTCGTGCGGGTACGGGCAAAGCGGACAATATCTTGAGTGTTTGGGGCGGATGTTACAAAATTGATTGTGACGACCAAGATCCAATAGGCCAAGAGTCAAGAGCCAAAACTCCTAAGGCTGTGATGCCAAGATGGATAAGGTGAGGTGTACAAGGCCATGAGTTAACTCCATATCGCCTAGAGAGAAGATGTTGAGCTACTTATATAATTTCCCCTCCCAAATATAGAAGACGCGTTTTAAAACTGTGCGCTGCTACAGATTTCGTAAGAAATTCGTTGTTAAGCATGCTCGGACGAAAGCAGTACTAGGATGGGTGACCTCCCTGGGAAGTTCTCGTGCGGGCACGGGCAAAGCGGACAATATCTTGTGTGTTTGGAGCGGATGGTACCTTCGGCACTTGCTGCGTGCCGATCGGCACGGGCTTCCACTAGTATATATATACAAAAGTACACAAGGAGATAGGACTCCTGAATAACCGATGTGGGACTAAAACATCCTATATAAGTAGGGATGGGAGCGATGCGGTTTAAAATCGAAAACCGCCGTAAACTGTACCGCATGGTGCAGTTTTGGTTTGCCAAAATAGAAAACCGTCGCGGTGCGATTTCGGTTTCGGTATAGCGGTGTTTCGGTTTTGATTAAAACCGTAAAAAATCACACTATTTAGACCATTATAATGATAAACCGCAGTGCACCGCACCGCATGGTGCGGTTTCGATTTTACATAATGGCACACCGTCGTGATGCAGTGCGGTGCGATTTCGGTGTGGCAGTTCGGTGTTACGGTGTGGTTTCAGTTTTGTCAAAAACAACACCAAAACCGCACCGTTGCCATCCCTCTATATAAGTAATATACAACTACAAGTAACACTCTCTCTCAAACTCTATGTTGGGTCATGTGGGTCAAACACCAAGAATTTGCAAACACGGTACTAAAAATCAGTAGCCGGAAGAGCTTTTCTGAGAAAGTCTCCATTCGAGTCCTTTGAGTCAACATGAGGGGTTTGTTTAGTCCCACATCGGTAATGGGAGCAGGTGTAGTGCGCTTATATACCCCAATGTTCACTCTTATGGTCACTCTTCACTCCAAGCAGTTAGCCTTTTGGAGTAAATTGGGTTCATTCCAACCATGGTGAAGATGTCTCCTTTGGACATAATTCGACCGTTGACATCAAATCCGACTAAATATCAATACTTTGCTGAATTTCTTCTGTGCCAATAATGCCGGATGTGGGACGCACGTTTACTTCTGTAGACTGTAAACGGCCGTTACGGCCCCCTAGCGATTCTTTCTTTATTTAATGCAAAAAATCTAATGAAAGTAACCCAATCCAGCACCTTACCTGCAAATTCCAGGGGCCCACTTACATATTAGTGGATGGGTAATGTTTGGGGTTTTTATCTGTCGGTGTCTGAAGAATTAGTCAAGAAACCCAATTTTGAAATCAGAGTCTGGATTCAATCCACACAGGACGAGCCGTTCGTATCCCCAAACCCCAACGGCTACTTCTCTCTCTCTCTCTCTCTCTCGCCCCTCTCTCTCTCTCTCTCTCTCTCTCTCTCTCTCTCTCTCTGTGTGTGTGTGTTAGACCGAGTCCAGTTCCAAACCACTCGCCTTCTCCTTTACCAAATGGAACCCAATTCAAGACCCTTTCAAGAAGCCCCCAAATCGTTGGAGGCCGAGGAGGAGTGCCACCCCCAGATGGGCACTCCAGCGGTTCCTCCGGCCACCGAGCGGAGATCGCGGCGGCGGGGGGCGAGGGAGGTCAGTTCCAGATACATGATGACGCCATCGGCTCCGGGACCGCCCTCGCCCATCAGCTCCTCCTCTGGCGATCTCCACCTCGCGGCCTCCCCCAAGTTCTCGGCGTTCCCTCTACCCATCCCCAAGAAACCCCATCACCACCAGAGGCAGCGGCGCCACCCGCCCTCGATCCCCTCATCCCCGGTATCCACCGATTCCGAAGCAGATCCCTCTTCTTCCTTCACCGACGAGAACCATCCCGGAGCAGCAGCAGCGGTTAACCGGAGCTCAGAAACTCCCCTTCCATTGGGGTTTCAGAGTAAGGCAGTCGATACTCAGAGGAAGCGCGCCATGAGGCTATTTCATGACAACAGCGGCGATCAGCAGCAGCAGCAGCAGAGTCTGGAACATCTGAAGCTTTTCAATGTGAAGCTTCAGTCGAGAAAGCCAAGGCCCGACACCCCGATGGCTCATCCTGTCGATCGGTGTCCCGCCGGTAGTAATGGTACCCAAAGATTAGCACTGCTGAGCCAAAAACTTCCTAGATCGATGAATCTTGGGACGACATCGGTGAAGAGAACCGCGGCCGAGGGGGCGAAATCCGAGCCCTCCTTCCCGGCACGAGCAAACCCTTTCGCCTCGGAGGAGGGTGGCGGAAATGGGTCCCGTGAAACATCCCCCGAGAATCGTTCGACCTTCTCGGAAGGCGAGGCGTGCAGCGTGAGCAGCCAGGGTGGGTTCTGCGAGAGCCCTCCACTCAACAGTTGCAGGGTCCGGAAGGTTTCGGAGTTCCGGTCTTCGATGCCGGAGGCCGATCTCCTGCCGACCATGTCGGGGAGGAGGTCTGTTGATGGGGGCTCAGGCAGACCGGACGTCGTCGAGGACTACTCCGGCAGGGTGTCTTCCTCCCTTTGTTACCGCTCCCTGAGTTCGGCTCTGTCGAATTGCCAACAACATCCCATCAATTCTACCAAATCTATTAGCAAACCCCCAGCTTCGTTGAGACCTTATTCAGTCACAGCGAGGACAGTTGGGCTCTGCCTGCCTCCGCAACCACAGAACACAGTGCAGGGGCTGGACTCGGGGAGGGGGAGGAAGGCATCGAATCGCCAGGAAGATGGCCACTTGCTCCGGATGGCTCACAACTATTATCTGCAATGGAGATTTGCTAATGCGAAAGCACATGCCGCGGTTTGTGCACGGGCAATTGCGGCAGAGGTAGTTAATTTCTAATCAATCGTACAGATTAATAATTTGCAGTTTTTTTTCTCTCTGAAAAACTGTTAGTTTTTGTTTAAGATTTTGAATCACAAGCTATGGTACTCAGGGGGTTTACCTTTATAAGAGCCACATTGATGATAACTCACCATGATCTGGCAAATTGCTTCCTGGTTTCAGTTATAAGTATTATCCTAGATTTTCCGGTAATTAGAAACCATTCTATCAATTCTTCATGGTGATATTTAATACTTAGCTGTCCTGATATTGCTCATTTGTTAGACAAACAAGTTAGTCCTGTAATTCTTTTTGTCTTTGGTAAAATAGAGCAGAATTGCCAAAGAATTTTTTGAATGGTCACTCATCACGCCGTCATCGTCTTCGTCCATCATCATCAACATCATCTCCAACATTTTTTTTATGAGAATCCCTCGGGGGGGGGGGGGGGGGGGTTAGGCGTTGACCCGTACCCGTGGATTAAAACGGAGAAGTGGTTGTACAATTAGTAGCCCCAATAAAATGACCGGTCAGAGAAAAACAAAGAAAAATTGTCGTAGGGGTCCGGCTCCTCTAGGCATTACAAGGAGGAACCACTATTCCATGAGGTTGACAGTCTTCTTGGGCACAATCTCCCATGGATCCTGCTTATCCGCAAAAATTATTTTGTTCATCCCCATCCAGATTGATCAGATGATTGCAATGACCAACAGGTCCCATCCTTTCTTGCCCTCCTTCCGAACATGTCTGCGTCTCCAAGTGGTCCAAAGCGAGAGCAGTGCCAATGGTTCCGATGTGAAACCCATCTTCTGCCTATCATAATCCCATAACTGCTTAGCAAATGGGCAAGTCAGAAGCAAATGATCCACTTCCATATCTTCATCAATTCTTTATACACCGGGTCAGGTCAGGCCCGTCAGGGTACTCCACCTCAAACCTCACCTCATAAAACATCCACCCAATCTACTCCACAACGTCTTCGGGATGCGTTCCGGGTGATGCGTCTCTAGCATGACCATAAGGTCGGAGACGTCATCCACCTTCTCAAAGTTATTCAGGACTGCCTTGATGGTGCCAAATCTCCCTGCAAGCTTCTCGATGGCCTTCCTATCTCGCCACACGTGTGTAGGGAGGCCATAGATATGGAGACAGACTTGGTGACCCCTCCACACCATATCGCTCCGGTCCTAACAAACTATTTGCTGAAGGATATTTGAAGGTCACCCATCACGATGGTCTCTGACAGGATGGTTGCCTCAAGGGCCCTCGTGGAAGGGAACTCTACCAAGAATGAGTCAATGGAGAATTTCTTCACCTTCCAATCACATTCGTTACCGCACGCCTCACGCAGGATAGGGTGGAGCTCCCACAAAGTTGTAGAACCTGCCTCCACCGAATAAACACCAAAATGTTCCATGGCCTTCACGTTTACCTGTATGTTCTGATCGTAAAGGATATCAACATCGAACTCCATCGACGATGCCGGAGAAAGCCCCGTGCAGCATCGCTGCATGCTCGAGGAGCTGTTTGGACATTGCACACGTCGACGACTTGTGACCTACTTTTCTGCACACAAAACAAACAACTGGGTCTTTGTAGGTGGAAGCGTAGTTTCTTCTCCCTTCTCCGCGGAAGCAAAGAATCCTCTTAATAGGTCGTCTCCTAGGGTTGCCTCCGATTTACAAAACAACTGATGTCACCCACCATGAATATTTCTCCTGTGTCGAAGAATATATGTGGAACCGCTTCCGTCATGACTTGAGCATAAGATCTCGGCCCAGGGTCATGAATACAGTTGTTGGCACTGCTTGAAGGAGATGGATGATATCCTCTCCTGGATCTGCCGCCATGTGTATCACCCACCCCTTGATCGCTCCGCCGCCCTCGTATCAGTCCAGGGGTCCACGGATCTGGAAGAACCACTGGATTGAACCGCGGATCCTGAGGTCTTGAGGAGTAGATAAGCCGCCATAATTCACCGACGTTCTCCCGTGGTTCCTTGCCGACTCCCTAGGAGGGGAAAGGAAATGCACCGAGCGCTTCGAGCTCTCGACGCGGGATATTGTCAGTGTCCTACCGCGAGACCGAAGGGAGGGGCATAATTGTTGTCCTGTTTGGCGCTTCCCTTTAAGGTTCAGCCTCCTCTGAGAGGAAGAGGAGGGATCACCACCCCCACTACCAGTCATCCGTTGCATCCCTCACTCCAATACCTGCATTCAAGTCTTATCCCATCAAGATGGGGTCACTCATAGGCTAAAAATTTGCCTGAGAAATGAGGTAGTCCAGTCTTGGATGTCACACCCCCTCTACCAGTCATCCGTTGCATCCCTCACTCCAATACCTTTAAGGTTCAGCCTCCTCTGAGAGGAAGAGGAGGGATCACCACCCCCACTACCAGTCATCCGTTGCATCCCTCACTCCAATACCTGCATTCAAGTCTTATCCCATCAAGATGGGGTCACTCATAGGCTAAAAATTTGCCTAAGAAATGAGGTAGTCCAGTCTTGGATGTCACAAACTTGTAGATGCCCTTGAATGTGTATGCTTCCCGATGGATGGTACTAAAGAGTTGGTGAATTTGCAGTGATTTGATGAGGAACATGCTAGTTAAGTTTATCCTTTAATTTTTACCTTGATTAACAGATTGCTAACTAACTTGTCAAAAGAAACCTCTAATAGCTCTATTTGTTTGTTGAATTCAAGGTTATTTTCTCATGGTCTATAGATAGCTTCATTTATTTGTTTAATCTTTGTTCGAAACTGACCAACTTATATTTTTTTCCCCAGAAATCACTTTATGGTGTCTCAGATAAAATATCAGAACTGCAAACTTCGGTTAAGATGAAGCGCACTGAACTTGAATTGCTGAAAAGGAGAAGTACCTTATCTAACATTGTTGAAGCTCAAGTAAGGCTGATAATCTTTATTTAATCTTTTTTGGGCCGTGTGTTTTAATATAGCTTCTAGTAACCTGTGGGAGTATATTTTGGCTTGCATTGACACTTGCATGGACATATAACTAGATGAAATGAATTGGTCCTTTAGATTAAATTATTTTGCATATTTTAAAAGCCAGATTGGATGCAATTCCAGCATATATTGTTAGTGGAAATGTCAAGTTTGGTATGTTAGAAATATGAATGGATTGAGAGTTTAAGAAAAACTAGTTGAATGATACAAGGTCAGAAAATTAGTACATTGATGGACAATTGCGAAGCAAAGTTTGATTGCAATCGGACCAATTATACCTAATGTGGTATTTGTTGATAAATATATTGAAACATTAAGTCCAACAAACAGTTGATATGAACAATTGTAATAAACAGACACACACATATTGAACACTAAGTCCAACCAACAGTTGATATGAACAATTATAAACACACACACACATGCTTGAGAGTGCCATCAAAATAGAGAGTGTAAATTCCATGCAAATCCAATTACTAAGATAACTATGTCTCCTTCAGAGAGTGATGCAAGGAATTTCTAGTGAAGACATGTGGTCAATGAGGATCCTAAGTTTTATCTATGTTAGATACCCTCGCACCTCAAAACCCGGGTTGTAAGGGGAGGTCCACAGGGGGTATATTAAGCGGGTGATGGGTGCCTCCCTCACCGATGTGGGACTATCCGTCAACACCTCCACCCTCACGCGGAGCATGCGTGGCAAGGATCCTCCCGTGCGGAGCATGCATGGCAAGGCACGATCGGTGGGGAACATCCGGAGCCGGAGCAGGAGACAGATCAGCTCTGATACCATGTTAGATACCCTCGCACCTCATCTGATCCCTTCCTTCATGCTAGAGGAGTAGCTGTGGGGGAAGGGACCGATGCCAAGCGGGAGGGGGGGGCGGACGTCCCGGAGAGGAGAGCCAAAGGTGGGGCCATAGCAGGAGAATGAGAAACCTGACCCGGTGAAAGAATGGACATCGTCGTACTGCAGCGCTGGAAGGATGGAGTCTGGAGCCACGGCCGCTACCTCGCCGGAAAAAGGTGGCAGGAAGACAGTGGAGGCCACAGCAGCGGCATCAACAGTCGTGTCCATGAAAATCTCGCCAATGTCCTTGATGTATTCGACCTCATCTGATCCCTCCTCCACGCTGGAGGAGTAGCCGTGGGGGAAGGGACCGATGCCAAGCGGGAGGGGGAGGCGGACGTCCCGGAGAGGAGAGCCAAAGGTGGGGGCCATAGCAGGAGAATGAGAAACCTGACCCGGTGAAAGAATGGACATTGTCGTACTGCAGCGCCGGAAGGATAGAGTATGGAGCCACGGCCGCTACCTCGCCGGAAAAAGGTGTCAGGACGACAGTGGGGGCCACGGCAGCGGCATCAATGGTCGTGTCCATGAGAACCTCGCCAATGTCCTTTATGTATTCGACCTCATCTGATCCCTCCTCCACGCTGGAGGAGTAGCCGTGGGGGAAGGGACCGATGCCAAGCTGGAGGGGGAGGCGGACGTCCCGGAGAGGAGAGCCAAAGGTGGGGGCCATAGCAGGAGAGTGAGAAACCTGACCCGGTGAAAGAATGGACATTGTCGTACTGCAGCGCCGGAAGGATAGAGTATGGAGCCACGGCCGCTACCTCGCCGGGAAAAGGTGCCAGGACGACAGTGGGGGCCACGACAGCGGCATCAATGGTCGTGTCCATGAGAACCTCACCAATGTCCTTGATGTATTCGACCTCATATGATCCCTCCTCCACGCTGGAGGAGTAGCCGTGGGGGAAGGGACCGATGCTAAGCTGGAGGGGGAGGCGGACGTCCCGGAGAGGAGAGCCAAAGGAGGGGCCGATGCGGTAGAATGAGAGAGCTAGAGGTGGGAATAGAACCGTATGGATCGGAGGGATGCGGGAGGGCTCGCTGACGTCGTCGCGGCCGTGGCGGAGGACGTGGACGACGGAGGGGTGGAAGCGCTGGGAGAGACTGGTGAAGCTGGAGGGGAGGTTCCTCCGAGCGTAAGCCATAGGGATTTACCCCTCCCCCCCGGGTATTCCTCCAGCGTGGAGGAGGGATCAGATGAGGTCGAATACATCAAGGACATTGGCGAGATTTTCATGGACATGACTGTTGATGCCGCTGTTGTGGCCTCCATTGTCGTTCTACCACCATTTCCCGACGAGGTAGCGGCCGTGGCTCCAGACTCCATCCTTCCGGCGCTGCAGTACGACGATGTCCATTCTTTCACCGGATCAGGCTTCTCATTCTCATGCTATGGCCCCACCTTTGGCTCTCCTCTCCGGGACGTCCGCCTCCCCCTCCCGCTTGGCATCGGTCCCTTCCCTCACAGGTACTCGTCCAGCGTGGAGGAAGGATCAGATGAGATGCGAGGGTATCTAACATAGTATCAGAGCTGATCCGTCTCCTGCTCCGGCTCCGGATGCTCCCCACCGATCGTGCCTTGCCATGCATGCTCCGCACGGGAGGATCCTTGCCACGCATGCTCCGCGTGAGGGGGAGTGTTGACGGATAGTCCCACATCGGTGAGGGAGGCACCCATCACCCGCTTAATATACCCCCTGTGGACCTCCCCTCAAAACCCGGGTTGTAAGGGAAGGTCCACAGGGGGTATATTAAGCGGGGTGATGGGTGCCTCCCTCACCGATGTGGGACTATCCGTCAACACTCCCCCTCACGCGGAGCATACGTGGCAAGGATCCTCCCGTGCGGAGCATGCATGGCAAGGCACGATCGGTAGGGAGCATCCGGAGCCGGAGCAGGAGACGGATCAACTCTGATACCATGTTAGATACCCTCGCACCTCATCTGATCCTTCCTCCATGCTGGACGAGTAGCTGTGAGGGAAGGGACCGATGCCAAGCGGGAGGGGGAGGCGGACGTCCCGGAGAGGAGAGCCAGAGGTGGGGCCATAGCATGAGAATGAGAAGCCTGAAGAATGGACATTGTCGTACTGCAGCGCCGGAAGGATGGAGTCTGCAGCCACGGCCGCTACCTCGCCGGGAAAAGGTGGCAGGACGACAGTGGAGGCCACAGCAGCGGCATCAACAGTCGTGTCCATGAAAATCTCGCCAATGTCCTTGATGTATTCGATCTCATCTGATCCCTCCTCCACGCTGGAGGAATACCCGGGGGGGAGGGGTAAATCCCTATGGTTTACGCTCGGAGGAACCTCCCCTCCAACTTCACCCGTCTCTCCCAGCGCTTCCACCCCTCCGTCGTCCACGTCCTCCGCCACGGCCACGACGTCGGCGAGCCCTCCCTCATCCCTCCGATCCATACGGTTCTATTCCCACCTCTAGCTCTCTCATTCTACCGCATCGGCCCCTCCTTTGGCTCTCCTCTCCGGGACGTCCGCCTCCCCCTCCAGCTTGGCATCGGTCCCTTCCCCCACGGCTACTCCTTCAGCGTGGAGGAGGGATCAGATGAGGTCGAATACATCAAGGACATTAGCGAGGTTCTCATGGACACGACTATTGATGCCGCTGCCGTGGCCCCCACTGTCGTCCTGGCACCTTTTCTCGGCGAGGTAGCGGCCGTGGCTCCATACTCCATCCTTCCGGCGCTGCAATACGACGATGTTCATTCTTTCACCGGGTCAGGTTTCTCATTCTCCTGCTATGGCCCACCTTTGGCTCTCCTCTCCGGGACGTCCGCCTCCCCCTCCCGCTTGGCATCGGTCCCTTCCCCCACGGCTACTCCTCCAGCGTGGAGGAGGGATCAAATGAGGTCGAATACATCAAGGACATTGGCGAGATTTTCATGGACACGACTGTTGATGTCGCTGCTGTGGCCTCCACTGGGAGAGACGGGTGAAGCTGGAGGGGAGATTCCTCCGAGCGTAAGCCATAGGGATTTACCCCTCCCCCCCGGGTATTCCTCTAGCGTGGAGGAGGGATCAGATGAGGTCGAATACATCAAGGACATTGACGAGATTTTTATGGACACGACTGTTGATGCCGCTGCTGTGGCCTCCACTGTCGTCCTGCCACCTTTTCCCGGCGAGGTAGCGGTCGTGGCTCCATACTCCATCCTTCCGGCGCTGCAGTACGACGATGTCCATCCTTTCACCGTGTCGGGCTTCTCATTCTCCTGCTATGGCCCCACCTTTGGCTCTCCTCTCCGGGACGTCCGCCTCCCCCTCCCGCTTGGCATCGGTCCCTTCCCTCACAGCTACTCGTCCAGCGTGGAGGAAGGATCAGATGAGGTGCGAGGGTATCTAACATGGTATCAGAGCTGATCCGTCTCCTGCTCCGGCTCCGGATGCTCCCCACCGATCGTGCCTTGCCATGCATGCTCCGCACGGGAGGATCCTTGCCACGCATGCTCCGCGTGAGCGGGAGTGTTGACGGTTTGTAAGGGGAGGTCCACAGGGGGTATATTAAGCGGGTGATGGGTGCCTCCCTCACCGATGTGGGACTATCCGTCAACACTCCCCCTCACGCGGAGCATGCGTGGCAAGGATCCTCCCGTGCGGAGCATGCATGGCAATGCATGATCGGTGGGGAGCATCCGGAGCCGGAGTAGGAGACGGATCAGCTCTGATACCATGTTAGATACCCTCGCACCTCATCTGATCCTTCCTCCATGCTGGACGAGTAGCTGTGAGGGAAGGGACCGATGCCAAGCGGGAGGGGGAGGCGGACGTCCCGGAGAGGAGAGCCAAAGGTGGGGCCATAGCAGGAGAATGAGAAGCCTGACTCGGTGAAAGAATGGACATCGTCATACTGCAGCGCCGGAAGGATGGAGTCTGCAGCCACGGCCGCTACCTCGCCGGGAAAAGGTGGCAGGACGACAGTGGGCCACAGCAGCGGCATCAACAGTCGTGTCCATGAAAATCTCGCCAATGTCCTTGATGTATTCGACCTCATCTGATCCCTCCTCCACGCTGGAGGAATACCTGGGGGGGAGGGGTAAATCCCTATGGCTTACGCTCGGAGGAACCTCCCCTCCAGCTTCACCCGTCTCTCCCAGCGCTTCCACCGAGCATTGATGAGGTTCTTATGGACACGACCATTGATGCCGCTGCCGTGGCCCCCACTGTCGTCCTGGCATCTTTTCCCGGCGAGGTAGCGGTCGTGGCTCCATACTCCATCCTTCCGGCGCTGCAGTACGACGATGTCCATTCTTTCACCGGGTCAGGTTTCTCATTCTCCTGCTTTGGCCCCACCTTTGGCTCTCCTCTCCGAGACGTCCGCCTCCCCCTCCCGCTTGACATCAGTCCCTTCCCCCACGGCTACTCCTCCAGCGTGGAGGACGGATCAGATGAGGTCGAATACATTAAGGAAATTGGCGAGATTTTCATGGACCCGACTGTTGATGCTACTGCTGTGGCCTCCACTGGGAGAGACGTGAAGCTAGAGGGGAGGTTCCTCCGAGCGTAAGCCATAGGGATTTACCCCTCCCCCCCGGGTATTCCTCTAGCATGAAGGAGGGATCAGATGAGGTCGAATACATCAAGGACATTGGCGAGATTTTCATGGACACGACTGTTGATGCCGCTGCTGTGGCCTCCACTGTCGTTCTGCCACCTTTTCCCGGCGAGGTAGCGGCCGTGGCTGCAGACTCCATCCTTCCGGCGCTGCAGTACGACGATGTCCATTCTTTCACCGGGTCAAGTTTCTCATTCTCCTGCTATGGCCCCACCTTTGGCTCTCCTCTCCGGGACGTCCGCCTCCGCCTCCCGCTTGGCATCGGTCCCTTCCCTCACAGCTACTCGTCCAGCGTGGAGGAAGGATCAGAGAGGTGCGAGCGTATCTAACATGGTATCAAAGCTATCCGTCTCCTGCTCCGGCTCCAGATGCTCCCCACCGATCGTGCCTTGCCATGCATGCTCCGCACGAGAGGATCCTTGCCACGCATGCTCTGCGTGAGCGGGAGTGTTGACGGATAGTCCCACATCGGTGAGGGAGGCACCCATCACCCGCTTAATATACCCCCTGTGGACCTCCCCTCAAAACCCGGGTTGTAAGGGGAGGTCCACAGGGGGTATATTAAGCGGGTGATGGGTGCCTCCCTCACCGATGTGGGACTATCCGTCAACACTCCCCCTCACGCGAAGCATGCGTGACAAGGATTCTCCCGTGCGGAGCATGCATGGCAAGGCACGATCGGTGGGGAGCATCCGGAGCCGGAGCAGGAGACGGATCAGCTCTGATACCATGTTAGATACCCTCGCACCTCAAAACCCGGGTTTTAGGGCATGAGGGTATCTAACATGGTATCAGAGCTAGCCCGTCTCCTGCTCCTGCTCCTGCTCCGGGTGCTCCCCACCGATCGTGCCTTGCCATGTGTGCTCCGTGTGGGAGGATCCTTGCCACGCATGCTCTGCGTGAGGGGGAGTGTTGACGGAGAGTCCCACATCGGTGAGGGAGGCACCCATCACCCGCTTAATATACCCCCTGTGGACCTCCCCTTAGAACCCGGTTTTTGAGGTGCGAGGGTATCTAACAATCTTTATGATAAAATCAATCACTATAAATGCCCCTTTCCCAAGAGTATGTTGGGTATTCTACTCTATGAAGACATGCAAATGATGACTAGCACAATATAAAGAGATTACAAATCTAGTGCAAAAAGTAGTCGAACAAACTATAGGGGTTTAGCATGCAAAGTTGAGCACAACAATCAATCAAGGTTTAGGTTGTCCTAAGGTTCTCTACAGATATGGCAAAGAGGTAGGGAGGAGGAAGAAGAACAAGGAACTTAGCAGTAGTCGAGGCTTGTGCTAGCACAATGCCCTGAAAGCTATTTCGTCGCCTCGGTAGGTACTTCAAGGCCTCCGACGAACTCTCCCCAGGGTACAACGACTGGACTCCTCTTCAACACCGAAGGGAACCCCTGTGGGACTCTCAATGTAATCCAGACAGAAACAGAATCACGAATGAGAAATAAGAAGAGAGAGTGGAGAGAGCTCTTTGCTTGGTGTGTGTTCTGGCTTCACAGGACCCTCTCTTATATAGAGGTCCTTAGCCATAACGTTCCCACACTCACAGCCCATTGCTTGCAGCGCAATGATGAGCATTCACTGCTCTGTCGGGTGTAACGGCTGCATGCGACAGTGCAGAGGTCCAGGTTCAATGAACCTAGATCAGCCTCGTAAAGAGTGTAACGGAAGGAATACATCTCCATAAAGAAAATAAAAAATTAAAACTCAGTGTAAAGGAAGGCCCTAAATCGAAGCCCATTCGCGTCCACGCAGCTCGCGAGCCGCGACCTCGGCCCGAGCCCGAGCCCGTGCCCGTGCCCGGCCCGGCTCGGCTCGGCGCACGCGCGCGCTTGTGTGGTGGGGTATGGCTTTGCTCTTGGGAAGCTACAAAGCCCAATGAAGGGAGTTCCATTATAAAAGCATTAAAAGATCTCCCCACGGGCAATATGGGACTAAACTCAAAAACCGGTTTTTTCATTCTCTATCAAAACCAATTTTTGTAACAATCCCCCACAAGAATGAAAATATCGAAAAACGAATCGAAAGAAATAGTCTGGAGTACTTATAAGAAGTATGTATAGACATAAGGTGTCTTTCGACTTGAACCTTTGCTTAGTATAGACTGCAGGACTTACTAGCTGACAATGAACTTACGTCTTGAACTGTACAGCTATATATTGTAAGTCTAGTTGACAAGTCTCACCCATACTCTCATATACATCATAGAGTCCCATGCGGTTGTGCTTTTCATGGCCATGAGCCTTCCCCAGTTTTCTTGAGTGTTCTAGAGAATTAGCCTCAATTCTCATAGAAGCGACCGCACTTCTACACTCATGTAGGTGCTTACTATCAAGAGTGCTCTGTATCTATACACTCCACTGGTATGCCAGCTATAGTTAGCATTAAGAGTCTAAAACTCAGCCTGCGATACAGAATATACTATCACATCATTGGGAGGGAAAAATTTTGATAGCACCCCCACAAATCCCTCGAATAACTTGTTTTCTCATTGAACCTCGATCTTGGGATCTCCAATCACGTAGGTTGGGTTACCGTTATCGGAGACTTATTAGTTTATAGGCCTCAGCCCCATCCCCCTCGTGTACTTAGAACTAACTCTCTAGCTAGTCCTTTAGTTAAGGGATCTGCTAAATTATCCTTTGACCTAATATAGTCAATAGTAATTATCCCATCTTTCAACATCTGTCCAACAGTGTTATGTCTACGACGAATATGTCGTGACTTTCCATTATAGTAGTTATTCCTGACCCTCATTATAGCTGCTTGGCTATCACATGAATTGGGACAGCAGGAATAGGCTTTGGCCAAAAAGGAATATCCATAATGAGATTCCTTAGCCATTCACCCTCTTTACTAGCTTTATCTAGGGCTATGAACTCCGACTCCATAGTGGATCGGGCAATGCATGTTTGTTTGGATGATTTCCAACAAATTGCACCTCCTCCAAGGGTAAACACATACCCACTAGTGGATTTGGTTCCTGAGGAATCCGCAATCCAATTAGCATCGTTGTATCCCTCTAGGACAGCTGGATACCTACCATAGAAAATGCCATAATCTAATGTATGTTTTAAGTATCTTAGAACTCGGATTAGAGCATCCTAATGCTCTTGGTTAGGGTTAATAGTGTATTTACTAAGTCTACCTATCGCATAGACAATATCGGGTCTTATGCAGTTCATGATATACATGAGACTGCCAATTACCCTAGCATATTCTAGTTGTGATACACTAGGCCCTAAATTCTTCTTCAGGTGTACTGAAGGATCATATGGCGTTCTGGCAGGTCGACAATCAAAATGACCGAACTTCCTAAGCGCTTTTCTCGATATAGTGAGATTGAGATAGAGCTATGCCATTGGAATCTCTCTTAATTTTGATTCCAAGAATGACATCTGCAGCTCCTAAGTCCTTCATATCGAAGTGCCTACTCAAGAAGTCCTTGGTCTAAGTTGGTTCCAAAGATCAACATATCATCTACATAGAGCCATATGACCACACAAGTCAAGTTATTGACCTTAGTGTAGATACATTTATCTGATTCATTAATTCTGAACCCACTTGAAGTTAACACATTGTCAAACTTCTCGTGCCATTGTTTTGGAGCCTGTTTGAGACCATAAAGAGACTTTTTTAGTCTACAAACCTTCTTCTCCAAACCTTGCACTATGAAGCCTTCGGGCTGATCCATGTAGATCTCTTCCTCTAATTCTCCATTTAGAAATGCAGTTTTTACATCCATCTGGTGAATTACAAGGTTATGGATAGCAGCTATAGCTATAAACAACCTAATGGATGTAATACTAGTCACTGGTGAGTAAGTGTCAAAGAAGTCTACTCCCTCTCGCTGCTTATAGCCTTTAGCTACCAATCTAGCCTTATATTTTTCTATGGATCCGTCTGCCCTAAGCTTCTTCTTGAATATCCATTTACATCCAACTATTTTACAACCAGGAGGTAGCTCAACTAACTCCCAGGTATTATTGGATATTATGGACTCAAGTTCACTCTTTACAGATTCCTTCCAAAAGATAGAATCACCTGAGGTCATGGCTTCATTATAACTAGTTGGATCCTCTTCCACTAGATATGTGATGAAGTCAGGCCCAAATGAAGTACCAGTCCTTGCTCACTTGCTCCTTTTAGGTTCGATCTCTTCATTATCTGAAGAGTCATCCCTCTGTCTAGGAGCAGGCCTCTCAAGCGAACTGGGCTCCTGAGGTTTCTCAGACCTCTCTCTATAAGGAAACCGATTTTCAAAGAATTCGGCATCCCTAGTCTCGATAATGGTATTATCATCTATGTATGGGTTTTCAGAATGGATTACTAAAAACCTATACGCACTACTGTTCTGGGCATATCCGATTTTCAAAGAATTCGGCATCCCTGTCAGCTGTTTTAGGACCCAGCTTGGTCCTCTTAGGGTTAGGTATGGATACCTTCGCTAAACAACCCCACACTTTGAGGTGTTTATAGGATGGAACCTCTCAGAATCTCATAAGGAGTCTGCTCAGATTCCTTAAATGGGATCCTATTAAGAACATGTGCTGCTGAGAGCACAGCTTTCCCCCACAGGTTCGTAGGTACCCCTGAACTGATCATCATGGCATTGACCATGTCCTTTAAGGTCCTGTTCTTCCTCTCAGCTACTCCATTAGACTGAGGGGAATATGGAGCAGTGGTCTGATGAATTACACCGTTGTCTTCACAAAATTTAGTGAATTCTCTGGACTCATATTCACCTCCTCTGTCCGACCTAAGGACTTTGATCCTCTTCCCTAACTGGTTTTCTATCTCAGACTTATAGGATTTAAACTTGGACAAGCTCTCGTCCTTACTCTTAAGGAGAAAGATTGAATAATGTCGGGAACAATCATCAATAAATGTGATGAAGTACTTGTTCCCTCCTCTCGTAGTGTAACCTTTAAGGTCGCACACGTCTGAGTGGATCAAGTCTAGGATTTCTAGGCTACGCTCTACACTCTTAAAAGGTTTCTTGGCATATTTAGCCTCTACGCATATGCCACACTTTCCATTTGAGGATGGAACACATTTAGGTATACTACCTAAGTTAACTAACCTTTTAAGGGATTTAGAGTTAACGTGTCCTAGTCTAGCATGCCACAGGTCAAAAGAATCACACAAGTAAGCAGAAGACGATACTTTATTATCATTAGTGAAAGAGGTTACATTCAGCTTAAACAAGCCCTCATCAAGATAACCCTTTCCCACAAAAGATCCTCCCTTAGTCAGGACAAATTTGTCCGACTCAAATACAAGCTTGTAGCCCTTCTTGCTCAGCATTGCTCCGGAGACCAGATTCTTCCAGATGTCTGGGACGTGCAGCACCTCCTTCAGAGTCAGAAGATTTCCAGAGGTGAACTTCAGAATCACATTCCCTTTCTCAGTGACTTGAGCAACTGAGGAGTTCCCCATGTACAGCGACTCTCCTTCTTCTGCAGGTGTGTAGGTGGAGAAGCAGCTCTTCAACCCACATATATGTTGGGTAGCTCCCGTGTCCACCCACCAGTTTGCAAGGTTGCTGACTAGGTTGGCCTCAGTGACCACCGCAGAGAAGTAACCACTCTGAGCCACGTTCGCCTCGGACTTGTTCTTTGGTCGGTTAGCTGCATTGAAACGACACTTTTTAGCTAGGTGTCCTGGCTTGCCGCATACAAAGCAGTCTCCTTTCTGCTTCTTCTTGAACTGAGGCTTGGAAAGCTTGTTCTTCTCCCAGGGCTTAGGAGCAAGAGCCTTCTTTTTGGAAGACTTCCCCTCCACGAGGTTGGCCTTTCCTTTGCTCCGACACTCGAGGTTGGCCTTCCCTTTGCTCCGACACTCGATTGTCCTCCTCTATACGGAATCGGACAACAAGGTCTTCCAGGGTCATCTCCTTCCTCTTGTGCTTCAAACTGTTCTTGTACTCCTTCCACGAGGGATGCAACTTCTCTATGATAGTTGCCACTTGGAATCCCTCGCAGATTTTGTACCCCTCAGCAAGGATCTCATGGATGATAATATGTATCTCCTCAAGTTGGGAGACCACAGACTTCCCATCTTCCGTCTTGAACTCCAGCAGCTTCCCGACCACAAACTTCTTCGACCCGGCGTCCTCTGTGGCGTACTTCTTCTCTAAGGAGTTCCACAAGTCTTTGGCGGACTTGCAGGTAAAGTAGACATCATAGAGGTCGGGGACAAGGCAGTTGAGGATATAGTTCCTACACAGGTAATCCTGCCTCTCCCAGGAGTCTAAGTCGATTTGGTTAGATGAGCCATCATCCTTGGAGATAAGGGTAGGCTTCTCGGAAAAGATAAAGTCGACAACCTTAAGGACAGTCAGATAGAACCTAAGTTTCATCTGTCATCTCTTAAAGTTCTTCCCATCGAATGGTTCAGGCTTCTCACTAGACTTGCTAGGTTTCCTCTCCATCTCAGTAGTCATCTAGGAAGAGTTCCTTTTGATTTTTTTAAAATTTGACAGCCAGGTCAGCTCCAGGACACTTGGCTCGCTTAAATACCAAGCTTCCTAGGGCAATTTAATGCCGGTTTGTCAAGCTTTCCTCGACACCGCCAAACTTATGAAAAATCAAAGGAATTCTAACAGTTAATAAGAGACTAGATCTAAACACTCTCGTATTGGATCTAGATCTAAACGGAATAGAATAGAATGAAAAGTAGCTTTCAGTTGTTGGGTATTCTACTCTATGAAGACATGCAAATGATGACTAGCACAATATAGAGAGATTACACATCTAGTGCAAAAAGTAGTAGAACAAACTATAGGGGTTTAGCATGCAAAGTTGAGCACAACAATCAATCAAGGTTTAGGTTGTCCTAAGGTTGTCTACAGATATGGCAAAGAGGTGGGGAGGAGGAAGAACAAGGAACTTAGCAGTAGTCGAGGCTTGGGCTAGCACAATGCCCTGAAAGCTATTTCGCCGCCTCGGTAGGTGCTTCAAGGTCTCCGACGAACGCTCCCCAGGGTACAACGACTGGACTCCTCTTCAGCACCGAAGGGAACCCCTTTGGGACTCTCAGCGTACTCCAGACAGAAACAGAATCACGAACGAGAAATAAGAAGAGAGAGTGGAGAGAGCTCTTTGCTTGGTGTGTGTTCTAGCTTCACAGGACCCTCTCTTATATAGAGGTCCTTAGCCATAACGTTCCCACACTCACAGCCCATTGCATGCAGCGCACTGATGAGCATTCACTGCTCTGTCGGGTGTAACGGTTGCATGCGACAGTGCAGAGGTCCAGGCTCAATGAACCTAGCTCAGCCTCGTAAAGAGTGTAACGGAAGGAATAAATCTCCATAAAGAAAATAAAAAATTAAAACTCAGTGTAAAAGAAGGCCCTAAGCCTGAAGCCCATTCGCGTCCACGCGGCTCGCAAGCTGCGGCCTCGACCTCGGCCTGAGCCCGTGCCCGTGCCCGACCCGGCCCGGCTCGGCTCGGCGCGCGCGCGCGTGTGTGGTGGGCTATGGCTTGGCTCTTGGGAAGCTACAAAGCCCAATGAAGGGAGTTCCATTATAAAAGCATTAAAAGATCTCCCCACGGGCAATATGGGACTAAACTCAAAAACCGGTTTTTTCATTCTCTATCAAAACCAATTTTTGTAACAGAGTATACATTGTTATAGTCTTCCTCCAAACATCCACAAAATGTTATATTAGGATTCAACATATCTCTTTCATTTTCATTTCCAATCCCGAAAGTTTGCGAGTGTGTGATAAACAAGAAAAAAGAAGGATGGTGAGAGAGAAGATCACATGCCCTCCCATCTATCAAATCTATTGTCAATGCAATTACCAATCTTGACAGTAGAAAGCATGGATTCTCATCTTGAAGGTTCTTTCTAATATCTTGACACTTGGTCTCTCCCATCACCACCCTTTCCATTAATCTTGACAATATCTAGCATGGATTCTCATCGTGAAGTTTCCTTGTAATATCTTGATATTAGGTCTCCCCATACCACCTTTACACTAATAATCTGCCATCATGATCATTTTTTATCTCTCTCATAATAGTTTTATTTTCGAACATTTTCTTGAGTCTCGAGTATACAAAAAATGTATGATGTTTTTATGTTACCGCCATTAACCTACCTTTGTTTGATATTATTTTTTGTGCACAAGCGACTTTCGGTGATGCTGTGTAATATCTTGAGTCTAGATAGTGACCATACTACATAGTTGTTGAAGATTACAGTGTGACATAGTATCTTGTTGAAGACCAAAAGACCAAACTCATTCGTCTACACATGTATATAGTGTGTTTGGTATGGGAGATAGGTAAGATATAGAAAAATGGGATTTTTTTAATCCGTTACAGATTTACGTGTGATTTTGCGATTTCGATTGTTTCACATTTTTTAGAGTTTGATCCATTTTTAAAAGTTATTATTTTGAAAACCCTATTTAATTATTATTTTTCATTTTAAGGGTTTTATCGGAATTATCGAATTTGGTTAGTGTACCATAATGCAACTATCGTACACAACACATACGGGAGTCGAGCTCCTCGGTGAGCTTGCAGGGGTCCATAGGCAGCGCCACCTAATGGAGGTTCGGGAGCCACGCCCCAAAAACCAAATTTGGTTTTCGACTTTGTAGTGCCCCGACACTTTTTTTAGGGGGGTTCGTAGTGACCTAACAGTTGGAAAATTTTGAAATGGTGAGGTGTCATTAGGTCGATCTGGACAGCCTTCCAGACGGGTGCCCATAACGCACTCGGATGGTCGTCTAGACCGCCAAGGCCTAGTCTAGACCTCTGGTATCTACCAGATAGATTCAAAGAAACACTTCTCTTGATGGATTCAAAGATGTCGTTCCCTCAGTCATTATATTCTTCACATAGAAGTGTCATTGAAGAGAGCATCCAGAGGATAGGTAGCGACATGTGATGAAAGGTAGTAGCTGTCTTGGTGAATTCGACTGTGGGAGAGCCGAGCCTTTCTCGAGGGCATATGCTTGAGAACCTGTGTAACACCGTATATTCTATAATGGATTGCCTTTCTGGAGGGATGCTTGAGAACCTGTGTAACACCATATAGTTCTATAGTGGATTATCCTGACATGTGTGAAAGCACCGTGAATTTTCTCCTTGTGGGTTTCCACATAAAAAATCTACGGCATGTTTGATATTTTGTTGATGTCTAGATGAAGCCTTGTATGTTTCTACCCTGCACCCCACCGTACTGAGCACCTCGTGTTTGCACGATTGTCAGTGCTTCTGCTTGAGAACCTGTGTAACACCGTATATTCTATAATGGATTGCCTTTCTGGAGGGATGCTTGAGAACCTGTGTAACACCATATAGTTCTATAGTGGATTATCCTGACATGTGTGAAAGCACCGTGAATTTTCTCCTTGTGGGTTTCCACATAAAAAATCTACTGCATGTTTGATATTTTGTTGATGTCTAGATGAAGCCTTGTATGTTTCTACCCTGCACAGTGCACCCCATCGTACTGAGCACCTCGTGTTTGCACGATTGTCAGTGCTTCTGCCTAGCAATATTATATCAATGTCGTGCATTATACGTCTTGCTAGTATAAGGAATCTTCACTTTATTGGTTGCATGTAGTTTAATCTTTTCCAAATGTTGCATGAGGCAAATTGCATTAGCACGATTTGGAATATTTGGGTTGAATGATTGTTGTATCTGTGCTTCATTGTAGATGGGTAGCTTCCCTTAGAGTTTTTTCAGTTTAATCTACACTATTGGTTTTTTAAGCACACGTCTCGAGATGTTGATCCTGATATCCGAATGCCGTGCGTCAAAGCTCTTGATCTTTGGATTTTGTCATATCCTTCATTGGTCTTGCAAGATTTATTCTTGGACTATCTTGGTTGGACACTTGCCAACAAAATAAGTTTCTTGAATTATTTTTTTTACCTCGATTCATAGCATCACTATTTGCAATATGTAAGCTAATTGATTTACTTTCTATTGCATCTATAGAGTAGTGGGGTTTGAAAAACTTTTGTCATTGCCTGGTAAATTTTTTATGAGTTGGATGATAATGTGCTATCACTTGGGCTTTTTACTGCTTGAGTTGCAACAGAATGATCGAGCTTCTCATGATATTAATATTTTTGTGTCTGTGTCAGCAATAGGTAGGGCCCTAGAGGTACTACTCGGGTTGGGTTGGTTCGGGTTTGAGCCAACCTGAAACCGAACTAGTTCGGTTCTACCATATTGCAACCCGAACCAACTGGAACTGGGCATAGACCCGAATTGACCCAACCAACAGTAAGTTCAGGTTGTGTCGGTAGTTGGTCTAATGGCTATGGATTTTTACTTGCAAGCTGGAATCCCACATTAGGCTTTAGGCTTTAGGCTTTAGCCACATGTTGGGTTCTCTTAGTAGGTCAGGTTGGGTGGGTAGTTTGTCTAAAAAAATATGGCTATGGTTTTTTACTAGCAAGTTGGGAGGCCCACATTAGGGTTTATGCTTTAGCCACATGTTGGATTCTCTTAGTAGTTGGTTCAATATTAGCAAACATTAGGGTTTATGCTTTAGCCACATGTTGGATTCTCTTAGTAGTTGGTTCAATATTAGCAAACAACAATAGTTACTCATGTGCTAGTGTGATGTAGTCCCCCCAAGTCCAAACCCGCGACATTTTAATATGAACTTATATATATGAGTTTGGTTCTCGGTTTGGGTCAGGTCTATCCAAGCACCCACCCGGAACCAACCTATAGTTTGTCAAGTTCACAAAACTACTTGGGTTGGTTCTCTGTTTTACCCGACCCAAGTTGCACCCCTAGCCATAGGCTTCTAAAACAATTATCAAGGTATTTGTACTTTCATTTAGCTTCTAAATCAGCTTCTATCAGGGTTGGATTCTTTAGTAGGAATTGTCGTATGGGTTTCCAGACATCAACTTCTATCAGGGTTGGATTCTTTATATGCTTTGCCTTTTGACTACCCACCCATAATCATGCAAGTAATCAGTGAATTATTGGCAAATTAATGAGTGCAGCAGATTCACGAAATATATAAATATGCATAATAATATGATAAGTTCAAGACATAATCTACATTTGGTTCCTGATTGCCTTAAAATCTAGAGACCAAGAGATTTGATGCACGACATTCAGATATCAGGATCAATATCTCGAGACATGTGCTTAAGTTACATACAACCAAGGTTCGAAATCTCCATTTCGGTGGAAATTTTGACCTTCTGGATATGGAAATATTTCGTGGAATATTTCAACAGTGTGGAAATATTGCATTTTTATAGAAATGGTGGAAATATTGATTTTTCGAAGGAATTTTTTAATGAAACTCTAGATAGTTATAAATCAAGCATAGATACACACTTTGGAACACTCAAATAATATTTCTACCCTGTCTAGGGGGGGAGAGCTTCACATATCATGCATTCTATGCAGGCGCTGGTGATTTTTATGCACGTTGTACAGATGCATCTCACTTGGGGGTTTCAAGATATGATATCCAAAGTCCAAACAACGCAAAATGATATTTGATATTGTTGATTAACTTACATGAACAATTATAACTAAGCTGGAATAATATATATACATTATTTTCATCACGAAGAAGTAAAAATAATCATTCATCATCACTTGTCCATGTAATGACATCATCATCAGCATTTTCTACTTCACTCGTAGTCCATGTAGGTACATCATCATCAGTCCTTGCTGGACCAGCTCCACTACCGCTTGCACTGGCATTATAAGCAAACTATGTCGGCATCCATCCTCTCTCAGCTTGCTCCCGCTAAGAGTATCTCGAATCTAAGATCGCCTGTCAAAACTGAGCTTCTTCTCTTCTGTCAAAACTGAGTCTCGAGACTTCTCGATCCGTCCCTTCTTGGGTTGCATAGGGGTTCGAAGCCCGCTTCTCAATAGATTGCGTATGGATACTCTGACTTCAAGCGGAGCCTTCAAACAGTCTGCTACATCGGGGAAGCAGCTGACGAGGTGTTGTTTCAACTGTGTAACACCTCCACTTCCGATCTGTTTGCCACAATATGCACACTATGACTTCTGTTTCTTTGTGTCCAAGGGGAAGCCATGCTGCCACCCTATGTCTTTTAACCTAGAATCTTTATGCGGAGGAGGTTGGGAGGCCATCTGTAAATGATAATAATTAATAAGTAATATTGAACTATAAAAGAAGTCTAAACTGATGAACGACTAGCCAGCTCATAAGAATAGTTGATTGAAAGATTTCGACCCAAGTCACCCAACCTAAAAAATATACCAAGTGTTGTCCCAAAAAATTCCAACCAAAAAATTTCGAACCGAAATAGAGGGAGCAAAGAGTGAGAGGAGAGAAAGAGAGGAAGAGAGACCAAAATCACCAAATGTTGTCCCAACTCCCAAGAGTCCAAGACTATTTCGGCTGTGAAGACTGAAGAGAGCCTATTTCGGTGTGAAACTGTGAAGAGAGAGAGTAAGAGAGCCTGTGTGAGCAAAGAGGGAAAGGAGAGAGAGAGAGAGAGAGGGAGCAAGCCTATTTCGACTGTGAAAGGGATTCGGGCAGCCTTAAATAAATAAAAACCCGAAAATCTCGCACGAAATGCCGCTCCGAAAGTGACATTTGGCGAAAATTTCGGGCCAAATCCACCGAAAGGCATCCCTACAGCCAAATGTCAAATTTTCGGAACTTTCACGCAAAATTTCGCGAACAATGCCAATGCTGTCGTCTCTTTCGGTCGTCCACGTGCAGCGGGACCCAGCTGTCGCCTGAGATATATCGAACGAACGAAATTTCGCGCGATATATCGCGAGATTTCGCCGAATTTTTCGCGCTCGGAGCTGTCAAATCCAGCCGCCCCACGTGAGGTGGGCCCGCTGTCGATAAAATTATTCGCGCGATATTTCGCACGTTATTTCGTGAAATATCACGACAGGCTGTCGTCTCATAGCAGCCCTACGTGAGGTGGGCCCCCGCTGTCGGCCGAAATACCGCGATATTTCGTGAGGCTTTTGTTTCGTGCGATATATCACGAAATATCGCGATATATATGCATTTTCGAACTGCTTGATATTGCAGGGCCAATTTCGAATCGGGTTTTCACTGATCCGAGATATTTCACGATATTTCGCGAAATATTTCGATTTTTTGTACTCTGCCTACAACAACAATAGCTTAGGTTAAATATTAGGGTTTTTTACAAATTGACCCATATAATCTACTCTAAATATCGCGATATATATGCATTTTCGAACTGCTTGATATTGCAGGGCCAATTTCGAATCGGGTTTTCACTGATCCGAGATATTTCACGATATTTCGCGAAATATTTCGATTTTTTGTACTCTGCCTACAACAACAATAGCTTAGGTTAAATATTAGGGTTTTTTACAAATTGACCCATATAATCTACTCTATTTACATATTCTCTGTAAATTCGATATTTACATATAAACCCCTTAAATCATTCAATATTTACATATCGACCCCTATATAGTTAGTTGGCATCCAAAATGAAGGGATATTTCCGAAATATTCCTTCATTAAGTCGTTATTTTAAAGGGGAAATAACCAATTTACCTATGGTTTTAATTATTAAAATTGACATCTTTATTGAACATGGACTTGATCCAAAACAAACACTGACATGACCCGAATCTAACTTGAACCTAATCCGAAGAATTCTCACATTGGAGGGGTATTTACAGAGTTTAGGTAAAATATTAAGGATGAAATCAAAAATATTCTCTCGTTTTGGATATCAGCTAACTGCGGGGGTCAATATGTAATGTTTGAATGAATTGAGGAGTTTATATGTAAATATCACTTTATAGGGGTTCATATGTAAATAGAGAAGATTGTATGGGTTGATTTGTAAAAAACCCTAATTTTTTAAAAAAAAAACCAACAAAAGAAACCCCATATACAATGAGGCACAAATATAACTACTCCCATGAGATCGAGTTCTTTACTCTAGTATCTGACCAAATTCTTACCAGTTCTCCATGATTAAACACTTGATGCATGAAATTCGGATATCTGATCTGATGCACAGCATTCAGAGATCTCATGCACAGCATTCAGAGATCTGATCTGATGCACGACATTCAGAGATCTGACCAAATTCTTAAGGGAACAAAAATCGCGACATTGAATATTCAGCATGCTTAGTTAATAGAATACGAACACCAAATGTTATCGATAAATCATATATCAAAATGGGCGATGCTATATCCACTGAAGAATAGATTATTTATGGGAGAGTTTTCGGTTGAAAACATTTAGTGACTACTCAAATGTGGCCTATTAATGAACAAAACAAATATACATTTACTGCCTGTTGTTCCTTCGTATAATGACATAGGATGAAGATTATGAGAAGCAAATTATTTTTTCTAGTATTTTAAGATGGTATGCACAAACTAATATGCTAGAGGTTCCTATAGAGAGCATCAATTGACCACTCAAATGTGTTATCTTGTCAATGAACTAACGAAAATAAAGATTTTGATGCTCTAAAAGGCCATCAGTTAAGAGAGCTGATAGGCTTCATGCTACTGGTGATAATCTTCGACACTTTGACCATTAATTTTCCTTGTCAAAAACTTCTCTATACTATTTTTTAAAAAGTTATTTTTCTTGTTTACTTTTACATAATTTCAGTTACTTTATGTAAATTATGAGACTACTGAATCCCTTGTTTTCTCTCTTTCAACCAACTTGGCACCCTATATGCGCTCATTCCTTGTATATGTTCTTTTCTTCATTTAGATGCCTTATCTGGATGAGTGGGCCATTCTCGAAAGAGACCATTCAAGTTCTCTTTCAGGGGCAATAAAGGCCCTGCAGGATGCTTCTCTTCGTCTTCCTCTCATTGGCAATGTGATGGTAAGATCCAACTATCTATATTTACTTTCTATTCCCTCAGGTTGTTGTTTTCTGTTTTTGCTTCCTATTGTTGTAGCACGAGTGAGCGATTTTTTTTGCAGGCAGATATTGGAGAGCTTAATGAAGTCCTTGAATCTGCAACAAGTACGTTGGAGGCGTTGTCACCGTGTGTTGGGAAGTTGCTGCCACGGGTAATGTGTTAGAACTAAAACTTTCTTGCAAATATAAGATTTATTATGCACAGCAGAAAGTGAAATGGACATTAATCTTCAAATAGGAGCGGGTGATCTGCATGGACTAAGTGAACGCGGATTCTTAAGATAAATTTGCAGAAAACAAGCACATAAGATATGGAAATGCTATGATTCTTCAAATAATGCTATGGATGGATTATATATGTCTTTTGAGCAATTACAAAAACCTCCCCTGAACCTCATTTGATATTGGTCTCTCAACTATGTTTTTGAACAATTTGAACCCTAAACTATGCCCCATCCGCATTCCCCCCCTTCCCCTTCCGTCAACTTTTATTCCAAAAATATCCTTGTCCCTAGTAAGCATAAGTTAAATATTTCCAAAATCATTCGAGTCTTATTGGAAATTGATAAGGGTATTTTCGGAATAGAAAGGTGACCGAGGGGGCTAAATGCAGCCGGAGCATAGTTTAGGGTTCTAATTGTTGGATAAAAAAAGTTGAGGGACCAATATGAAATGACATGTATAGTTCAAGGGAGGTTTTTTTAATTTGCCCATGTTTATTGCTTCGGAAAAAATGCTAGTGCTAACCTTCATTGCCTAAAATGCTAGTGCTACTACCTTCATTGCCTATAATGTGTGTTGAGGTTTCTTTTTATGAAGTGCTTTTTCTTGCTATTAATAGGCAGAAGAGATGGAGGATGTATCCACAGATCTAGCAAGGGTAGTCAGTGGAGAAAAAGCCCTGATTGAGGAGTGTGGGGATCTCCTATTGTTGGCACATGGGTTGCAGGTGTGCCTCGATACCTCATTAAAATCTGTGGTTTAAACTCAAGACTCTGTAAATTTTGGATTTTGTTTCATCAATACTTTATATGAGGCAAGCACATTAATATCGATTTGTTTCAAGCTTTTTTAACATTTGGGTTTTTTAATATAGTGTATAAGGATTTTTTTAATAACCAATTATTTTTTGTCATAATTGTTGGAAACCGCTTGCATTAATACTCGAGACTCTGTAAATTTTGGATTTTGTTTCATCAATACTTTATATGAGGCAAGCACATTAATATCGATTAAAATCTGTGGTTTAAACTCGAGACTCTGTAAATTTTGGATTTTGTTTCATCAATACTTTATATGAGGCAAGCACATTAATATCGATTTGTTTCAAGCTTTTTTAACATTTGGGTTTTTTAATATAGTGTATAAGGATTTTTTTAATAACCAATTATTTTTTGTCATAATTGTTGGAAACCGCTTGCATTATCGATATTTGCAAAATGGCACTGCATTATCTTATCATTTGAAATTTTAAAAGACAAAATTGTCACACGCATCCGCAATATTTGCAAAAATGACACCGGATTATCTTTTCGTTTGAAAATTCTTTTCGAATCTTAAACAAAATTTGTGCTTCAAACTTGAGACTGAAAATTTTGGATTTTGTTTAGTCAATGAATTACATGAAGCAATCACATTAATATTAATTGGTTTGATGGAAAAGGGGAGGGAAGGTCGATAGAAAGGAGAACGATTTTGTTCCACCCTCCTTAAAGGGGGTGGAACATCCCCCTCCTCCTCATTGGCCCACTTCAAGGGCATGTATGTCATTTTGCTTTATTCATCATGGTGAAATGACCAAAAGCCCTTGAAGGTGGGCCAATCAGGAGGAGGGGATTGTTCCACCCTCTTTAAAGAGGGTGGAATGGGTGGAACAAAATCATTCTCGATAGAAAGGAGGAGTCAAAGGAGCGAGGAGGGGTTTTCGCATTGAGATGCTAAATTGGGGAGGGTGGTAGACAAGGGCATTTTTTCCATAAAAAAAACAAAACAAAACCAAGTGTTGTCTGTAAAAACATCATTGATGATTTTCTATAACTAAATAATCATAGTAAAAGTAATATTTTACATTCCATATGATTTATTCACATACATACATACATACATAATGCATAAGAATACATGCACACATATGTGATCACATAAATGCGCTTGTTAAAGGTATTTCCTTCTAATGATGCATCAACCTATATATCTTTTTGTGATAGGTGAAAGAGTGCAGCTTAAGAAGCCAACTATTGCAATTAAAACGGAGCGACGTGACATGAAGCCAAACGAAAATCTTTCGGGCCTTCTTGAAATGCAAAGCTTTACACAGGATGAGGATACAAATTCTTTTTTCCCCCTCTGTACCATTGAATCTGCTCACTGTAATAAAGGGTAGTGATTTTTTTTATACTGAGATCGACATTTATCCATTCTATTGTTGCAAGGGAATGATTCGCGCAATAATAGATAAAATTTTACAAAAGTGGCTCATGCATTATTATTATTTTTTTATCCCTAATATGTTTTTTATAAATTTTTTATTCAGTGATCATGTTTTTTTGTTCGGTTGAAATACTGAAATTCAATGGGTAAAATAACACGAAGTAAGTCCATTGCCCTAAAGGTTTCGGGACACCCATCGATGTCACAAAAAAAAAAAAAGATATGCTCCTCTTGATCATCTTGTTGACTAGATAATTCACTCATCTTGGTGATTGCAAGGATGAACCGAGTCCAAGGCACTCCGGATCTCGGCCCAAAGATTCTCCTGACAGATTTGAATAAAGATTGGGGATGAAGAGAAATAACTTGAAATAGCCAAGATCAAGACATAGATCCCTAAGGATCGACTCAACAAGAGAATGATTAGGAAAGATTCGGAGTCAAAACATGGACAGCTTTGGCTAATTGATCATGTCTTTGTGGATAACAAGGAGCTTCTCACTCAAGGGTAGCATGGAGGCTCAAAGATAACCCCCCCTCTCACCTATGCTTCCACACTCTCAAATCTCTCTATTACTTTGTTCTTCCTAGAGACCTAAAAACCAGCTCACTCAAGGTTTTTATATTGTTTTAAAACATATATCACACGAGGAGGTTATTACATAATAACCTGGATTGATGATGAAGTTGCTGATGAACAAGCATGTGTGCATTGGGAAATGATGGACTCGAAACATTGGATACCGGACTGAACTGACGAGACTCCCAACTCCATCACCGACACCACAAGCGTGAGCTTCATCAAGCCGGGCTACTTCTAAAGCACCAAAGAAGAAAAAGAAGAAGCGATATGGGGAAGAAATGTGGAGATTGTTACAACGATGAGGGTGCTCGCTGAAGCAATCCAAGCAACATATTCAACAAGGTTGACGTGAAAATATTGATGACAGAAGTTATATAGATAGAGGAATTTGATCATAGGTCGATCCTTGATTCCATGAGGAAGGCGTGGTTTCTCATGCGGTTTCGTGTTCTTTGACTATATTTTTTGTTGGTTTGAAGATTAATTACCTCACTATATTTAAGGCTTCTTAAATTGTGTTTGAGACATCCTAATTATGCTTATGACTTGCTAAGTTAAATTAGCGGTAAGTATGTTTGGAATAAGATGTGATTAGGGCAAACAACAAATAGATTTCCAGTCAAAAATGTCCCAGGTGCCAACAACAGCGAAAAACTGCTTTTCTAGAAAAACTAAAAGATTTTTCTGATGCAAAAGAACAGCGGACAATAATGTCTTAGACATCTGTTTTCCTGGAAATCTCATGTCCAGGAAAACAGATTTCCTTAGACTTTAATGTCCATGTAAAAGAACAGACTTACAGAAAAATAATTCCCAACTCCCATTATTTTGGAGGATGCCAGTGAAGATTAATCATTCTCCTCTTTAAATGTTCATAAAGCCTTCCCGCGAATTTTCTATAAAAAACATTAAGGAAAAAAAATTGTCTCTTTGAAGCTACCACCCTCGTAGATCCGGAGTAAGAAGCAATTACTTAACTCCAAAAATATCAATGATTGAAATTATGCCTCGAATTTCCCGGGGATTATCCGTGGAGCTTCCCCGAGCATCTGAGTGTTCAGCCCAAGAGTAGTTGAATGTATGTAATGACCAGCTTCAGCACTCATCTTCTCATCCGAAACCATCTTGTTGTTCAAAGGCCTGTTAAGATGATCATAGATGGATCTCAGGGTTCCCTTGTATTCTAACAAACACAGCTGAAGCTTAAGAAACATGTGGGCACCTTCACACCTTTGGATCCAAAAGCTGCCTAACCAAACAGCTCTCTTACCAAAGATCAGAAGTTACATTGCATGCCTCAGAGGGGAGCAGATACAGATGCCTGGATCCAATGTAGACCAATGAAGAGAGAGAAAACATAGCATGGGGGTATCAGTGTATCCTGCTGAAGTTGGCATCAAGAAGCATTATCCAAACAGCCAACTGTCAATAGATGAAATGATGCCATTCATAAACCACCTCACCTTACCAGTAACCCCTGCAAGAAAAAGAACCACCCCTGAAATGGTGGAAAGGAATCCAATCTCTCACAAGAATCTCCTTTGAACATGATTGCGACAAGGGCTTTACAAGCGAGTGCCATTCCCCACTCCTTATATAATTCATGATTCCTCTAGTCGAGCGAGGAGCAGCTCTGAGTAAAGCAAACACTAATGCAAGTTTCTCGTTGTGCTGCAAGAGCCACTTCTTCAGCTAATTCTACTAAAACATCTGAATTCTCTGTTGAATACCCTTCAGCGGCCCATTTCATCGAGCCAGAATATATCGAACTCACACAAAATCCAATTCAACAGAACTAGACCCAGGTTCCTTAACTCCTTTCTGCTTTACTAAACTCCTCATCTCCGAGGCATCAGCCCACCTCCCTGCCGAGGCATAGATGTTAGATAGTAAAACATGGCAACCGGCTTGGCTAGGCTTTACCTCAATGAAGTCTCTTCGTACTCTGTCTGCAATTCCTACGTTTCTATGATTCCTGCAAGCACCTAGCAGAGAACCCAATACCATCACGTCCGGCTTCATTGGCATGCTACTGATGATTCCCTCCGCCTCTTCCAGCAACCCCGCTCGCCCCAAAAGATCAACCATGCATCCGTAATGCTTCATCTCGGGTCGAACCCCATAATCCTTCGACATGCTCTCAAAGTGCTGGCGCCCCTCATCAACCAAACCTCCATGGGTGCACGCTGTCAACACCCCTAGAAAGGTTATGTCATCGGGCTTTACATCTGATCTCTTCATCTGCTCAAAGGCATCGAGTGATTCATGAGCTGCGCCATTAATTGCTAATCCGGTGATAAGAGCATTCCAGCTAGAAACATTCCTCCGGCCGAGTGTCTGGAAAAGATTGATTGCTGTCTCGATGCTTCCACACTTGGAGTACATATCAATCAATGCAGCCCCAAGATTATAATCATCATCCAAAATCATCTTATTCTTGTCGATGTAAGCATGCACCCACTTCCCTTGATCCAATGCCGAAAGATGTGCGCATGCTGAGACAACACTGACCACGGTGACTTCATTGGGTCTTATGCTGGTCTCGAACTGCATCCGCTGAAACAGTTGCAATGCCTCCATGTAATGGTTGCTATGTGCATACCCTGATATCATGCAACTCCAAGAAACTACATCCTTCTCCGGCATCAAATCAAACAATTCCCTGGCCGAGTCCATCTCCCCGTTCAAAGCATACCCTGAAACCATCGAATTCCACGACACCACGTTCCTAACCGGCATCTCATCGAACAGTTTCCGGGCCAAAGGCAACAACCCGTGCCTCGCGAACCCTGACACCATGGAATTTAGTGTGACGACATTCCTCCCGTGCGGCATCCTATCGAACAGTGCCTGTGCAACATCCATTTCACCATTCCTAGCATACCCAGAAATAATCGTGCTCCAAGAAACCTCATTCCTTACGGGCATTTCATCAAACATCATCCTTGCAACCTCTACTCCTCCAACTTTCACATACCCATCAATGATGGTGTTCCAAGAAACAACGTCTAAGACCTCCTGGCTCGAGTCAAAGAGCTTCTGAGCAGAACCCATGTCCCCGAAAGCTGAGTACATGCTAAGGAGCGTGTTTACTACAAAGACGTCAGATTGGAACCCGTACTTCAGCACCTGGGTGTGGGTCTGCTCGCCTTCTTGGGGGGCGTTTCGGGTGGAATTGGCCTTGGCGAGGAAGGAGAAGGTGAAGTGGTCAGGTCGGGAGCCATCGCTGAGCATCGAGGAGAATGCGGCAACAGATTCTTGGGGGCAACGGCTACGGGAGAAGGCGCGGATGAGGAGGTTGTATAGGAAGGTGGTGGAGGCGGGGGCGCGGTGGAAGTAGCGGCGTGACAGGAGGCGGGAAATGCGGAGGGAGGAGGGGTGATCGGGGGCGAGGGCGATGTGCTCGACGACACGGCAGAGAGCGAGGGGGTGGCAGACGCCGCCGGTGATGATGAGCTGGGCAAGGGTGGGGTGCAGCTGACGGATGGTTTTGCAGCGCTGAAGGATGGGGTGATGGAGGAGAGATGGCGGTTTTGAGTGCATCCTTTTTGAAAACTTGTTTCGGCGGGAGGGGGGCGATGTGCTATATATAGGTTTGAAACCGTTCGATCACCTCAGTGTAGAGAAGTCAGTTTTCGGTCTGTTTGGAGTTTAACTCGGGGATGGAAGTGAAGGAAGTGGGGGAAGTCACTGTTTCAATTGGAGTTTAACACGTGGCCGGAAGTTCCACTTCGGCTCTTTTATTTCGATAGTGGGATGAGCCCTTTTGGAGGAACTATGTATGTGGGAGAAGTGTCACTTTCGATTTCGAGTAGCACTTTTGCACAACCAATTAGCACGCGGAAAACCATCTAATTACGCTCAATGTGCTCCTCCTGTGTTTTGGAGTAAACCACGATGTCATCGAGGTAAACCACGACAAAACGATAAAGGAGGGGGGGGGGGGAAGAGCTTGTTCATGAGAGTGCAGAACATTGCTAAAGCATTTGTTAGTCTAAAAAGCATTACAAGAATTCATAAGCACTATACCTTAGCACGCAAGGTCAACCTCTCTCCGTGGTGGAAGCTTCTTGGGTAGCTCCTTGAGCATCACGTCCTTAAACTCCTCAAGGACATTGTCGACAATAGGTGGAAAGTGCCTCCTCCACAAGCACCTTATTTATATTGAGTACCGCAAGGTAGGTGGCTTTTCCCTTCTTTACCCCCTTCTTCAATTGTATTGATGAGAGAATCCATGCCTTCATTGGCTCACGAAGCGTCAACCATGCATGGTTCCTTCTCCACAATGTTTATGACTCCTAGGTGAGGCATGGGGATCAGCCAATGTGAGGAAGTTCATGTTGAGGATCAAATTGAAGTCGTTAGGTGGTGTGGCAGTGAGATTGGCACAACCCTTCTATTCACCAATCTTTATCTCAACCCCTTTTATCATCCCATGTATGAGTCTTGCTTCAAAGTCACCACTATCATCCTGCTCGAGTATTTTTTTTTTTACTTAAGAATAAAAAGTTGGGCCTGCATCTGCAACGATGCCACAACCCAAAATTGGAAAAGTTTTGAACTTGAGGGTGAGGGGGGAAACTAGTGAAAATACAAGAGTTTGTCTTTCCTATATAGATGGAATTGATTGTATACTTGTGCTATGCTACCATTTGTAACATCCAAAATTTGGCACATCGTCAAATTTGAGAAGGGAGAAAATAATAAAAAACAAAAGAGATGTCTTATTATTATTATTTTTTTTTTAGAAAGAAAGGCTTTACGGTTTTCTAAAAAAGAGTTTTGCTACCTTGAAGTAATTCTTATAAACATGTTTATTTATAATCATTTTATTTATGAAAACCAACATCTAAATCTAGTAAATATGGTGGATTCGATTTAATAAAGTTTATTTAACTTGATTTTCAAAGACATAAAATTCAAGAGCAGAGGACTCCAAGTACATTTTCAAAAGAAATGCTCCCATCTATACTTTTAATGAAACTATTATTTATAACAAGTGTAGACACATCGAAAGAAAAATTTTGTGGTAAGAAAAAAAAAAACTTCTTAACAAGATGAGTTTCAACTCTAAGAATAATTGTTTTCTTTATAAGCATTTAACAAGACTAATCAATAAAGAAGAATCAACAAGTCCTTCACACCACACCTCTGCATCTCTTGATACACCTATGATTGTAAGCCATCAATGAAGTTGAAGAGTTGATATGTGTCTTACATGTAGTTGATGCTTAGCAAGAGTCTTGTGAATCCCTTGGCATAGTCATTGATCGACTCTGTGTACCTGAGTTATCTTAGTCTCTCTCAGAGCATCGTGCTCTGCTTTCTCGATAATGAATTAAGAATTGATATCTTACTTTAATTCCCCAAGCAATGATGGATCAAAGCCCCTTCTCCATCTCCGTGCACCTACATCTCCATCAAAGCAATATGTCGTCGACAAGGAAGAGAGTGGCAGTATTTATCTTCTCGGTCTCACTCCTTGATCATGAGCACGATCAAGTACTAATCGATGTTCCATAGGAAAATTTTCACCTCTTTGGAATCCTATGTCCTTTGAAGTCTTTGCGCTCTAAATGTTGACCTTGGAGCCGCCTCTCTGCGTAGTGCCCCCCTAAAGACCACTCTTGTCCATTAGAGCGATCTTGTTATTGAACTCATCACTTTTCCTCGACCTTGGTCCTTGATTCCTCGATCTCATACTCTTGTTGAATGACATTCTCTTGTAGCTCCTCAGTTTTATTGTGAAGGCCTCTATGGAAAAGAGGATACCACCCTCCATTCCATGGACAAATTCATCCAATCTTTTTTGCCCATGTTCGATCATTTCCAAGTGATACTCAAGGTTATACATGTCTTGCTCCACTCGTCCCATACATTCTTCGATGATGACAATATCTTTAGTACGACCCTTCCCTGGTGCTCTTATTGCTCTTGTGAGACTTGTTCATCCTTTTCTTGACATTAGACTCTTGGGGCAATCTTGGATGTCGATATGAAGATCGACGACCTTCGCTCTGATGCCAACTATTATGGACTTAGTTTTTTTCTTTTGCTAAAGTCTGTGCGACACTCAAATCACCTCATCGTAGCCGAGTCAACCTTCCCTCAAAGCTCTCCCATACAAGGACCTTCATTCACTCGCTCGCTCGCATACACACGTAAAGAGAAGAGGATATGTGTAGAAGACAACTCTCTATTACTATAGAGAATTATACTTCTTTGAGGTAATGATCAAATGAGACCTCCCCCTGTTTATAGGTTACACGTATGTGCAAGAGTGGCCATGATTATGGCACATGACGCAAGTCTAATGGGTGGGAACATTATAGAGTTCTCCACATATTTCTACAATAAATGCTCATAAATACTTTACAAGATATTTTAAATTTGCTATGATATTCTAGAGAACTAGAGAATTTAGGATGGGTCGGTAGGATTCTAGAACATTACAGGTGAACCATTATCCCCGACTTACCTCTCAGGTGTTTGCTTGAATATCTTGGACTCTTGGTTTAACAAATATGAGGATGTTGCGATTGATGTTTGGAAAAAAAAAAACTATGATGGATGGAGTAATGAATGAATGTGTACTACAGGAAGTGTTGAAGTGGCACCAACGAAGAACAACATTATGGAGAAAAGATTAAGATGGTTTGGACATATACAACACAGAGTAGAGAGCCCCTATAAGGAAATGATCTCGAATTACTATGGAAGGTCCATGGAGGAGGGGAAGAATAACATTAATGGTTGCATGCAAGAAAATGCATCAAGCATACCACAATATTTTTCTTTCATATTTGAACCAGGACAATGACACGATGAATTTTTTCATGTTGTTAAATGGTGTTGTATATACATTGTGTAGGATGTTTAGTCCACATCATATACTCATGAGTTTCGACTCCTTGTGTACTTGTATATATATAGGGGCATAGACCCCAATGAAGAGGTACTCGATTAAGTTCTCTCAAAACCCTTAGTAACATGATACTTGTATATATACAAGGGCCTGACTATGCTCCTAGCCGTTTGCCTCCCCTCTCCTAGCCCTAGCCGATAATCTTTTGCCCCACCATGGTATCGGTCTCCCTAGTTTCCTGACCACCACCACCCTGCCCACCACCTCGTGCCCCACCCTAGCCTTTGTCTTCTTTTCCCTGCCTGACCGTCGCACCCCCTTACACAATGACTTCCCACTGTAGCACCATCCCTTCTCCTAGCCCCGACCTCCCTCTTACCAGCCCAACGACTTCCCGTCAGCATGATTAATATTCACTTGTTGTATTTGGGCTTATTTGATGCGCCATCGATCTGGAATCCCTTATATGTATCAAATTTTCATCATCATGATTCACACCTAATTTCACAAATACATTAACATCTTTGATTTGATTGTGCTAGTGAATATTCATCCTCCAAAATATGTTTGTTTCTCTAGTCTCATGGTAGTCTTCACCAGTATTTTTGCCCATACTCTTATGAACATGATTAAGTTACTGAGCGAAACCATCAACATGTCCTTGAGAAGTTCGATCTCTTCTCATCTCTACTTTCGTCCCTCACTCGTATTGGGCCAAAGCCGTACTCACTTGAGTTCATCTCATCAATATCACCCCTGCCTCTGTTCTCTCTAGTGTCTCTCTTTATGATAGACTTTACTCCACTCTCCCGAATTACTCCATGCTTCAAACATTTGGATGCGCATGTTTTATCATCATTTCCTCTAAAAAATACATCAAACAATCTGCTAGGTTAGTCTATTGCATTCGCGTAGGTCTCAACCACAAGCATCAGTGTTATCGTTGTTATGATCATTATGAAAGTCAGATTTCTATTTACATTGAGGTTCCTTTGTTGAGGATGTTCCTTACTTTCTCATGCGTCTCGAGACTTAGCACCCTTGTCATCTCACCCTAGGATCCTCTTACTATTTCACCGTCACTTCACCTCACCTTACTAACTCCCGCTCCTACCCCAATGCCACCATCTCCTGCACCACCATTATCACCCTCGTGTTCATGCAATCATCACCAGTCACTCCTACTCTCCTCCCTAGGTTATTACTACAGCTCTGACAATACTCCTTTATACTTACATAACTCTGGTCTATTTACTCATAGGGTTGCTCCATCATCATCGCACGTGGATCCTCGCCCTTGCCACTCCAAGTGTCCTTACCCCTGCCTGATCAATATGGTTACTCTTCCAACCGTTTTGTATTTTCTGCGTGTATCGCTTACACCTCCCAGTTTTAGGTATTTTCTTATAGTTGTCAATGCTCACTAGGAGCCCCATTCATACAGAGAGGCGGTCCAATTTTCTAAGTGGAAAGAGGCTATGACTGAGCTCACAACATTTCACTGGACTCAAACTTGGGATTTTATCCCATGTCCTGCAGGGGTTTCCCTTATTAGCTGCAAATGGATCTACAAAACTAAGACTTGCTCTGATGGATCTATTGAGCGATACAAAACTTGTCTTGTTGCGAGATGCTTCCTTTAGGAACATGGGGTTAATTCCGACGATACATTTTCTCCAGTTGCCTAGATGACCACCGTTCGTACACTGCTCGTTGGTCGTGGATGACCACTTCATCAGATGGATGTGAAGAAGAGGAGATCTATATGATGCCTCTTCCGTACTCACTATTCCTCTCGAGTATATTTGTCATCTACGTAGTGCCCTTTATAGGCTCAAGCAAGTTCATTGTGCTTGGTTTGAGCGATTTTGCAATGTCGTACTTGCTGTTGGCTTCAGTGAGCGTCATATTGGCTATGCCATGTTCACCCCACTCCTCGCCTCAGGGTCTAGCAATATTACTACTCTAAGTTGATGACATGATCATTAATAGAAATGATAGTTCCATCGTTGCCTCACTTCATTATCATCTCCAGAGTAAATTTGAGATGAAGTATCTAAGCCATTTTCGCTACTTTATGCGTCTGAAGATTGGCCACTCAGTCCGAGGCTATTATTACCAATACTTGCTTTGTCTATACGCCTTTTGAGCAAAATCTACACCTTTCTGTTACTAATTGTGAGCCATTACAAGATGCCACCAGGTATCGTCGACTCGTTTGGATGCTTGTCTACTTCGTCATCACTAGGCTTGATATTGCTTGTGCTGTTGGCATCGTTAGCCAGTTTGTTGAGGCACAACGTTCCTTACACTATGCAACCATGTTGGAAATAATCCCATGGTAGAGGCTCGCAGCGAAAATGATTTGGCGGTCAAAAGACCGTTCATGGTGCACGTTACACGATTTAAACTTTCATTGAAACTAATCTATATATGTGTGCATGTGTATGCACGTGAATCAAACACCCTAACGGCAATCTAGCGTAATGATTATCTAGTATGCATGCAAATCATAAAACTCGCTAGATCTACGTGTTAGATTATTCATACCTTTGTGCGGATCTTTTAACCGTGGAGAATTGTCTTCTTTGTTGATGGAGACGGAAGATCGTTCACGAAGAAACCGATGGTATGAATGGAGATGATGCCTTCTTGTTCACCCGATCTCACACGATGCACGGAATATCGCTCTCGGATCTTTGAGTGTCTCCGAAGAACGACCCTTCTCCTTCTATGAAACTCCACGCGAGGAAGACGAAGTTGCAAGCGGGACAGTAGAGAGATTAGGGACAGATCTAGGGAGATAAAAGAGGGAGGGGGTTTGGTTTTTGCAACACCATGGCTGGCCCCATAAGGCTCCCTATATAGGGCCGGCCTACCCCCTTAGATAATGATCCAAGGGGATAAGAACATCCCACAATTATCTCCCCAAAAACACCATTTTATCTCTCCTTGTATTTATCCGTTTTCCTACTTTTAGGGCTTGTTTTGACCAATTCAAAACCCTATCCCTGTCCCTATGGTCGGCCCTATTGATGGGGGATTCTCATCCCCACAATATAGGGCCAGCCCTAGCATGGTCTCTCACTGCTAGGGTCGGCCACAAGTGAGGTCCGGCAGAATGAGTTTTTATCAAAACACCCTGACGCCTCAATTTGACAATTTTTAGTGTGCGAGACCTAGCAGCCACTACTTAAGTGATCTTTACTAGTTACCTTACTATTAACTGAGGTCACCGGAGGGTGCCTCTAGCAAAGTCAACTAGTCAACTCGCAATATACCCCGGTGCATCACACCTATGCAGCGAAGTTCACTTATGGCTAGGGATTACTACCTGCGCCTCTGTACTAGTCTCGGGCTTACCCCCTAGTACTCGCATATCGTTACGCATCTACCGTGCTCTAGTGCCAAGCACACACGGAGCGTAGACTTCTTTCTTCCTCTTACTGCTTATGGTGTTCCGAGGAGACGGTTCAAGAACCATACATAATGTTGATAAGATGGAACCATCAGGGACGGGGGTTCATGGCTTCCAACTCAAGCTCGATCGACACACTACCCGAGTGTACCATCGATCTTCTGAGCTCAAGTTAACCTGCGTGGCCACCCAGAGTGCGACGTAGGCTGCACTCCAATTCACCCGGACTTACTATGTTCTCCATCATACCCCTGCTATCTGCTTAGTAGTGGTAAATTCGCTGTCCCTCCACTTGATGCCATGATTCACTTCGAGCGGTGGAGACTACCGTCAGACTCGAATGATCATATGATTTGGTTCCTTCCAGGTTGACCTATACATCATACCTCTAATTACCCCGTCGAGTAATCGAACCCGGTCAACAGTCAAACTGATGACCACCAGGCCTGGGTTTGGTACAATGTAAGTTACACCAAGGAACGCACCTCCTTTCAGGGGTATGGATGGCCTGTAGGAGTGACACGCTAATGCAACGCCAGCTGGGTAACCCAGTACACCGTGTTTTTGGATCACTGCATACGGATCCTCACACATTGGTGCGCCAAAGCACCACGCAACTGGTTAGTCCATAAGACATGGTTCCTCAGGGTTTAGGATTGTTTTACCCTAAGTAGAAACACGGCTTAGTGTACCAGTGTCTGCTCATTGATCTGTACACCGTGTTAGTTCCGTTCAGCCACAGACACTGTGACTGGTGATGACCATGGTGAAGACTTCCCATGAACTGTCATCGCCAACAGCTTATCATGATGAGGCGACCAACCTGATCATAGCTGCGAACTGATTTAGATTATATGGGACCAATCCACTCAGTCTTCAACTCAGTGGACTACCATATAACCATGGCTCTCTGTTCTTAAAAGAACACATAACTATGTTACGTACCTATATGAATCTCATATAATAACTATCAATTTTTATTAGAGCAAAACATAAAGTTTTACAAGCTTAGAACACATCAATCCTAACAAACCATTCTTCGGATTCTTCACTATCTTCGTGGCACGTTGACTCGATCACTACTAATGTCTTCTACCTCAGCTAATCCTATATTCCTACTCCGATGTGGATTATGGGGGGATGTTGACATTCGTCGCTCCATGATTGGTGATTCACTTATCTCCCGCCGCAACAAGAAACATGACACTGTTTCTAGATCCATCGCTGAGTCCAAGTATCGTGCCATGGCAACCACCATTGCGGAGACCGAATGGATGCGATGCTTACTTGGCGATTTAGATGTTGTTCTCCCTACACCGACTCCATTACAATCGACAACAAAACGAACCGTTGAGATTGCCAATAATCTAGTATTCCATGAATGCACAAAGCATATAAAGACCGATTGCCACTATACTCGTTAGGAATATAATTCTCGCACAATATGCTTATCTTTTATCATGCCTCGATATTTTACGGATTTAGGCTACCCGTAAGATACTGAGTGTGAAAAGAAAGACAACTGGATACAGTTTTAAACTCATAAATTGAGCAAGAATAAAGCTTTGCATTAATAATTCTTTGGTTACATCGTCTTCATAATTAAAAGAAAATAAAGTAAAATTATTTATTCTTGAACTCCAAGCATTATTTAAGACTTCGCATCGCCTTTGTGTTTCATGTACAGCTCCTAGCGAGGGTCTCGAGCTCTAACTAGGACCATCTTCATTGATGTACTTTCCAGTTCTGCAGAGTTAGGATTTGACACCACAAGGTTTGTAGGGGGGTGAGTCTTACAACGCAGATCAGTAGGTTGGTGACACTAAATCTTTTAACTGAACAAAACACACATAGAAATGACTAAAGCATCACTTAATTATCTATTGAGAAATTGTCCCAGTTAAGACCATTCACTAGGTTGGTCTTTCTACCTGAGGACGCTTTTAGGCACCAACTAGGGCTAGCCTCACACCCAGGGCATTCCAGGCAAGCCCCACACCTAAGGATGCTTTTAGTCGAAGTAGGGCTAGCCTTACACCCAGGACGTTTACAAGCAAACCCCATACCTTCTACCAATCAACATACTCATGAATCAACTAAGGTACGATAAACATTTACAATATATAATTTGAACAGTAAAGGATAATAGTTTCATTCCCCTACCTGGTTTCAAGAGACCGTTGACTTTCCTCGAAGATGATTCATCAATTTGATTATCGTGGGATGCCAAATATAATTATTAATGTTTATTGTAATATCCTATAATTTTCTGACAAAAAACATAGGGCTCGATGTTACAAGCATGTGATCACAACCGAAATCAAATTCTAAGTCCAATTAGTGAACTTATGGTCTAAATACGATATATGGGTAAAAAGATCTTTTTTCCTAAGGCCCTGGTTTAGGGTTTTAAAATATTGGTGGGTCTGAATCATAACTACAAACATGTGGTCATAGACGGAACTCAATTCTGAGTCCCAATGTAAAAGTTATGACCATTTTACCTTATAGGGGTAAAATAATAAATTTATTTTTAAAGCGTCGGTTATGTTATTTTATGGACTCATCAGGTTCATATTTGGCCCATGAATTCATGGCCACAGATGGAACTCAATTCGGAGTTCAAATGCCCAAGTTATGGCCTAAACATCCCTAGGGGTAAAATAGTTATTTCTTATTTTATTTTCTAATAAGTTTAATCTTTATTAATTTCTTATATTCTTGTATAGAGGGTTACATCCCGGGCGCGTAGACGTAGACGGAACTTAATTCCGAGCTCGGTGTGACAAGTTAAAGGTTAAACAATGTAAGCTATGTATATTCAAAGTCTTAATATATATCTATACTATATACTAAAACGTAAGCCTCTCTCCCATGTTGTGACACGTGGACGTCTTTTAAAGAACCATAATCATTCTTCCATGTGTGAACACGACTCAGTTTTAAATCCTATTAAAAACTTACCATAAAGATAATAAAACACTCATTCAATGGCATTTGATTATCATTTGATGTTAATCTCTCTCCCTCTCTCTCTCTCTAACAAGTGATTCACACTCACTTTAAATTTCATACTTCTTCGAACATTTATGATGTCATCTGTGTCAAATGGCTTTGCATCAAGCTCATCTGGGCATTGCCCGGGTTTCTTACTAGTATTTATATATAACTATGAGCATACAATTATTGTATGGTTAATTGGTTAAGGGACTTGGAATTAAGTGGATGTTCTTTAGGAGGTAGAGGTCATGGATTCTAAATTGGTTAGAGGAATTCTTTTTACAACTAAAAATAAAATAAAATAATCAATTGGTTCAAACCCAAACCCGAACTTGACTAACCCGAGGTTGGTTGCCGAAGGCGATGGTCGAAGGTGGTGGCCGGCGTCGACACCGGAGGAGGTGGCTGGTGGTGATCCAGCGACAACAAGTGGAGGTCTGACGAGGGGTGGCCGGCAGTGGTGGTGGCCGGAGGTGGTGGTGGCCAGCGATGGTCGAGTGGTGGCTGGGTGGTGGTTGGGCACGGATCTCCAGAAGCTTGGGGGTTAGTGAGAAGAATGGTGGGTGGGGGGGGTTTATATAGGCTTTTGCAAAATGCCAAAAGACCAGTGTTTTAATTACAAAACGACCCTTTATTATATATTAAAAGCTGGTCAGGTCAGAACTCCAAAGGTTAGTTGGTCAAGTCAGAACGTTTCAGCTAGTCTGACTCTTGGTATCCCTTCCTACTTTATATATATTATTCCTAGAAATTTTTTTAAAAAGATTAAATGGTTTAGTGGTTATCAGGAGAATTATAAAAGAAATTTAAGTAGGTTCAAGGTTCAAATCACTTTATAGGTTTTTTTTGTTTTTAATTTCAAATTATCTTAAATGTGGTTAAAACGAAAAAGTTTATATATGATTTTTGATCGTTTCGATGAGCCGGACGCAATGGTATAGTCCGATTTTTTATTTGAGAAATGTATGATTAATTTCTTATTTGCACCAGTATAAATTTTTAATTCTTTAAAATTTCGGGATATTACACCTTTCATCTCCTTCAAGGAACAGACTGTAAATTCTTACAAAAGCTCTTCCTCCTGCTTCTTTTCAGTATTTTGTTCTCAAACTCTCGATGTTTGACCCACCTTGAGTGTGAGGGGGGATGTTACTTATAGTTGTATATACATTATATAAAATGTTTAGTCCGACATCAGATACTCAGGAGTTTCGTCTCCTTATATACTTGTATATATACATAATCATAGACCTAAGAGAGGCACTCGATTTGACTCTCCCAAAACCCTGAGTAACACATGCTAAGTTGAAAGTTGATAACTTAGAATAAGTTCTTTGGTAGACCCCTAATGGAATCACTCAATATCAATCATTGTTCTTAGGCTCCCACTATCTTATGTACATCGTTTCGAAAGCCACCTTGCTCACTTGTGTCGACATTGGTAGTTTAGAAGGGCGAGAACAAAAGTACAGGGAGACCGGGCTATACCAATATCGATACAGCCTTATTGGCCGCACGATCCGTGTACGCTTCGTCGATACAAGTATCGTAGCCGTAGACTCGGGCGTAGTCGTTTGAGGCATCGGGGGGAGAGAGAGAGAGAGGGAGAGAGAGAGAGAGCCCCGAAGAACACCACGAGCCCGTTTCTCTGTGCCCTTACCCCGCTCTCTTCCCTCCCTTTTTCGACCTTTCAAACCCTAGAAAACGAGCTCAAAACCCTAGAGGAGACCCCTCCCCTCCGCCTCATTATCAGTTTCTCTGATCGACATTTGTTCGTCTCTCGAGGGCTCCTCAAATCCCTAGAGGGCCAAATCCGCCGGGCGGAGATCCCGTGCCCTAAATCCCACCGTCCGGCACTGATTCCCGCGCGTTTGATCTCAAACCCCCATTATCGGCGCGGGTGATCCCTTCCTACGTCCCTGCGCTCCGATTCCGCATTCTGAAAGATTAACGGTCCATTTATCGTTTTTTTTTCAAAACTAGGGCGCCCAAAAACAGGGGAAAGCTCTCAATCTGCGGCCAGTTCTGCCTCTCTTCGAATTAGGTTTACAGCTATCGTCTTAGGGTTGTTGGGTTCCGCTTTTTTCCATTATCTGCTCGAATTGAGTAGTGTTCTATACTAGTTGGTGGGCTCTGCGCTCTGCAGAGGCTACCCGACAGCCGTGCTCTCGTGCTCTTGGAGGTTTCTATCGGTTTCAGCTGGTTTGGGGACTAGAATTCGTGGGCTGGTGTTGGTTTTTGCAGTTGAGGTGGCGGCGTGTGCAGAGGAGTGAGGCTCGTGCTGTTGCGTGGCAGATGAGCTGACATGAGTAGGCTTTCGTTCAGGCCCCGTCCCCTCGACATCCACAAGAAGCTCCCAATTGTCAAATCCATCAAGGACTTTGAGGACGATGAGGCGTACATCAATTCGGCCACCACCCGCAACTCCCACTGGTTCCGTCATGCTGCTGAGGGAGACAGTGAGGTAATGCTGCTTCGGACTTGATCGTTGGAGTGACCGCTCGGCTCAAATTCATTTTCTTTTGGTTTCTTGCTGCTGCTTTCTTTGCTCTTATGGGATAGAAGTTCTGCTCCTTTTTGTACCTGAGTGCTTGAGTTTCATGTACTGAAGTAATTGAGAAACCATTGTATCTAGTATCTTTATAACTGGAAAAATATTAACTGAAGAGGAGTATCATACTTACTACTTAGTAGAAGCATTGGCTTTTCATGTGGGTGCTCGAAGTTCAATTGAGGAAGTTTTGGATTACCTGATAGTTAAATGGTTAGTTCCCGAAAGAAATGCATAAAAGGGAAGGAACGCCCTTGCAAACATGCGAACCACCTTGAAACGGGTTTATATTTTTACTTTTTTGATACTTCCTTTTGCTCTTAGTGGCATAAGGACCATGACAGAGTGACCTAATCACCCTCGATACAATGGTCTAGTGAAAGACTAATGGAGGTTTTGTCACATCCTAATTAAATTCGGCAGTGCTCTCCCTATGGTGATTTGGTTCCTCCTATATTCGGAGTAATTCTGAGAAACCACATTGGTTGGTATCCTCCTTGTGATTTTTAGGTTAATTGAAGATATGGATATTAGTAAGCGAAAGATTGGCTCTTCATATAGGTCTCCAGGATGGATGAACTTGTTGTGATAGTCAAGGCAGGTTTCCTTGAGATTTAACATTGGGACGGAAAAGTGCATGCTTGGATATTTCCAAACACCTTAGGTGAAGTGCCGAACACTAACTTGCTCCTAAAACACGGTGGGTAGACTTGTGTGAAGTGAGTAGGGCATTTTCAGTGAGGCAATTGTAACTTGTTTTCTTTCTACCAACAACTGTGATTAAACACACTTGTGACAAATAAGAACATTACAGTGCTTTTCTTTTAATGATTATTTATGAAACTGTTTTCTAGTTTTGGTGGCTGTCCAGTCATATTAAACTTGGTTCTGCTTGTTGAAGCCAATATGCTTAATTGAAGAAGATTCACCACTCTTTTATTCTTTTCTATGAATTGATTGATTAGTGCAAAGAAATCTGATCATAATTATTACTGCTTTTTCTATACTGATGTTATTGCATTGTGGATCATGAGGGATTACATGATTACTAAGCTAATTACTTGAGTTTAAAACAATTGAACTTCACAAGTATTGTAATTTTAGAAGTGCGATCATTTGGATCTTATTTGTCGTCGTCTGTGTATGCAAATAATTTTTGGTACATATTGTAGCTTAGAACCATCAATCTGAAGATGATTAATGTACAACTCATGGGAATGATAACAATTTTTTTTTAATTTTTATGTTATAGGTTCACCAAAATTCTAGCAAGAAAAGCATATCTGAGATACCTACACCACAGTTTAATGTTGTGGATACATATGAAAGAGATTATTCCTGCACTTTCAAGCAGCCTACGTCATATTTACGTGTAAGAGGAGGTATGTTGTGGCCAACTTTGAATGGTATGTTTTCCTGTAGTACAGATGATATTATTTGAGAGTTGCTTCCTTTTTGCAGGCAGAGCTGAGATTGGGGAGTTAGTTGATTATGACCTTGACAATGAGGATGAGGATTGGCTTCAAGAGTTTAATAATGAAAAAAGAGTCCTTGGACCTGAAAAGTAACGTCACATCTCTTTAATCTTGGTCGACGAAAGTTTGTGTTTCTGAATTTTGTAAATAGGGATTTATATGCCTGCCACTTGTATCCATTTCTAACTGCAAATTTTTTCGTTCTTTATCCACCTGGTGCTAACAGTCAAATTATGATATATACAAATGTTGATCACTTTAAAATGGAATACAATACTCTTCTGTATGTTTATGTTGATGGCTGGTAAGATTAGTTATTTGGAAGAACGATTGAGATGAATAGGATGATTTAAGGTAAGGAGTGAAGTGGAGTTGATTACACATGCAAATTAATACATTATTGATTTGTGAATACATTCTTGATAAGCTTGCTAATTTTGACCTTTTTCTCATGCAGTTTCAATGAGTCTCACTTTAATATAAACTATAATGGATGTTGGCCTCTTGCAGGTTGGACTTGACATCTGGGTTCAATGTGGGAAATTCCCTGATGAGGAATTTTGGCCCTTGAAGATAGGTAGGGCTAAGGTTCATAATGAGGTCCAATATTTGAAAAGTCTGATATGGCTGGAAATACAGATATCCTTAGAGAAAAATCACACTCATAAAATTTGGGATGTTAAACTCTGATGTGTCACAGACTCACATGCTTATACTTATGGCCAATCACTATTCGACTAAGCTGACAATAATTTGGGTTTCGTTTGGTGGAAGGATGGGAGGGAGAGGGGATCAAATAAGAATTTGTTTGGTATATGTAGCAATTATGTCCAGGTCAAAAAAGTCAAGGAGAGCTGGACATGCGTGATTTAAAAGCTGCAGTTATAGACCTATGTGTAAGTTGTGGAGATTGATACAAATAGAAGAAGGTTTATGGGGAAAATGCTATTGAGAAAATATTAATGGGAATATGATTTTTAGGTGATGTGAGATCTGTTGCATGAGAAATTGTTAAGGTTCATTCTGTGGAAAAGGGAAATAGCCTTGGGTTGCCCAGCCTTTTCAATGTTACGATAAACCTGACCACCTTGATGTGAAGTTATCATGTTGATGGGCAAGGGATGGGAGGTGGGGTCCTAGCTTTATAAGTGAATTGTCTGACAAAAAAATTGTAGGGGTGAGTTGCCTCTTTATCACCCAAGCCCTTACGCCTTTCAAGATTTAATTGGAAAAGACGATGCATAGTTTACAGTAATGGGAATTTAATGGTCTCTTTTTATATGATAACAGAAGTCTCATTCCACATGCCTCTGGCTGAGGATTTGGAAATAGACTAAATAAAATTATGGATGCAGAAAGGGGTACGACGGAGTATCAAGCAAAATTGTCATATGTTGTCTAAGGAGCTGGATCTTTTCTTTCAAGGGGGCAAGGCTTGAGAGTAAAAGTTGTATTCTTTGTTTTTTGTTATTTGGTGTTGCCATTTTTCTTTTGGGTCCCATCTTATGATCATCTTATTAATGGAGCATGCGAATCTCATTTGTACTATTCTCACATCTAATGAATTTTTTTGCCCCTTAAAAGGTTATATTTTTAAGTAGATTCTAGAGCTTAATACACCATCTTTTATGTTTGATAACTCCAAGACTGAACAAAAAATTAAGTAATGATGCGGAACAAGTCCTCCTAATACAAGCCATGCATGGTTGGACCAATCACAAACACAATCGCCCCCTTTCTCCGTAACCAAGTCTCTAGCCAAGACACAATTGACGCATACTAGATATGGGGCCAAAAGTCAAATCCTCATTTTCTACCCAAATTGGCCCAAGTCCTTTGTATTTTCTCTGAGATTAAATATTATTTTTGTCAAAACTGACCACCCAACAAAAAACGCCCCAAACACACATGATTTTGTCCGCTTTGCTGCCCGCACGAGAACTTCCCAGGGAGGTCACCCATCCTAGTACTGCTCTCGCCCGAGCACGCTTAACTACGGAGTTCTTACGAAATCCGTAGCGGCGCACGATTTTAAAACGCGTCTTCTATATTTGAGAGGGGGAATTATATAAGTAGCTCAGGATCTCCTTCTCTTCAGGCGATGTGGGGCTAGCACTTCACTTTTATTCTCTTTCATTGCAACCTTAACACCCCCCCCCCCCCCACCCACACACACGCACAGAGAGAGAGAGAGAGAGAGAGAGAGAGAGAGAGAGAGAGAGAGTCCTAGTTTATTTAGTGACCCTTGCAATAAAACTTCTTTAGACCAAGGGTTGGAGTTTCGACCAAAACAATCTGTTTCGGCCATGCAATCGTAACTGTTCCCCGATTCCCCCCCCCCTGTTTGGCCCTCCCCCTACATCAGTCGAGGATTGGTCGACCTTAATCAAGTGGGTTTCAGCATTTTTCGAGAAAAACCCTCTTCTACTTTTTCTCTTCCTTGGAGGCCGGATTGTAGCCATTTTGGCCAGATTCTCGTTGGAAACGAAGAGTTGAGCAACCTTATCTCGACAAACTCCTAGTCAAACTAGACTAACTTGACGCGTATGTGCATAGCGTACGATCGTTATGCCTCAGTACTCTTTAGTGCTATCGGGCTCTACACATAACACATATTTAGTGATATACACGTTTAGGTGCATAGGTTCATTCAAAACTTCGAATTCAAATTTCAAAATTCAAATAGTCTATGAGCCCATATTACATGCATATATTTGTTACTTCTGTTATTGTATATGGCATTTGTATTTTGCATATGATATTTTTATATCATTGAATGTTGGTCATACAAATTTGTTAGCAATTGGTACATATTACATAATTATACACTTGAAACCTCTCTGATTCTTATCAAACCAATAATATATCATAAACTAGAACCTAAATGTTTTTTTTATACTTATATTAATTTTTCATTTCTTCCTAATTTTCCTAATTTTTGGATTTAAAAAAAAATTTATTTGTATTTTTAAAATTGAAACTGAAACCAATGAAACTCCTTTCCGAAACTATCAAAGTTGATCCTGGGGAGTTTCTACCTTTTGATTGCGCATCACACACTTGTCGTCAGGGCTTCAGCGTGACGTAAGAAAAATCATCATATATCTAAATTTCCTCGGAGATAAGAATCCAAATGAGAACTTGGATCTTCTAGGAGATGTAGCGTTCCACATTAATTCCTAAACTCTAGACCATGATTCTCTATTGGCTTCCCATCTTCAATATACTATTATTTCGCATTATTGGAGTTAAACTAGGTAGAAGAAATCATGGATATCGAATTTATCCAAATTTTTTTATAGGTTCCGCCTAAAGATTTGGATCCTTTGGACACAAACAATTCATAGTAACATAACCCCTTCTCCCACAATAGTCTAGAATAGTTGAATCTCAGAAGCAAAGGGAAAAATGTTTGAAAAAGCAGCCTCCAAAGTGTATGTGACAAACTTTGTTTCTGTCCTGTTACATCATCATAGCTCTTTCAAAGATTATATCTTTCACTTGAGGATAAGTTGCATCAGTTCTAACTAATCTTTTTACATTCTCTATCATGGAAACTTTGTGAAAATTTAATAACTATTTCCTAAGGATGTAGACCATTAAATCCAGTTTACTATGTCAATGCACTGTCGTCTGCCATTTTATGGATCTAGTTTGATGGATCACAATATTGATAGAATTCACCCACACTGCAGTGAACTTTTCCATCCAAGATTGGATTTCATTGTCTGTCAATATGCTTGTTTGGAATTATGCCTACTGTCTTTCTTTGCATTTTCCTAAACATCTATCTGTGTAAAACACGGGTCATCATAAAAAAGTCCCATCTAAAAATCAGGTTTATCTTTCTTTACATAACTAAGGCTTTAATCCATTTAGTTGATGCTTACAGTTCTGGCATTAGTGATCATGCTTTGCATCCATGATTATATTCACCAGAAAAAAAGAACTTCATTTTTTATTACAAGAATTTGTTTTTGTCTTTTTTTCTCTAAGCGAAAGAAACTAGGGTAGTCTTCTTTTGCATTAGAAGTAAGTATATGTAAGAGAGGGTGAGCCTCTGTAGTTTCTGAGGGTTACTTCATTGCTACCTGACTTTTAGTTCTTCCTTGTGTGAATCAAAACACATGCTTGAGTTTGTGAAGCGAAGCCTTGTGCATACTGTGAACATTCATAATATTGGGCACACATCAGATGCAGTTATTAGGGCCATAAGTTGTAAACATGCATAAAAATCAACTAGGATGCTATACTTGAAAGCCATCTGCATGCAGAACAAGCCTGTATTAGGAGAAGATAAGTGTATAATCACTAAAACCAAAACAACAAATAGATTAAGATTATCGGTCACACTACATATGGCTTGAGAAACATAATTAAATTCTTTAATTAGAATTAAACAATTATAAGACTGGTAGTTAGTCTTTTCTGTCTCTCTAGATTACTTTCTTACTTTTGTTTTCCTTCTTTGTTTCTTATTTCTATCAATATAATGCTGCTTCTCAACAAAAGGAGGGGAAATTAGCAGGAATAAGAGAAACTATCCTTTTTTGATGGAATGGGCAATTAGAGTGGCAGTCCAGATGCAGAGTGGGCATAATTTGTTACTGTCTTACTGACAAAAGATCAACATCTGGGTGATGCATGATGGTTGGATGAAATCTTATTACTTGGAGAAGCAAGAAACAACGATGGTTGCAAAGTCTAGTGCATAGGGTTAGCTCTAAGTTATGACTCATGGAATACGTGAATTACTATGGGTAAAGCTCTCTTGAGGGAGCTTGGGTTTCAGGTAAGCAACGATGGTTGCTACCCGAAATCCGAATTGCTACCCGAAACCCAAGCTTCGGGTTTTGGGTAAGCAACCAGCATTGCTTAACCGAAACCCGAACGAATCAGCATTGTATAGATTGAGCTCTATTGTGACCATAAGGTTGCAATCAGCGTTGCTTACAATCCAGTCCAACATGATTGAACCAAGCACAATTAAATTGAGACATTTCAATAAAAAAAACTCAGTTATGGAGAAATCTGCATTCGCTATGTAAAGACTGATTATCACCTAGTAGATATTCTGACCATAGGACCTCCTAGCTATCGTTTGGTTGATATTCTTGGCAAGTTGGTCATGTGTGATATATATATGCACCAGCTTGAGAGGGAGTGTTGTATGTTATATATTGTAATGGATCAAACCCTTTATAAAAGTAGTTGATTTTATTCAATCCTCACTTGTACTAGCCTTGGGTCCAACATAGGACTATCTAATCTAGTTGAGACAAATACCACTGGGATAAGGAAAGCCAAAATAATTCCTCATTCTCTCTTCTCCCATCTCTTTCCTCTCTCTCTTTCTCTCTTCTCCATTTCCTCTTAAACTTTAACTAGCAAACCTAGGTTAGTAGTGAAGCAAGATATGGGGTGAGGTGTGGAGTTTGTATGTTCAAACAATGCTACAACGACATATATATGCATTTTTTTTAATGTAACCGCCTTCTCAGTTAGGAAACAAATTATTTAACCATTTTTTGTACACACAAGTAACTAGCATTTAAAATGAACACACATCCATAAGGGAAAGAGGGACTGGATTCGTACAATCAATGAGTTGATGCATATGTACGTCAGCAGTGCTGGGATGATCTATAAGCCTCCATTTGCCTGCTATTTTGATACATGCATCTTTGTTCTGGATGCTTCTAGTAACATATGATCGTTTGTGGTTGGTTGATGTTTACGACCTTGTTTTGCCGTTTTTTCCAGACCCTGAGAAGAGCAGTTTAGCAATACTTGGCTCTTCCATAAAACTTAGTGAGTTGTGCGACTATCGTTCAGTTGTGATGTTATTAGAGTTCTTAGGATACTGAGTACTTATTTTCTCTGTCTATAGATAGGGCGCTAAGGGGTACATATGTAGGATAATAGGTTGAAGTCTGCGGAAGCACGAAGTGCAAAGTTTAAATTTTGACATCCTAAAAAGCACCAATGTGTTGCACTTAAAGATGGGTTGTGCAGACAAACTTTGATGATAGTCTCTTTATTAGCTTTGCTACCTGTTATAGAATGATATGGGCTATTTGAAAGTTGGAGACAAATCCAGTATTTGGTTCACATTTTACCATCTTTTTTGTCAAGAGATACGTAAATTGTTTGGTAGATCATCTTGACATCTTCCATCTCCTTCTTGGAGCTAACAGGTGGTCACATCTTTCTCACTCCAGGTTCGAGACTATTTTGTTTAAGCTGGAGGTGTTGGATCATAAAGCTCGGGAAAGAGCTGGAATTATTGCACCTACTTTCGGTGCTCCTGTTTCTGTTATTTTAGAGTTAGATGCTGCAGCTGAGGTGACCCTTCTAACAATTTTTAGGATAACTATTTTATACTCCATGCATTTCATTTTAGTTTATTTGTTATGTGAATAACAGTATAACACTAGTACACAGGTGTTACAGTGCTTAGTTAGTGCATTTGCTTTGAGAAACATATTATGATAAGCTGAATGCAGATTACATTCTCCTTGTTTATATTTGTTATTCATTTAATGCATTATCAGAATTACATCTTTAACCTAATAGATACACTCATGACAACCATTTAAATATCTCTTTTCTTTTCTGGTGTTTACTATCAGCATATTTACTTATTTTGTAGCATGCATATTTCTATATTGGGCATCTCTTAAGAACAGTGATTGTTATTTATTTTGATGAACCAGATGAAGAATTCGATTGATGGACTTTTCCATTTTTTCTTATTTCATTTCTGCTGACATCAGTTTTATGGTTATTTTTAATTTAGCATTTACCTTTAATACTTTTATGAATGCATTGAATTGTATGATTATCAGAAAAGGAACATGTGGTCTTCATTCTCTTGCCAAACTGCTTCATTGGCATACTTTTACGGATTTACTTTATATGTGGCAAAAGCACCTTATGCTTTTTTCATTTCTTGATTGCTCACTTATTGAACTCATGGGGACAGTCCGCTTACCAGGCATTTTTCATGACATTTTTTACATTGTGGTTTAATAAGTTACCTCCTACATTCAATTTCAAAATCTGTTTGGGATAGAAGGGTAGAAGATGAATTGCGATAAGATGCCTCCTTTGTAGCAAATCTTGCTCTTTTTCATTTACTATCACGACATCGGAAACTTTCTTACTAAATATTTTTTTCTATTTATCCTCTATAATTGTTTGTAGTTGCCTTGTGTTGTAGGTATTGAAATTTCATTCTGTAGGATTTGCAGTTTTCCAGTCTGTATATAATTACTGGAAAGCAAAGGTATGTTTCATATTCTGTAAGAAGATAGCTAATCATATTATTTAAAACATAACATATAGTGAGCAGTATTTTCGCCATAAGATCTTGTACATTTTTAAAAAAATGGGAGAAAGTTATTTGAACTGGAGTAAGAAAATGTATATATATGTGTGTGTGTGTGTGTGTGTGTGTGTGTGACCTTTGCTGATTTTCTAAAAGTTATTGTTCTTACTATAGCATATATCCTTATGTATGCTTTATTGCCTTTTCTCAGCGACAACACTGGCAAAAACCAATTCTGCGCCGCTTGCAGGTCAGTGCCATCACATTCTTTGAGTTAGAATGATAATTGGTTTGTCGTCAATTTGTTTTGGCTATTCCTATCATGTATGCGACAGTTAACTGTTGTAGATAGTGTTGTATATTTAACAATGGAGCTTGCTTCTTTCTTAAGATTAGATAGGCATAGGTCTGCCTTAAACTGATTTCTGTAGCATCACATGAAGAGAGGGGTGTGTAGTCTTATTGATGCAATTGTTGATATCTCCTAGCGTGTTTAGTTACAAAAACTTATTTCTGTTTAATTTAAATTCATTTGTCACATGTCTTCTCATTATATGTTTTTTAATTCTACATTGTAAAAAGGATCGTTGCATTAAAGATGTATGAAAGAAATCACATAACTACCGAGGAATCGAGTGATGGATAAATTCTCATGATATGTGAATTGATGATTTGATGGTTCAAGTTCCTTGGGAGGAAGCCAATCAAAATAAAATAAATAAAATGAAAGTGACTTTTCGAAAGTGAAATTGTAGTAGGCAAAGCAGTATTATGCTAAAGAGATATCCCTTAAGAAAGTTGATTAGGATTCTGGGATTCCTGTTTCTTTCCAGGGCATGGGCTGCCTATAAGTACTATTTGTAGTATATTTTCTACAGAAGTTTTAGTCTGATCTGCATCAGTTATGTGATTACAAACCTGTTTCTTCCATTCTTTTTTACGAGTTGATATTGAAGAAGAGCACTTTCATTGAGATCAAACCAGATTATTTATTGTCCTTTCAAATATTATTTTTACGTTTGAATCTAAAAAATGATCATTTGAAGAAAATTTTCAATGATCATTTGAAGAAATTGTCATCTGCCCATGCTATCACTCCCTAAATCCTTTTGCCCATTGCCCCTTATCATTATGTCTTTTATGCTGCTGATTGTTTACGATATTTGTCCATTTACCACATTTGCTATATATGTATGTATATACACACACACATATGTTTAATCTTCAAGTGAATTAATCTACTCCATTTCTGCCTTTTCTGTTCTTGTGCAGCCTCCTCCTCCAGTTAGTGATACAAATCCTTACAATGTATTCAGGCCAAGGGAGAAAGCTCATCGACTTCACACAAGAAGGGTATACGCTATTGTTTAAATACTTATAACAAATGCTTATTGATCCACCAGAATTTTGTATGTTGCCTTTTTGTTGCCACCAATTCAGTGGATTCAAACATAAAAAAAAGGAATGTAAGAAAAATCTCCTGTCAATTCTGACTATTCGGGTTTTCTCAGATGCAAAGGCGGGAGAACAATGTTCAGTCCTTCGAAAAACTTCGCCAGGTAAAGATAGTCTCGTTAACTTCATGCAGCAGTCACAAATAACTTAGTACCAGAGTTCCTTGCATTTGTACTTGAAGTCAGGATCACAGCTCCTTGTATGAGCTCAGTTGCTTGCTCTGGGTTTTGAAGTTTTTATATGTTGATCATAACTATCCATTGTAGTAAGAAGAGCTTGCTTGATTGGTCATTTCAGAGATTATGAGACCTTGATTGATATGTCAACGTATTCTATCGGATGCAAACATTGTATCACTGTCTGCTTCAAGGCTTAATGTGCTTACTATACTAGTGAGGAAATGAGAAATGTTATAAGGATTAAGGAGAAAGATTAAATATAACTGGTATCAATCTACTACATAGGAAGACACTTAACTCAATATATCTCACATTACATACCATCTTAAATTCTCTCTACAATGACCCATATTGAGTAAACTTAAGTATACGTAAAATAATGCTCTATACTGTTAAAAGGACGCCCAGCCATCTTGTGATAATACAAGTACTCTTAGACATACTTTATTGAAAAAGCTTCTTTGATGCAGAAGGAAACTGAGATAGACCTTACTTTATTGTGCTCTATTTTGGAAACATGGAACCAGCTATGAGATTTGTCTGATTTTGAATAACAAAGGGGGTCAAATGTGTGATCTAACTTGATGGGATGAAAGATAATATTGTGAGAGTTGTTGGTCTAAGAAGGTTTTGTGATTGAATAGTTATGGGTCAAAAAGGTCGTTCTAGTGCTTTCTGTCCAGAAAATTCTATAGCATAATCTCTGAATGTAGAGTGCTGTTGGAGGATGTAATGGTGGGATCTAAACTTACAGACTAGAATTTAATGAGGTAGCCACCAAAAAATAATCTAAAAGTGCAGAAAGTGAAGCTAAAGATTAAGAAATTAAAGGAAAAATTCGTAGAAGCGTCTCACTTCATACTGGCATTTATACATCTCACCATGACGATCCATTGGGTTGCATCATGAGGGGCCAAGTGTCAAGCCTAGGCAATCATAACAAAGAAGCACTACTTCTGGAGAAGAAACTCAAGCAAATTTTATTAGGAGATACCTAATGAAGATGCAATTGTCAAATTTCATTGACTATTAGGAAGACACTATCGGCCCAAATAGCTCTATACTTTTTCGAAATCGGGTTGTGTGTTCTGACTCTCTAAAAAGCATTAGGATAATTCGGACCATGACTACTGGTTTTATTGCTCAAACTGAGATATGTTTCTATTTTCTAATATATGCCACATTGTATAGTTGGTGATGGTTTGCTTGAAAATTTTCCAAGCCATAATTACTAGACATGGCACTAACTTTCAAAATGTATTAGAGGATCTTCAAGCTTTGGTTGGAGACATCCAACTTTAAGAATTTCATTAAGAATTTCCATATGTAGAGTGCTGTTGGAGGATGTAATGGTGGGATCTAAACTTAGTAACTTACAGACTAGGATTTAATGAGGTAGCCATCGAAAAATAATCTAACAGTGCAGAAAGTGAAGCTAAAGATTAAGAAATTAAAGAAAATATTCGTAGAAGCGTCTCACTTCATACTGGCATTTAGGCATCTCACCATGACGATCCATTGGGTCGCATCATGAGGGACCAAGTGTCAAACCTAGGCAATCATAACAAAGAAGCACTACTTATGGAGAAGAAACTCAAGCAAATTTTATTAGGAGACACCTAATGAAGATGCAATTGTCAAATCTCTTTGACTATTTGGAAGACACTATCGGCCCAAATGGCTCTATACTTTCTCGAAATCGGGTTATTTGTTCTGACTCTCTAAAAAAGCATTATGATAATTCGGACCATAACAACTGGTTTTACTGTTAAAACTGAGATATATTTCCATTTTCTAATATATGCCACATTGTATAGTTGGTGATGGTTTGCTTGAAAATTTTCCAACCCATAATTACTAGACCATGGCACTAACTTTCAAAATGTATAAGAGGATCTTCAACCGTTGGTTGCAGACATCCAACTTTAGGAATTTCCATATGTGGCCATAAATAATTCTTGGCTTTAAAGTTTAATCACATGATCAAGATGCATTCATCTTCCAGTAGGGAGAGACTAAGGATTGAGAATTCGGGTTTGGATTTGAGTTTAGATCGGGCTAAGAATACTAGCTCAGCCTGTTTGGATTTTAGTTTGGCCGTTTCGTTTGAAAATATTTAAAAAATATGAAATTCTGGTATGATTCGGCTTCTTATGCTAATAAAATATTGTTTTTGCAGGTTTAAGCCAAATCATGAACAAAGTGCAACATAAAGGGATTAAAAATTGCTGAAATTGTCTAATATGATCTCTATAAAACATATTAGATAGTGTATTAATGAACTCGCAACAAATTTATGTAGAAAGGTAATAAAGTTTAAATTCACATGCACTTATCTAAATTTCTGCTGTTGTCATGATCTTTCACACGTGTATTGACATCAGTTCAAAGTTAGATGAGAAAGGACATGATAAAGGGTGAAAAAACAACAAATGTGAGGGACTTGAATCAAAACATAAACATCATAGAAATTAATTAACATTTGGATTTGATTAGAAACAACACTACACTTATACTAAGGGTGGTTGTTTCGGTGACGATTGGCTGAATGAGAACCGGGTCAGGTTGGCCAAACTCGTGAACCATGGGAAAGACACTGCAACAAAGTTTTTGTGCCCATACCACTCCTATACCAAAATAGTAATATTCTTTCACACCCACACCATGGGTATGTATATGAAAATGTGATGATGGCCTTTCCCATCTTACCTTCCATGTAAAATGTTCTAAACCCCAGATCTATAGGATCTTTCCAATTTCACTTGAGTTCTTTACACCGAAACCATCCATTGTCCACTTTTATAATGTTTTACTGTTGATCGTCACTTCCCTCGAGCCAGCTGTCCGCTTTGGTGTAGCAAATAGGGATATTGGCATAAACAGGTCCTGGTCAAACTATCATTAAGTTTGTTAACCTCCTCAATGTTCTCCTATAGTAATCAAATAAACTGTTAGCATCTTGACTCCTTCATCCATATTAAGATAACTCGTCGAATAGTTCAGTTGTAGAGAAGATCTAGGAATCTGAAACAACTAGGATTTTTGTTCAACTCTCAAAAACTCCTCTTGCAACCTCAAAGCTTTTAATGCATAAATTGCTTCCTTTAATTCCTAAAAACTTCTTCGCATTTTATGTCTCAGCAGTCACTCTACACTAATGGTTGTACAACTCCTGAAAACCTCATTAGATATTAGATAATCACCACGAGATCCCAGGATGTGCTAGTTGTGTAAGTACTAATGATACCATATATGTGCTAGAAACATTCCTTTGCAAAGGACAAACATCCTGGTTTCTCTTCACCTTCTCCACCAATGGCATGGAATGAGTTGAGGTTCAGGGATTCTATTGTAGGTCCCTGACAACCTAAATAGGTTATGAGACTAGGACTTCATAAATCCAAGTTTACAAACATCCTTTAATCTATCATAGTCCTTTTGTTTGTTCCTACACTTCAAATTTTCATTGACAGAGAAAATGCAATCATCCACTTAATTTAGTGGTTAACCTTTTACCCGAACAATAGATGTGAATCTAAATATTTTTCTTGATCTGCTATGTTTGATAAGCGAATTTTAGATACAATAATAAAAAAAATACTGAAATAAAGATCCCTTCCTCAAGTAATAATTAAATGGAACTAATCAAATGAATTCTTTTGGTCTACATAACAAATGATTGTCTCATGATACATCCCTTGATTAGTCTAATCCAATTGTCTCAAAATCTAGAATAACTCGTGACCGCATAAAGCTAGTATTCGTTCTATTGAAAGTTACTTGAAGATCTACAATCTACATAACAACCGTCAGATCCTGGTTCCTTTCCATACAAATTAAGTGGAAAGCTTCTTTCAAGACATTATTTGAAATACTTTCACCATGAATGAAGGTAACCTATTTATACATTCTTCTGTGTGATACAAGCTACATTCTGGCCTTTTTATTGGATGTGGAGGGCCGCTATTGCTACGGTGACTGCGAAGGGCTGCTATCATTGCGGCACCTTAGGGTTCCACGTTTTGCCTCGGGACAATGGATTTGACATGAGTTTTGAGCCTAATGGCGACAGGCCGAAATTTTCATACCAATGGCATATCCATTATTTTAGTTTTTTACAGGCTGTGGAGTGCCGTCGTTGTAGCGGCACCCTGGGGTTCTACAACGTAGAATTAGGTTGTAAATATCACAAAGATTTATGGTCTTTGAATACTTCTTCTGCGTCAAATTGGTCACCATGAGGATAAAAACAACCACGTATTACCATTGTGTGGGGATCAATGTAACAAAAGTGGCCTTTCATTGCACTACCAGATGTCCAATGTTCATAAAACATAAAAATGAATGCACAAAAACTTGACGTTATATCCCAGTGATTCTCAAAAAATATACTTCACATATGATCGTATGGCTGATCAACTTTCAACCCTTTGACAACACTTATATTATCTTTCATAATAATAAAGATTTTAAGCTTGGCCTTTTCTAATCATCAGATCACCTTTGGAATGCACTCCATTCCAATAGAGCATTAGACACATCACAGTTTGCTCATTTTGAAATAGTCCTGCAACAATCTCCTAGTGTCCCATCTTTTGAACAATCTGTGTGCATGTCAGGTAGATTTTAAAAAGGTTCCGTTCAACTTTTGGGTTCTATCGCCAAAGAATTTTATAGATTTTCCATTTTTAGCTCTTATTTATATATTTATTTTTTCAATTTTGATATTATTCCATTACTTTCATTGGTCTACGAATTATTATGTGCTTAATTTAGCAATTTCTCTTGTACTTATGGAAATGATACATTTTTTTTTGGGGAAATGTGTGAAAAGTCCTTTTTAGGAAATGCTTTTGAGCTAAAGGACAAACAACATTCCGGTATTACATCAGGTCCCTCCCCAAAATATCATAGTACAATAAGTCCGTCCAACCACCAAGTTTGACTTTTCAAACTATTCAAAAGACAAAAATACCCCTGCACGTGACTGTACATGGAAGTGTATAGAATCCAGATTTACATACCCAAATCATTGTAGCAATGAATCCTCTTTTTGGGCAGATTGTTACTCTTGCTACAGTGAAATCACTAGCAATTTTTTTAGGCTAGATTTTATCAATTTGTTTTTTTTTGCTACAATGATTTCATTGTAGCAAAAAGAATAACAATTTATAGTACAAAGTGTAACAATCTGCGATACAAGAGTAGCAATCTGTTGTACAAAGAGTATCAATCTGCGGTACAAAAAGTAACATTTGCTACAGTGATTTCACTGTAGCAATTTTTTTAAGCGATATTCTACAAAAAATTGCTACATTGATTTCACTATAGCAAGAGTAACAATCTACTCGAAAAGAGTACCATTGTTTCAGTGATTTGTGTCCATGTGTCTGGATTCTATACACTATCCTTCATAGTCACATGTAGAGCAAAATGGATAGTGTCCATGTGTTCGGAACAATCATGTAAAGGGGCAAAATGGGTATAATAAATACATTTGTTGTGGAGGGACCTTAGCCACAACTAAAATGTGCTATGTCCTTTGCCTAATATGATACCTGGTGCAAGGACTTTAGCCACATTACCCCGTTTTATTTTTTTTCTTCTGATATGTTTCTTAGTAACGAAGTAAAGGGGTCAGGCTCCCTACTAAACCGTAAACCTACTAGGGCACCAAGAAATGTAACCATGTCTTTTCAAATATGAAAGACTTAACCATTAATTGACAAGGGGAAATCATTAGATGGTGCACTCAGGAGATGGGTGCTAGCAATATCAAGGAACAAAAGTCTCCAAGGTTCTGTCCAACTTCCTTAAGAATCCAAATCTTACTAGGACTATTAAGAAAGCAGACTTATTTTGGTCCGAAGAAACTGAGTCAACTCAAGAACCACCTAAATTCTTCCACTCCCCTGTTTATTGTAAAAGTATGACCTCCACCTCCTTATTCTGAAAGGGTATGTAATGTAATTTTCAAGGCAATATTATAGTCATTTTTTGTTTTTCATTGTGCCTTATCATTAAGTTTAACATTAGTATTACAATTATCATAAAATTAATATTAAATGTTGTTTACAGATTAAATAACATGTATAAATACCTATCTAGAATAACTCTAAAAAATATTCACATCTGAACTATATCTGAACATTATAGGAGATCTATAAATTTATATAGATTTATATAGATTGCACACTTATGCTAAAAATATTAATGTTGATTTTATACTCACATTGCTATTCGGTAGGAAAGTAATGGATTAATTCATATATTTATGAACTCTTAATTTTGTAAGAAGTGGATTGCGGTTGATTAGAATCTAGGTACACAATTTCATTTAACCTATTATTGGATTATTGTGTATACCTGCCAATTTGGTCTATTGGATTGCCATTCTTTTATTGTCCTTTTTTTTTTGATGCATGAAGTTTGATTTTTATTGTTCTCTGATACAGTTGCTGTGGTAGAATAAAGATGATTTAAAAGACAAATTGCTAATGAATTGTATTCAAGTTTCCATAGCTAATTGTCTTTTTCATCGAATGTTTTTTGGAGAAATTGGTTTTTGCACAAAGAGTCGTTTTTAAAGTTCTTTTGATCATCTTTGTGCAAATTTTCTTTTCAGGTCAGGCGTAACTTGGGCCAAGCTGAAACAATGTTGAAGTCATTGATTAAGGTTTTTAGATGCACATTTCATTAATATTTTCTCGCAACGGCTATTGATTATGCACCTGCAGAATAACCATGTTTTGTATGTAATGACTATGTAGAGGGAAGAAAAGAAGCGAGAACTCATGGAGAGTGAGGTCAGGCTTCAACGGATTCAAGTCAAGTATAAGGTATATTCTCAATATTGTATACTCATTTGCTATTTGTTCAAGATTATCTTTTGTTTATATGCTAGCATTCATTCTATTGGCTTTTAACATTACCACAAGTAGTTTACCTCTACCACTGTCTTCCATGAAAAAGCATGGCCAATCATAAGCAGCCTTACAAATTTTGGGGAAACAACAACAAACTGCAAGTAGTTCTCATCTACATTTGTATTGAAAAACGGGTTTATGTGTTGGTCAAGACTTTGTAGTATGACCATGAAAGATACGAGAAGCAGTTTGTTATGCATCTTAGAAGATTGAAGAATGGAGGACGAGTAACAATGCATGTTATTTTGCATGACTACCAATTTCTTATGGGGCCATGAGCCTTCAAAAGCGTTAGATTGGAGGTCATGCTCTCTGACACACTAGATGGAGTAATAAGACCCTCCCAAACAGATCGCAAACCTTTCAAATGCGCATAAAGGCTCCTTGGATTAGCAGTCAAGCCTCCACTCTGGAGGAATACTAATGAAAACTGAGGAGTATTATGGAAACTGAGTAGTATTTCAATTTTTGGCACCTACACTAAAAAAATTGAGATCATACTTTTAGATCTCCCTATTTCTGACAATTGAACAGTCCAAATCATTACAAACTCTAATTCCCCAAATGCCAGGATCCTATATCAAAGTGGTAGTATAGCGTTCTATCAGTAGTTACTGCTGCATGAGTTTCATTGCTGGACCCTTTTTATACATCTATTTTTGAGGTCCCATGTCGGGACCCTATGAACGTATTATCCGTTGGATTTGAATTGGCCACAACGATTAAGGTGGAGGCTCATTTCACTGTATCACGAACCAGGCAATCTTGCTATGTAAATGTCCTGTACAACTTTGAGGTAGGTAAATTGGAGCAAGACCCGATGCCAACAAAAACTATCACGAACCCGATTAAGATGGCGTTGGGATAAGACTTGGATGATGACGATGATTGGCATGTAATGTGTAAGACAGGTAGTAAGGCAGCACTAAGGTTTAGTCATTCAAAGATCTCTAATGGGAACCTCCTAAGTGGTTCTAGAGATTTTGAAAAGAAGCTAATTGCTAAGGTGAAAGTCTGAAAGGTAGTTGGGACTTGGGAGGTAGGCTAGTTCAAAGGAAAATGCATTCTTTAACCATTGTATACAAAGAATCCAATGTGGAAGAAAGATATTCTTCGACGTCTAGTAATAGCGATATTTATTTTAGGAGATATTGGGATTGCTAGCCACCAAAATGGTCAATTTTCCAACTCTTGTGGGAGGCTGCAAATGAGATTATTGGTGATGAATTACCTAGGAAATATTCTTTGGCTGAAGAATTACATACACAATTTTCCTTGGATGCTTTTGTAGCATAGGTGTGATGACCATAATCTTATGAAACCTATGCTATTGATGATTTGTTTGATCTAGACTCAAAAGAACACCATTGGTGTTTTGGTTACTGAAAGAGGCCTAAGGATATTTCTTCAGCAAGTCAATTTTTCTAGTAAAAAATCAGGATGAACCACATATAATCTTGGCGATAATTCAATGTATGGGATTGTTAAGGTCATGACAAGAAGGAATGTCTGTTAATGGGTCCATTTATAACTTAAGCTTCTGTCTTGTACATTTCTGTATCTTTGCAAATAAACTTGTGAGCAAATTTATGAAATAATTTCCTCAAAAAAGTAGCATATTTATAAAATAATTAATGTGCGTTTATTTATTTCTTAATAAACAATCCGAATTTGGAAATAGCAAAATTTTGACGTGATACCAATGATGAAATTTTGCATGATGGCCTTCCTTAAATATTTGTTTGGCACTTGCTTATTAAACAACAATTTTCTTGGCCTGGGCTTGTCCTATTGAGAGAAATTTTGATTCAATAGCTATGTAAGAATCCTTATGGGTGATTTCTTTGAGAAATGCTATGCCTAAATACTTCATCCTTTTATTTCCTTATAATAGAATGTTTATTGCAGTTGTAAAGGGTATGTATACATATTAGTGTCTATATGGGAGTTCTGTACAGAGAGCGAGTTATGTAAGCACTAAGCACATACATCCTTGGTTTAGTGTGTGGGTAGGCCTGTCAAAGGGCAGGGCTAGGGAAGGATTAGGGTCAAATCGTGCTTGGTCCTTTATTTTGGGGGGCAAGCCCTAGCATTTTAGGGCCGGAAAATGATAGGCCCTAGCCCAACCCTGTTAGGGCCAGGATTGGGCAAGGGCTGAGCAAGGGCCAGGCTCATATCATTAATACAAGGATTAACGAAAAGTTTATTTAACCTTTTAGGTCATTTATACAAGGGCTAAATTATTTTTTGTCCTAAATTAATCACGTGCCACTGTCTTTGGGCTTTAGGCAGTTATTTATAACCCTCCTTTATCCGGGCTGAGATCGGCAACACAACATATAAGAATTATAAGTAATATATAGTTCTTCTAATAATTATATATATTGAATCGAGAACTCCATCCAATCTGGGCCACAATGAGTGATTGGATAATGACTGATTAGCCCCACTTAGCCACTCTTTTAGCCACTTAATAAGGATTATATATTATATAATTATAATAAGATACATATTTATATGGATGGCCATGTAAGGCAGGGTTATAGGTTTTCCTAACCTGGGCCTCATCATGGAGATTTTCAAAACTGGGCCAACCCTTGAAGTGAAGGGCTTTGGAGGGCTGGGCCGGGTAGGGTACCGGATAACCTCTCCGAAGGGCCAGATTGACATGCCTACAAGGTTCAAAATTTTCATTTCGATCAATATTTCGACACTCTGAATATGAAAATATTTCGACAGTGTGGAAATATTATGATTTTATAGAAATGATGGAAATATTAATTTTTATTGAATTTTTTTAGTGAATCTCTGGATAGTGTGGAAATATTGTGATTTTATAGAAATGATGGAAATATTGATTTTTTAATAAATTTTTTCAGTGAATTTTTGGATAGTCATAAACCAAGTATATATACACGATTTGGAACACTCAGATAATATTTGTACTCTATCTAGGGGTGTAGAGCTTCACAGAGCATGTATTATGTATTTGAGTCTGTAAGTCTTGTTTGGTCCTGTTATAATCTATGTTTTTCAAATATTGTTTTAATCTTTTTTGTGGATAAAAATGTTTTCAAAATAAAGATTAGTTGATTGTTAAAATAATGCTTCAAACGATTTTAAAAATAAACTTAAAACAAGAAAGTTGTGCAACCTTGAAATCGTGTAAAAATTATGCTGAAATGTGAAAACTATTTTTTTTACGAAGTCTGGAAAAAAGAGTTTTTATAAAGAAAAGTTTTTATTCATTCAAAATTTTCTTTGACGGACCATGGTTTTCTAGATGTTCTTGTAGTTTTACATCTTGTGGAATTTTTTGAACTAAAAAGGAGTTGATTTGACCACTTTTCTCAACATACAAATTTTATAAAAACGAAAAAATTATTTTTTCCTACTGAAACTGAAAGTCTACTTTTTGATTCACTTGGTTTTTTATTTTTTTGATATTTTTATTGGAATCAAATGGGGGGGTATTTGCTTATTTATATAAAATAACTTAAAGTAAATAGAGAATATGTAAATAGGCTGCTAAGAACCAGGCCCCCAGTCCCCTTTTATAACCAGTCAGTCCAAGAATTTTGGTGCTAGAAACCCTAAATTTCTCAATTTTTCAAAATTTCTGCAAAATTTATGTCTCACTGTCTTTTGGCATGATAAATCGCGATATTTCGCGCTGACGAATATATTGTGCGAAATATTGCGATATTCTTCTGAATTACATTCTGTTCGTTATAGCATATGAGATTTCGTATCGAGGTTTAAAAAAACAGAGATATTTCACGATATTTCATGATTTATTTCGAGATTTTGATCCTTGCATGCCTACGTGTGGAGCTTTGTCTCATACAATGTCACTGATACTAAAAAATTAGATTTATTTATATGGATCAATGGGTTTTAAGAGGTGTAAAATCGAGGAAAATGGTCTACAACTCAATAACAGAGGTTGATAAATTCAGGAAAAAGCTGAATTTAAATATTATTTAATAAGAAGATGAATTATCTCAGTGGCATTATGAGCCCTTAATCTACTGAATCTTATATGGAATAAACAATCTTATACGGACCATTAAATGGAAGTTATGATTTTTTTTTTCCCCGAGAAATCCCTTTAAATGCAGGTGGGGGTCGACCTAGACCCATTGATATAAAACAGATTGTACAAGGCAAAACAAAAAAGGACTACAAACATTGTACAAAAGTACAACCCTCATTTGATTTGCTTCGATGCCTTGTAGCGCCAATTTCCACTGCTTAAGTCTGATCCTTATAATCTTCAATACATTTTCCTTGTCCAATGTAGCGTTGCATAAAATCATGTTATTTCTCTCCTTCAGTTGCTCCAACCAACGGTCATGAGTATGAAATCATGGCTTTGTCCTAAGTCTTAATGATCTCTTGATCCTTTTTCTTCTCCACAAGGTCCACATGGAAAAGAGTGTTCCGGGCTTGTCCTTAATATTTAGCCCTTGTTTTAGCTGCTTCCAAATCCAATTCACAAATAGACAATGTAGAAAAAGATGATTAGAGCCTTTCCATCAGTGCCCATAATGTACACACGACGTGTTTGCCACATTAAGGTTCTTCCCCTTCAAAGTGATCATCCAACTTATCTTTAATTACCAACCACATGAAGATTCAAATTTTTAAAGGAACCATGGTCTTCCAAAGAGCTGATGCTATTGGGCAAATAATACTCCTAGTGTTGTTGAATTTGGTAAAAGAGTTGACTGTAAAATTACTTGAAGAAGTCCAGTGGCAAGATGATTTATCTTGATGATCAATCACAGAAATCAGTTGCAGAAGATCAATAAGCTCTTGAACTTGCAGAATGAGGTAAGGAGGAATGTTCCTCCTAAACTTAAGATCCCAAAAGTCTGTCCGTTCTCAAACCAGCATTGTGACCGACTAATTGTTGCGCTTTTGTTCCATTGCTAATTCATTGAATTCTGGATATAGATTCCTCATTGTGACTTGTCCCATCCATATATCCTCCCATAATAGAGTTGACCGTCCATTCCCGATAATAAGTTTGGTGTCGCACTTGTAGATCTTTCTTACTTTTTGAACACCACTGCAGAGCAGCAGAAGGGTGAGATATTATCGGACGATCTCCTTTTGCTTGCACCGGACCTCTAATAACCGAACTCGTAGAATGGAGTTGAATCTCTTAAAGTACTCGAATCTAATAACTGAACTCCACCTGTCAGGCTGTCACCACCGTTATTTTGTAGTCTCTGCTACCACTTTCCTAGTAATGCCTTGTTATGTTCTGCAATGTTGATAATACTCAATCCTCCTTGCTGTTTAGACATGCACACTATGCCCCACTTTGCCAGATGATAAGCTTTAGAATTTTGGTCTGCTCCTTTCCACAAAAAATTGTTGTGTATGGAATCTATTTCCTTAGACACCCACTTGGTAAGAAGTAAAAGGATATATGATAAGAGGGGATAATTGAAATCACAACATTGATTAGAGCAAGTCTACCCTCTATGGATAAGTTCTTCCCTTTCCATCCCGTTAATCTCAGTTCCATCTTCTCTATGATTCTAAACCAATCATGTTTCTTGGGTCTTTTGTCACTCAACAGAAGGCCCAAATACTTCATCGGGAGACCGTCTAATTTGCAATTGAGAATTTTGGCAAGAGATGTACCTAGTCTTGTGTCTGATCCAATGTAATAAAGTGAGAATTTGGCAAATTGACCTTCATACCTATGACGATCTTTAGGGAGTAAAGGATAATCTTCAGAACCACTACTTGCCCCTTCTTAACTTCACAAAATTAAATGGTGTCATCTGCAAAATGTAGACTGGATATTTTTCAGGTGATTCCTCAATCCCGGACACTCGGCCCTTCACTCCTGCACTTTTGATTATTGTATCAAAAACCAGTGTTCTAAAAAGCGGTCTAGACGGCCGCCTAGGCGCTAGGCGGCCCCCCACCGCCTCGCCTAGGCCCTAGGCGCTCCAGAAAAGCGGCCAAGCTCTCAGGCGGAGCTAGGCGGCCGCCTAGGCGGTCTAGGCGGGGCAAGGCGGCTGCCTAGGCGGTCTAGGCGGGCTGAGGCTGGCCAGGCGAGCCAGGCGGGCTGAGGCTAACCAGGCGGGCCAGGCGGGTTGAGGCTGGCCAGGCGGACCATGTTTGCTTTTGTTCTTGTTAATCACTCAATCTTGAATTATGGTTATATACTTGTTCTTTAAAATAAAGGTTTTGGATAATCTTGAACTTATATTAATTTTTAAACATATATATATTATATAATATCAAAATAATAATTAAAATAATTAAAAAAAAGGCAAAACGCCTAGGCGCCGCCTAGGCGCTAGGCGGCCCCCCACCGCCCGACTAGCGCCTAGCGTTTTTTAGAACCTTGTCAAAAACATCTATAGCTATAATGAAAAGAAAGGGTGAAAGGGGACAATCTTGTTTGATTCATCTGCCCATCTTAAAATGCTTGAGAGATCTGCCATTGATGAGACATGAAAGTTTCGAAATAGATAGATAGTTCCAAACCTAGTTAATCTACCTGTCAGAGAATCCTTTGGCCTTGATTACTTGGATAAGAAAACTCTAGCTAAGTCTATCGAATGCCTTCTCGAAATCAATTTTAAGAATGATTCCTTCTTCATTCTTCTCCCTCAAGTGGTATATGAGCTTCAAGGCTGTGGCAGTACTATCAAGATCAACCTCTCTTTAATAAATGTTGTTTGGTTCCTGATAATGTTTTCATTCATTTCTCCTGCAAGTATGTTAGCCAAAATCTTCGTAATTATTTTATATAGGCAATTCGACAAACTGATCGGTCTGAAATCTGATATCGACTTTACCCCTTCTCTCTTCGGAATAAGAACAATCCATGAATAATTTATGCTGTTGAGGGAGACCTTTTGCTCAAAGAAGTCCTGTATGAAGCTGCAAATGTCTGCCATAATAACCTTGCAAAAGTGCTGAAAGAAAAAAGCTGAGAACCCGTCTGGTCTTAGAGCCCCATATGCTTTCATCTCAAAGATAGTTTCACGGTACTCTTCATATGCAAAGGGGGTGTCCATATCTGACTTCTCCTCTAATTTAAGTTGATTTAGGCCCTTCAGTAACAATATCCGTCCCAACTTTAGCATAGTAATTTTTGAAATGTTGATAGATCATGAAAGGAAAAAAAAAGATATCCATGTCCTAATCCCGTTTCTGTGCTTTTAGGCCATGACACCTTGGTCATAACGCTCCAGTTTGCTTTCTCAAAATATCTAAATGATGTACTAAGTCACCCCAAAACATTCATCATAGAGTCAGAAAAGAACACCCATATCTTAATTATGGACCTCAAAAGTTGTGGCTGTTTCGGGTCTGAAAATAGGATGGTTAATCCAAGTTAAATCCTAACAAATAATTAAAATACCTTTGAACTTCCTAAGTGCCCCATGACTCCAACTAATTCTAATGACATGGATGCTCAAAAGAAATGATTTGATGGCTTGAGATGCTCTTCGATGCAAAAGATCAGACAACCTTGATGCACCCTATGAATCCTTCTACGTCAATTCTTTCCAGGTTGGTGAATTCTCGAGTCTCTCTACATGATTTGGATGGTGAACCTTGACCTTGATTGATGCAAATCAAGGTGCAAAAGGAAGAGTGGTTTTCTATATTTTGTAGGATTCCTAATGTGTATAGGATTTCTAGCTAAAAATGGATTGTAGTTAGAATAAGATTCCTACTTAAAATAAAAATCCTACTTAAAAATAAGATCCTTTGATGAGTTAGGATTGTTATTAAATGTAGGATTCCTTGATAAATTAGGATTCCTACTAAAATTCGGATTATTAACTGTGATTGAATCCATAATTGATGAAGGATTCCCTGATAGGTCATTAAGTTGATAATATCTGTAGTTGTTTTTTACTTCTTTTGTTGTAATTTCGGACCTTATTTAAGGGACATATTTTTACAGTGGGTTTATGAGTTTGATTTTAGCAGGAAGTGTTTTAAAAAGTTCTAGTTTAGTAGTAGTTTGGGTAAGGCAGGTTCAAGTAAATTGGGAGTGGCTTTCGAAATCTGTACATTAAAGGGTTTATAGATTATAATTGAATTAGGAATAAAATTCCAGAGGTTTCTCTTCAACTTTGGGAGTGTTAGGAGATGACGGCTAGGGTTTGGAGAGGAATGAAATGCTCTCTATTGAGGGACTCAAGCCCAATATATATGTACATGTATAACCATACAACCCGACCCGACTGTACATGTAACCCGACCCATCTCTATACATTAACACTTCCCCTCAAACTTTCGGTGGATCATGAACCGAGAGTTTGCCGATAAAATGCCGGAAGCGAGCAATCGTAAGGGGCTTCGTCAGAAAATCAGCAGTCTGCTCCGATGATGGAATGAATGGCAAGGAGATGGTATGGTCGAGAAACTCTTGGCGAACGTAGTGACAATCAACCTCAATATGTTTTGTGCGCTCGTGGAAGACCGGGTTGCTAGCAATCTGAATAGCACTCCGGTTGTCATAGAAGAGAGGCGTGGGCCCGGATATCACAACTCCCAAGTCGAGCAGAAGGTGGCGAAGCCAGACAATCTCTGCGGTGATGGAAGCCATAGCCCTGTATTCGGCTTCGGTGCTGGAGCGAGCAACAGACTCCTGTTTCTTGCTGCGCCACGAAATAAAAGAATCACCAAGAAACACACAGTATCCGGTAGTAGAGCGGCGAGTGGTTACATCTCCTGCCCAATCTGCATCGGAGTAGACACGCAGCACCAACGGAGAGGTGGAGGGAAACGGTAGTGAACGGGTGACGGTGCCTCGGAGGTAGCGGATAATCCGAAGGACAGTTGCATAGTGAACTGAACGTGGAGCCTAAACAAACTGACTGATAATGCCAACAACATGGGCAATGTCTGGCCGGGTCATAGTGAGGTAGACGAGCATCCCAACCAGCCTCTGGTAGCGGGAGACATCCTGGAGCGGCTCACCATCTGTAGCTAGAAGTTTCAAATTGAGCTCCATGGGTGTGTTAGCAGTGCGAGAGTCAGTAAGAGCAGCATCAGCAAAGATGTCGGAGATGTACTTTTGCTGGGAGACCAACAGACCACGAGCTGACCGGGCAATCTCGAGGCCCAAAAAGTAGCGAAGAGAGCCCAGATCTTTCATCTCAAACTGACTCTGGAGGTGACGCTGAAGGGATGTTATGGTGGCACTGTCATCCCCGGTGATGATCATATCATCCACATAGAGAAGAAGAACTGCAATACCCTGACTGGAGGAGCGAGTGAACAGGGCATAGTCGGAGTGAGGGAGGCCGGAAGGGGAGACCGTCGTCGTCGTCGGCGCGCGGGAGAACCCTAGAGCTCTGATACCATGTTAGGAGATGACGGCTAGGGTTTGGAGAGGAATGGAATGCTCTCTATTGAGGGACTCAAGCCCAATATATATGTACATGTATAACCATACAACCCGACCCGACTGTACATGTAACCCGACCCATCTCTATACATTAACAGGGAGAAAGTGCGACTCTTTCTTCTCAACATCCTTGGTGCAATGCCGGCCTTGATTTGCCTTTGTGAAACACCTTGGTCTTACGATGCAATGTTATGAAAACATTTTCTTTAGACGCCTCAATGCCCATTAGAATTGAGTCACTTCTTCTATTCAACGTTTCACTTTTACTGTTGAGGGTAATCTTTAAATTATGCATATTTGGTTTTCTTTCTGCTTGCATTTAGTTATTATCTCATCAATCTTTCGTGATAAGCTCATGTCCAACCACAAAAGCTGCCATCGTCTCCGATACCTAGAAATTTTGTCACACCCCTTTTTAGGCAGCAGCCCTTAATCATCCAATTTACCTAACAGATTAATCGTTCTATTCCAAAAACCTTCTAGTTCAACATTCCTACCATTAGTAGACTTCATCCCATCCGTTTTAATCTTACCTTTTTTCCTCCCTATTCAAAATCAGATCATACTCAGAAGTCAGATCTCTGTTCTTTAGAAATGAACCCAATCCCAAATTCTTCCAGTATCTTAAAGTTTCGGAAGTCCTAAAAATCTTGCATCAAAATAGTCTCTGAGCTTTGTCTCCGGAGTTTTGTATAAGCTAGTTTTTTCTGTAGTGTCTTCTTTTGCACCAGTTTGGCATCAGCATTCCATCTCTTTAATTCATGTGGCATTAGTTTGGAGTCCCACACAAAACCGGCAAAAGGGCGAATCCATGATCTTAGATTCTTAGAGGAGTAGGCACACACAATAGAACTAGAAGAAATTAAGAAAGTGACCCAAGGACATGGATAAGCGTTCTAGAAGACTGCCACATCCAAACAAAGTGTCAGTGTGCATGCACACAAGTAAAATAACAAAAGTGGTTGCAATGAAGATATAGGAGCAGGCTTGACAAAGATGAAATAATGGTCTATACTACCATATCCTTGTAAACAATAACTTGTATACAAACACGATCAAGCTTTGTCATATTGTCATTTGTCGTATTGTTTGGAATCACATCCTTAATATTAGTGGACCTTGACGAGCCTTCTTCCCCTTATTTCTGATCCTTTAATTCATTTGGGTCTCAATCACTACATCTCTTCAAATTTGTTTATAAAAGACCGAATCCTTTTTACAATTCCGCCCTTCTAATCATTTTCCTATTAGGGCTTCCTTGATGCGGTTAGGGATGACAACAATGCGGTTTTGGGCAAAACCAAAACCGGACCGCAATACCGGACTGGCACACTAAAACCGCATCGCACCACGATGGTGTACCATTATGTAAAACCAAAACTACACCATGCGGTGTGGTGTGGTGCGGTACATTGTGGTTTATAATTATAATAACCTAAACGGTGCGGTTTTGTGCAATTTGATCAAAACCGAAACCGCACCGCACCTCGATGATGTTATATTATGGCAAACCAAAACCGCATCGTGCGGTGCGGTTTACTGCGGTTTTCGGTTTTAAACCGCATCGCTGCCACCCTTAGATGTGATGGCTCTGCTAGAAACTCATCATAATCCAATGAGTACTCGAGGTCCTTTTTCCAATAGATAGGATCCTTTGTGGGCTCTTATTTGGCACATTTTTTTTCTTGAAGACCATTTATTGTCGAAGGGTTGTTGAAAACTCAAGTTTTACCTTTGAGTGTCCACCTTTTTGACAACTAGAATTGCACATAAATTTTCTTTAATGTGTTACTTTTTTACCTTTACTTAGCTTCTATGTTATCCATTACAGTCGGAGTGTTTTCAAAATTTTCTCCAAGTGACAAGCTTTGACTGTTGCTGTGAACCAACTCGAGCAAAGGATTTGGTATTATGTGCATGGCAATCTCAAAGAATGACAGATGAGTAATAAGATTCCTCCTTGGTCTATGGTCAAAGAGAGGTATAAAAGTAAGATGGTTGATAGATATTCAGTGATTCACAAAAGGAAGAGTATGCATCTTTCTAGAGGGGAGAATGTGATGATGAAGGATGTCCATGTGTATGATTGTAAGAATGTAAAGATGGAGCATAGTGTGTAGCCTGGGAATGACTTGATGAATAAGATTGGGTTTCATATTTTCTAACAGCTTCGTTTGTAATGAAGAAGATGACACAACTAGCCATCATTTGATCCATTATAAGACTTGCCGCATCTTGATTCTCTAAATTTGGTGCATAGGCAATATGAATCATGATATTCTTGAAACTTGTTGAATGGTGGGAGTTGTAAGTTTGGCTCAGACTACGAGGTGATTGATATGCTATCTTAGATCCGTTTCTAGAAAATTTAGCTAGAGGGAAATGTAGAAATCTTGAGGAATGGATATATTCGGTGGATAAGTTATATAATATAATAATATATCAATGTTTTGGTACTCTTACCATAACCATAACCGGCAAGCCATGTCCCATCTACTTGGGATCGACTTTATGAATCCTTTGCCATAATGTTTTGTTACTCGAACGATGTTAAAGTCTTCATTTTCAATTGGATGAATGAAACTTTGGAACCTCAAAAAAATGCTCAAAAAATGCAGATGCAAAACGAGTGATTGCAAGGCGAAATAAATAACATTTGGGGTATTTCCTTATTAAATGTAACAATGTATAACATAAAACAATATTTTATATCCTTTTAAATAGGAAGATTTTATTAGCAAAGGGTGGTGTTATCTGCATCCCACAAATTAATACGGACCCAACTTAAACAAAAAAGAAAAAAAATGAAATGCCCAATGTGCCTGAGACCTCCCAGGCTATTGATAAGGGCACTGCCGTCTCCGCTGATGGTGCCGCCGGTCCCTTGTACCCAACCATTGGCTCCACTATCCCGTGCAACTGATTGCCACCTCTGCCACCACTGGTCCTCCTCCTTTCTTATCCTTCCCTTCTTTTTGATGTAAGAATCGGCCCTAGCTATTGCTCATGATTCATGTGCTTATATTCAAATGAAGTACTTATATGATTGAATAATTGAGATTCCATGGGTTTTTTCTTGGGAGATTAGTTTCCTGATTATTCTGGTTTTACTAGCTACACGACAATCAGCTGTTGCTGGTTGATGCTATTTTAATAGTAGTCACAGTCTGCAGAAACACTTTTTTGCATTGAACTAAATGCCGGAAGCTCTTGAAATCGAAATTGTTACCTTTTGCAAACTTTGATTTCCATTATTTAAGCTCCTAACTTAGTTGCCCTGAACCACGGTATCATCGTGGTTTGGGGTCCGGCCATTGACACCTGTTATTCCCGCCCGATTGGATGGTTCCGGATTCTAGAGGCCACCGAGAGAACCCCAGGGGGCTCCCATCATAAGGGCCGGGTGTTCGAACGGGTGGGGATGTGTCGTTGGTTGGACCCCGAACTATGGTGAATCCGTGGTTTGGGGCGACTATTTTAAGTCATTCGTTCCATTATTGTTTGTCCTTGGAGTTCTTTGCTTTTTTAGGGAAGATATCTTTAAGTAATCTCTTTTCATGTGTAGTATATCCTCCTTTGTTAGACATTCACGATTAAGTTAGTCATGATCAAATCATTTGGAAGTTGGGTGATTCATAATTTGTGCACACATCTAACTAATATGCGGTCAAGGGTTTCAAAATGGTTGCCAATAGAATGTATTTTCTCTTGGACAGGGGATAATTATCTCTTTGGTTGCCATCACTTGATCAACCAATTTTTGAAGCGATGATATTTTAAAGTTACAGGATTTATGCGATTTTGTGCTCGATGAATTTATGGGGATTGATTCTCTCTTGTTTTAACGCTGAAAGGATAGGATTATCTTTTGTCGGTTGTCGGTACTCTCTCATCATAAAATAATATAATAGATGAGCAAGCTCTTAGTTATTTGTCAGGATGTTACTTGGTAATATACTGCCGTGTGAAATCTAAACTAAGCACTTGGTGCCTATATAACTGTTTGCAGCATGAGGCGCAGCTTGTCGAAGATGGGCTAGCAGGATTTCCATCAAATTCAGGCAGATTTGAATCAAGTGACGATGATTATATCGACTCGGATGAGGCCTCGAATGGCCGTCCACGTGCTCAGTCGGCCAGAATGCAGCATTCCCCCTACATGGACTCCAAGCTGTTAGTGATCCCTACAGGTCGCATGAAGCGAGAGCTGAAAAGTAGACCTCGGCCACATGGATGGCCCCGTACGAAGGTATGCTCATCTCCCCCTACTCTGTTGTTTCACATACTAGGTTAGCTGTCAAGTGGGGTTTATTAAGCCAATTGGCGCCATTTTATCAAGATTCAGTCGCACTGAAAATGTATATGAATTATAATTTATGTTTGATTAATGCAGGACCCACATGAACCTCTTTTGCTATTCACAAGGCCTCTAGATCCAGAGAGATTGGCTGCTGCAGGCATCAGGCCGCCACCCGATCCTCCCATCGAAAATGGTTCAGTTGCGCCGCCGTACCGCTTCCACGGCAGGATCGGCCGAGGCGGGCGTATCATCTTCGATCGATGGAACCCGCTTCTCGAAGCTCCTGAGAGCCCTCCACGTGCGCCATCGAATCGCCTGCCTCCACAGCCAAATGGTTGAATCAGTGTTCCACGCATTTCCCTTCCGTTGCACAGCTGAAGTATCGACTCAGGGTGCTGAGGAATACCTCGGCGAAAGGTCCCCTTTGGTTTTGACGACGACTCGGGTGGGGGACGCGAGAGCCCAGGGTTCGAGACTAGCTCGGAGGTCCAGTCCGGGCGTCCGCGCAGGGGCCGGAGCTCCGCTTCCAAGAGAGAGCGGGTAGAGCTCCGCTCGGCATGGGCTCATTCGGGCAAATTTGCCCGACAGTCCGAGTGAATTTTTTCCTCTTTTTCTGCTGCGCCCATGCCTGTCCGGCTGCCCTCCACGCCCTTGTACAATGATTCACGACGCAGGTGAAAAGCCCGCGGCATTGTTTATCCGACACTAGCCTCCATTTTTGGAGCAGTTATTTTCCGAAGGGAATTTCATGTTCTTGATCACTGATTCCTGATGATGATATGTATCTATTCTTGCAAATCTTTCTCTCTGTACATGTTTGTGAACCCTTGTGGATGGTTTGGGTACTGAGTTTTGCCCTGTGAAAACTTAGGTTAGTAGTCTGGGAATCAGCACATGAATACATACATGCAGCTGAACTACATTCCTTAAATCCAATGATGTAGCTTTATTTCCAATGAATCAATGATGTAGCAGTAATATGTGGATACTTCAAAGATTGGAGAGAACTGGATGTGGATCAAGTGAAGTGAATCATGGTAACTTTTCAAGGGCAAACTACACTTTGACCTCCTGAGGTTTATACTTATTACACTTTTACCCCGAGGTTTTTGAAATTAGTATTTGGCTTATTTATGTTATAATGGTAAAATGATATTTAAAAGTAAGATTTGTCAGCAGAATACTGAATTTTAAGGGCCAGTATTTTCTTAGATCATAAAAACAAGTATGAAAAATCCTTTTATTATATAATTTTATGGGAATTTTGGTTGAAGCCCTTGAAAAATAGGCTAATTGTATGTTAACCCTTGATAATTGTATATTTACACATTGACCCCTAAAACCTAGGTTACTTGTGCAAATCAATACCTGAGGTTAAGTAGTGTTTATTTGGGGGGGAATATTCTATGCATATTTTAACTTATCTTCACTTACCTTTGCGAGAAACTTTAGCCATGGTCCTTCTTTAACCCGGTCTCAAATGACCACTTTATCGTCAATTACAGAGTTACTCTGATCTTATCTCTCTCCATTTGCCTTAATTTAGGTGTTACTTATTTGATTCTCTGATCCTCAATAAGTATAAAATTATCCAAGTAAAACCGTCGTATGAAAGTACTTGTTAGACCCTGAATATATCGGGAATATTCCCTACAAATAGATGCTAACTAATCTGAGGGGCTGCTTTACACAAGAAACATAGTTTTTAGGGATCGATACGTATATGAAGTCTCCAGTGATTAATATGCAATTAGCCTAGTTTCCAGAGGGCTATATGCATAAATACCTAATTTTTTTTTGCTCAGCCATATTTGTAATAATTATTTAACAAATTAGTATGCCTGATAGAAGGTCAAAGTATAATATCAGAATCCTCAGGGGTGAAAGTGTAGTAATATAATCCTCAAGAGGTTAAAGTGTAATTTACTTTTTTTTTTTTGTAGATATTTAACTATAGAGGGGAAAGATTTATAGATAGGACATCTTGCAAATCATTTATATACTATACTAATACAGCCTTACTGTTGCTCTGTAAAAAATCTAAAAATAGAATAAAAACTTTATTGAGATAATAAATATATTTAGTAAATAAATATCTGATAGGAGGTCAAAGTGTAATTTCAGAATCCTCAGGAGTGAAAGTGTAATAATGATGATTAACCTTCAGTTATCCATTACAATGCTGATCTTCCTGAGTAACAATATATCCTTCTAATATATGGGAATCATATTGAATTGAGTTCAGATCTCCTCCAGTCGGTCGGGTTGGTGGACCTGGCATGCATCACAGCCGCACGATGGTAGGCAACCCAAAAGTGAATCGTACTCCAGCATGTGGCACCACGTTTGAAAGACTCGGAGCCTATGGTGCCACGTGTTAGCCCATTATGAAAGCAAGTTTCATGACCCTCTCACTCTCTTTCGCTGTAATTATGAAGTAATGACAATGTGCCACCGACATTAGTCCTACATTGGTAATGAGAGCACGATTATGTCCCTTATATACCCGCTGTGCACTCTTTCCTTTAGAAGGTTAGTCTTTCGGAGTATTAAGGGGTTGTCAACATGAAGCCTTGAATTAGCAATACAATAAAGGAATATACCTTAATAGCTGGTATTAAATAAATAAATACGATGGTTTGAATTCTTATTATTGGGTAGATGACTTTCATTGGTTGAACGGCTCTTGATCCGTAGGTTAAGTTGAAGGGTGAGAATCCAATTGATCGTCGAGATATGGTCCGATAAGCCCACAGTATCTCGGGAAGAACCTTCTTCAAGTTCCAGAGTCCCTTCTTGTCGCTCTACTTCTTTTTGAGATTGCCGAGAATGATGTGGTTGGAGGCTTCTACCTGGCCGTTGCACTGTAAATACTTTGGAGTTGAATAGAAGAGTTTGATTCCGTAGCTTATGCAGAATTTTCTAAATTTGTTTGAGTCGAATTGGGTTCTGTTGTCGGCTACAAGAATTTGTGGTGAATCTCGAGAAGATATTCTACCTTAATTAATTATGAATTTGAACACTTTATCATTAGTCTCTCAAGTGAGGGGAATGACTTTGACCCACTTCGTGAAGTAGTCACTGCTAGCAAGATGTACTTTTTATTTCCAGAGGATGGGGGAATGGACTCAAGAAGTCCAACCCCTATTGGTTGAACAACCACAGGCAAACCGAATTAATACTCGATTATCCTGAATTAATAATTCAGAATAATTACTGCTGCAGTAAAATCATTGTAGCAGCTACCGTGTTTTGGGTCTACTATTGGGATTCATTGTGTAATGCATGTTGGGAAAAAGAAAATTTATATAACGATTTATTCTCATTGTACAGTTGCTATAGAGGTAAAATGGTAATTTTTTTAAAAAAAAGTGGGAGAAGGAATTGATGCTCTATTCAAAAGTTACAAGGGTTTATCAAACTACAAGGGAAGTTAGAGGAACTTTGATTAATAAATCCAAAAAAATATAGGGGGAGTTGGTGAAACCTTTTCTTTTAAGAAATAAAAGAAGTTACTTTCAAGCTCCCATTAAAACAAATGATGTGGGCCAAATTATATAATTTTTCATTTATTTTTTGTATGCCATCGAACCACCGAACTTGCCATTGCTCGCCACCATTGTCGGAGTTGCTCGTTGCTACTGCTGAACCGAACCGAACTAGTCGCTGCTCGTCGTCGTTGCCGCCGAACCGAACTGAACCTAACCCTAAGATGTACAGGCCATAGGATGAACCCTAGACCTAGGATCTCAACCGAACCGAACCACCAAACACCACCACCATTGTTGTTGCTCGTTGCCACCGCCTCTGCTGCTCATTGTTGTCATCGCAGGCTCTTTTGCTCGCCGCCGCCGCCATCGCCACAACCTCTGGTGCTCGTCGCTGCAAGAGAGATGGGAGGGTAATTTTGGATTTATGACAAAATTTTGGAATTTTAGGTTAAACGAAATGCAAGTCTGTCATTTAGCTTCCTACAATTTGTTGCCCGGACCTTAGCCACATTACCCCAAAAATAATATGATTTTTTTTTATATTAACATCTTAAAATTATAAATTTATTAAAATATCGTTATAATTTTTGTAATTTCAAAAGTGGCGCTCTGACTGCCATGTCAGTCAGTGTCGAAAAAGTCAACGCCACGAGTTTTCAGTGAACCCTTTATCCTAGTTGTAGGGTTCTTAATGACACTGATTAATACTAAACCCTGTAACCATAATACAGAGTTCAATATTAACTGAACCCTTTATCCCGATTGCAGGATTCTCCGTGAACCCTTTAGCATGTATTTATTTGCGAAGGATTGAGTATAACTGAACCTGTATTCAGGTTACAGGGTTTATAGGGTTTAGTATTAATCAGTATCATTAAGAGCTCTGCAACCAGGATGAAGGGTTCACCGAAAACAGGCATAGTGATGAGTTTTTCGGACGGTGGTTAGCTACGTGGCAGTTAGAGTGCCACTTTTGAAATTACAAAAATTATAACCATATTTTAATAAATTTATAAATTTAAAATATTATTAAGAAAAAAATCGCAAAATAATATCATCGTGGTCGGTCAAGGCACGCGGGTTGACTCCGATAATAGTCGACTACTTGTCAACAATGGCGTGCTCCGTCAGGAAAAACTCCGGCACACATCACACCGCCCGATGGGAAATCGATCGGTTGCACTGCCGTTTTTCACGGAAATGATACTCCAATAGCTATTGTCACTAAAAAAACCATCGAATATGCCCACATCCTGACGTGGCACTTGATCACAGCCGTCCAGGCTGTTCAGTGTTCTGTAGAATAAGACTGTTTGAACAAATCGGATCGACAGTGGAATGGACAATCCGCTGACGCTCCACGTGAAATGAAGAGGTGTCACCCCTTGAGTGGTGTGACTATGGGCCATCTCTGGAGGGATGTTATCACAACCGGCCGTCGTCCACCGCCTACCGCCGTTGCTGGGCGATAGCCGTCTTCCGCTGGCACTGAAAACCACCCCCGCCAACCATCAAGCACATGTTGTTGTCCTGTAGGACGCCGCCATCGACCACCACTCCTGTCTACCACCGATCACCTAATCACACAGCCCGTTGTCTTTTGTTACCGTTGGCCACCACCCCCTTAGGGTTCATCCCATGGTCTATAGTCCCGCAAAGTGACACCTCTCATTTTCTTGAGTGTCCGCAGATTGTTGATCAGTTTGATCAAATAGCATTACCCTTAGCGCAATGCCGTCCGTTGGCCACGTCAGGATGTTGAAGCCAACTTGTTTGACAAAGCGCTGATAATGTTTCCGACATCCGGAAGAAAGGAGAGGAGCTCAGCCAAGAGAGTTGGAGAGAGAGAGAGAGAGAGAGAGAGAGAGAGAGAGAGAGAGAGAGAGAGAGAGAGAGAGAGAGTATGGCTGAGGCTGCAGTATTCTCATTGTTGGCGAAGCTGAGCGACCCCCTCTTGCAAGAAGCCGCTTTACTACGCGGAGTGCGTGATCAAATGGATTGGTTGCTGTCGGAGATGCGGTGGATGGAGTCGTTCCTCAAAGTCGCCGATGCGAGGCGGAGGAACGGAGACGTTCTCATCAAGACCTGGGCGAGAGAGGTGAAGGAGGCTGCTCACCGGGCCGAGGACATCCTCGACGCCTTCATGCTCGAGATCGAGCCCCGGGCGCGGCTGCAAAGGAGGATCGGAGGCGCCATGGGGAGCATCGTAAGGTACGCCGCCCTCCCCTTCGAACTGATACCCCGCCACAAGGTTGGCGCCAGGATTCAGGTCCTCAGGGCCAAGATCGAGCATATCAAGTCCAGTAGGGAGAGGTACGGCCTCGTTAACCTACCTGATGTGACCACCACAGGGGAATCAAGTCGGCCTGCAGATGATGATGCTCTGCAGGTAAAGAGGCGAATCTCTCCTCACCTCGAAGACGACGGCACAGTTGCCGTGGGCCTTGATTCTCATGTGGACTGGATACTGCATCGACTGCTGGATCCCAGCATCCCATGGCGCTGCGTGCTCTCTATAGTCGGTACGGGCGGCCTCGGCAAGACAACTCTCGCCAAGAAGGTCTACAACAGCAGTGGAATCGAGGCAAGCTTCAGCGGTCGGGCTTGGGTGTCCGTGTCCCAAGATTACAGAGCCGGCGAGATTCTGAAGAAGATTTCAAAGCAGGTGATGATGATCTGAAGAACTGGGGCCTTTTTCCAAACCACCTCAGATCCATATTCGTCTTCCGGAGCACCGAAGCAATCGGCGGCGAGATGTTTAACGGGTTGAAGCTATTGAGACTGATCCATATGGAGGAGACCAAAGGCCTCGCCAGTTTCCCGGAGGAGATGAAGAGTATGACCCACTTGCGAGACTTGAGAGTGAGTGGTAGAAGTAGAGAGCTCCCATCGTCTCTAGGAGAACTCTCCAACTTACAGACTTTGGATGTTGCAGCAACTAACATCACTAGGTTACCCGGATCATTAGGGCGGATCCGAGCGCTGAGGCACTTGCTATTGCCTCGTGGTTGTGTGTGTCCACCCAATATCGTTAGCAACCTAACAAACTTACAGACCCTATGTTGGCCGAGCGCGAGAGGCGGATGGATCGACCGGCGGGACTTGGAAAAGCTGGTCAATATTCGAGTGTTGGTAGTAGATGGACTTGTGGCCTCCCAGGTAGACATGTTCCTTCAGTCACTTTCTAAGATGAAACACCTATCCTATTTGGGACTGCTTAGGGCGGAGTTGATCTTGCCCCAATTCTTCACTGCTTTCGCAGCCCGTAACCACTTGGTTGAGTTGACCTTGGACGGGTCGATCTCCCAAGGGCAACTTCCGAACTGCCAAGCCGGATTCCCACCTAACCTCGCCAGTCTCAAATTGAGCGGGTCTAGATTGGAGCAAGACCCGATGGCCACGCTGGAGAAGTTGCCGAACCTCAGGTATCTTGAACTGGGCCACGAGACGTACGTAGGGAAGGAGATGGTTTGCACCGCAGGCGGATTCCCCCGGTTGGTAATGCTGGTGTTTGACAGATTGGGAGGAGTAGAAGATTGGAGGGTGGAATGTGGTGCCATGCCCATGCTGGCTTGGCTAACGATTCGAAATTGTTCGAGGCTGACGATGATCCCAGAGGGATTGCAACATGTGACCTCCCTTCAAAGTTTGAAGGTATATGACGAACGGGAAGAGTTTAGAGGCAGGCTTCAACGGGATGTGGGGGAGGATTGGTTCAAGGTCCGACACGTGCCCGCCGTCGCGATCGGGTTTTAAAAGCTCTTGTCTCCTGATTGTATCTCGCCTCTTTTTGATGAGGTGCTTTGTAAGGATTTTATTGACAATCATTAATGAACACCCACCGATCGAGCAGTCTCCCTTATTTCTATCCGGATCTACTGGCTCTAGACAATCCGTTGGGATTGGCACCCAATTTCGGAATAGAAATAGATGGAGAATACTGGATGGGTTGGATCTTGAATGCAATAAAAAAAACCGGGTATTACATTCATTCAATGTTTCTGTTTTGATTTTCCTTTTTTCATCGTGTTTACTTACCCCAAATGGTATAAATGGCTGAGGTTGCAGTTTAATTTATCATTTTTACCCATCTTGCAAGAAGCCTCTTTACTGTGCGGAGTGCGTGATCAAATGGATATTGGTTGCGGTCGGAGTTGCGGTGGATGGAGTCGTTCCTCAAAGTAGCCGATTATAAACGGAGGAGCGGAGACATATATCCTCGTCAAGAACTGGGTCAGGGAGGTCGCTTACGGGTTGGAGGACATAATCAACACCTTCATGCTCGAGATCAAGCCACGAGTGTGATAAGGTTAACATAAGGTTGTTATAACTGATTATATGGTTATCATGTGTGATCCCATTACCTGTAAACAGGCCTAGTACCTAAGGGCCTATTGTAATTGCTCAGTGCTATATATATGAGTTGTCAGATACCTGGAGTGATCTGAACGATTACCTCTTCCAATACTATCATCTTCTTCTCTCTGTTTACAATGTCTTTATGGCATCAGAGTCGGTGTGAGAGTTTTTGGACCACCGTTCATCTCTCATAAATGGAATCCTCCACATCAGAAACACCCACCACCAACTCTTCCTCGTCCATAATGATCTCTTCTTCCACTATCTTCCACCTTATTTGTAGCCTTACATCTCTCATCATAATCAACCTGTCGATCAACAAGGACCTATCTTTTATGGCATGCACAGATCACCACCATGCTTCGAGCATATCAGTTAGACAATCTTCTCACCCTACCTCAAACCCCGACTACTCTTGTTGACGCTCAAGGCCACACTTTTCCGAATTCTACTAACCTCGAATGGAACCATTTTGATCAACGATTACTCGCAACCCTGCTTGCTAATCTTTCTTCCCCTATCATCTAAAACGTGGTTTTCTTCTCCCACGTGAGTGTTGTTTGGGCAGCACTACAGACACTACAAAAAAAAAACACTTTTTACCCATGGAAATATTCCGTCGGTAAAATTAATATTTTCATCGGTAAAGCTTTATGGCGACGGACAGAATTTTCATCGCTGGCTATCGGAAAAGATGACGTCGTTGGGAAAAATAAAAGCGACGGTCTAATGGTTCCGTCGGTAATAAACATTAATACCGATGGAAAGATAGTTTTTGTCGGTACTATATGATTATTTAAAAAAAATTAATATAGATTAGTACCGACGGAAACAAATTTATTCGTCGGTACATAATACCGACGGGACAACGTAATCAGTCGGTAAAGATCTATATATTACCGACGGGATTAAGTAATCCGTTGGTAAAGGTCTATATATTACCAACGAATATTATTAGCCATCGGTTAAAGTTATTTATAAAGTATTTGATAAAATTATTTATACCAACGAAAATTATATCGTCCGTTGGGAATAAAACTTGATTTTTTTTTAAGAAAATAGCTAAAATCTGGTTATTTAATTCCTGTCATTTACCACAATATATAATTTACAACAATTTTCTGAGATAACTTGATACGGATTACACGATCGATAGTCGTTTTTCAAACGAGCAACATTCCGAGATAATCATGCAGCCTTCTGTGCTAATCAGTCGATTAGATATCTTTCTTTGAATAGACTCTGTCGGCTCATTGAGCTATGGATTCCTTAAACCTTTCGTTCATTGGGAGTAGAGGGAGTGTCCATGTTGGATCCTTCTTTTTCTCTAAATTCCTTGAGATATCCCTCCCGCATTAGATCTTCTACGTGATATAAAAGGCTCGTACATTTCGTTGTTGAGTGCCCATGACTTTGATAGAACTCACAGTAGATTGATTTGTCGGCCGTATGCTTTGAATCTGGTAGAAGTTGATTCGGCCTTTTCAGATAAGGCTCGTCTTGGATCTACTCAAGTATCAGCTCGATCGATAAGTTTCACTGGGTGAACTTGACTTTCTTCGACTTGGGGATCTGTCTTTCCCTTCTAATGCCCGCTTCGGTCGCTTCTCCTTCGTGCGCACGGAGTTTGCTCGTGCTTATCGCTTAGGGGGCCTCTTATCAGAGGTTTGCTTCTTTATCTCCCATCCTCGGTGTGCTGTCTGGTTGTCCTCCACTTTGATCTCCCTTTGTTTCCTCTCGAACATAACCCCGAAGGTGAATGGAGGGATTCGGATGAAATCGTTGTTGATGTAGAGGTCGTAGCGAAGTGCGTTCTGAAAGGCGAGTATGACTGTCTCGTCATCTAGGTGCCATCCGGATAGCACTGCATGCTCGTTAGGGAACCTTCGGGTGAAACTTCGAAGGGTCTCGTCTGACCCCATACAAAGACGGTAGAGAGTGTCGAGTTTCTTATCCGGCTTCAAATTCAGTTGGTAGTATTGGACGAAGAGTCACTAATGTCTCGAATCGAGTGATGGTGCCCGGAGGGAGGTTATGGTACCAATATCCAAGGACGGCTCGTCGAGGCTTCCCATGAAGGACGCAAGACGTGATTGTTGAACTCGTGCGACGTTATGGCCTGCTTGAATACGAGGATGTGAATGGCTGGATCTCTCTTTGTGCAGTTGAACTTAGGAAGGATGGGAGCTTGCCAGCTTTGGGGAAATACTGCATCGAGGATGCTTCTGTAGAGCGGTTCCTCTATTGAGACTGCTTCCCTCCTGTCGGCTCGTCAGTTCTGAAGGAAAAGATGAGAGTGATGCGGCGAAGGCACTTGCTCTCTTCTAAGCTAAACCGAGTCCTCCCGGGCTTGATTCCTTTCGTAAGGGCGAGTGGCTTGAGGACGATGCCCCACACTCCTTGCGTGCCGTGGCATGTAATGCCCGGACAAGGCTTCAGACTCAATGGGTCTACCTCCCTGCCGTGGTATCTCGATACGATCCCAAACTGTCTATCGGGGCAGAGCGATTGAGAGTCTTCAATGCAGGGGATCAGTTGCAGGGAGTCTGGGTGGATCGACCCTCGAGCATGGTGGGAGGCTGGCCACTAGAGTATTTGCCAGCGAGATGACAGTCCCAACGCAGCCTTATTAAGGGCATCTCGCTCGATCATCAAGGTGGTGTTCTGCTGCACAAGGGCCAGGAGTTGATAGTCTTTCGCTGAGACTTGATAAGTTCCTGGCTATTCTGCCGTTGGGGAGATGGCATGGGCATTGCCCGAGCACTGCAGAGCCGTTCCAGAGTGATGCGAATAAGCCCTCTGCGAGTGGGCCTCAGGTTGAGTATGGTCGACCCCAAGAGCTACGGATCAACGACTCGTCGAGTGGGCTGCAAATTGGCCCTGGTCATCCTCTTACTGGCTTGCATCTTGTCGGGACTGATTAGGGACTTGATTTTTATGCTTCCGGGGCTTCGCCATTGTAGCATTGCTTCCATATGACGAAGAGATGGCAATCGATCGCTTCTACTCGACCGATCAGCCTCTGGATGCTATGGTGCTGATCAGTTGCTTCTGCTCAACCGATCAACCTTTGGAGAAGAGCGGATGAGCTTTTTCCTCGATCCTACATACGTCGCCAAACTATGGGGGAAAAATCTTTTGCCGTCAGAAGATCTCCTCCTACGGTCAATTGATGTAGTATTGAGTGAATGTAGGTATATGTCTTGAGGTGAGGGTGAAAGATATAGAGAGTAGGGAGAGTAGACATAAGGTTTGTTGTCGAAGTTCGGCCGTAGCCTGCGTCTCCCTGCGGTAAGTCGCAACCTTAATCCACTAGATCCAAAGGAGTAGAGCTGCCCCTTGACATTCCGAGGGGGGCTTGTATAAGTGGTCTAGCTAGATCTAGAGGGGTATAGAACTGGAAGGTAGAGGGAGAGACATGGTCTTTCTCTGGTCAGCTTAGGTGTATAGTTCTGCTACTCTCACCCAAGGCCTGAATATCCCAAAGTAGTAGGGAATCCAGAGTAGGTCTAAAAGTCTCCCAAGAAGTCCCCGTATTGTTTGCCACTGCCGTATTTATAGATGCTGCTCCCCATAGAGGTGTCGTGCTGTGATCAATCCAAGTAGCACCCCATGGTTGACCCACGTGTCACTCTGCTCTAGATTGGGACGTGACGAGCTGCGATTGCTCCATGTGATGCCTTGTGAGTGGTCCACGTGTCACCTTCCTGCTGGTTATCCTCGATCGGGTAACTGTTGGCTTGCTGGTGATTCATGAGTTTCCCTCATGAACTTTGAAGGCATGGGTTTTTGCTGGTTCGTCTGCCTTAGCCATTTTTTTCAACCACAATTATCATTACAGTGAAATCAATATAACTGCAACCATGTTTTGGATCTAATATTAGGATTTCATTGTACAATGTATATTAAAAAGAAAATAATATATATAGCATTTTATTCTCATTGTACATGCAGCTGCTATAGAGGTAGAATGGTAATTAGAAAAAGAGATGCTATTCAGTTCGAAAGTTTTTGCGCTCGGTACGATTGATGTGGCAGCGCACAACTGGTGGCTGGATTTCACTGGCGACATTTAAATCTTTAACACCACCAGTTGTACACTGCCACGTCAGTCATACCGAGTGGAATCCGGAGAACCTTCGGGCTTAATCGTATTTCTCTTAAACAAAAAATAGGATTAATTAGTCCTAAATCCCTCCACATATCGTTATTTAAACTAAAGGATATAACTTGTTCAGATATTAGCTAAAGTCCATCTCGAAGGACACGTTTGTACAACAAGTTCTTAACCAAAAATGTTGATTTTTTTATCCTTTAAATTACAAAACTGCCACTCCAGCAAGAGTATCCATTCGTTTCCGGTAAGAGTATCAATTTGTATTTGGCATGAGTATCCATTCGCCGATTAACACTATACATGTAGCGATTGCTACAGTGATTTCACTGTAGCTACTACAACGAAAACACTATAGCAAGAGTATACATTCGTCTTCGGAAAGAATATCCATTCGTCATCAACAAGAGTATCTATTCACTGGGTGACACTGTGCATGTTGCGATTGCTATAATGATTTCATTGTAGCAAGAGTATCCATTTGTTTCAGATAGAGTGTCCATTCGGCTAATTGATACTATTGCTACAGTGAAATCACTGTCGCAATGATCAATTCGCTAAATTGGTACTCTTACGAAATTGAATTGATACTCTTGCTACAGTGATTTCACTATAATAGCTACAGTGAAATCGTTGTAGCAGGCATAGCGAAATCACTGTGGCAATCGCTACATGCACAAGTCAAACCAGCGAATGGATACTCTTTCTGGAGATGAATGGATATTCTATCTGTAACACGTGAGTGGGTAAATAAGGACGAGGGACTTGCTGTAGCATGTAAAGTTTGGGAGGGACTTGGTGCAATGTTGAAACGTGACATGTCTTTTAGCTAATATAGCATTTGCTAAAGGACTTAACATTAAGTTTTCAAAAACAAAAAAAAAATGAGGGAGGGAATTGATGCTCTATGCAAAGTTAGGATTTGCTAGAAAACTACTGGAAAAATGGGAGGACCTTTGGCTAATAAATCCAAAAAAAAATATGTCAGGGACGTTGGTGATCAGAGGCGGGTCTGACTTGAGTGTGTGGTGGGACCAGCTTTGATGCTTCCTTGATAATAAAGGACTACTTGTCAATAATGGCGTGCTGCTTTTTTTTTATTAAAAAAATAACAAACCGGATGTAAAGATTCATGGACAATTGGCTGAAGCTCCACATGAAGTGGAGAGGTGTCACTGCTTGACTGGTGGAACTATGGGCCATTCCTAAGAGCATCTCCAACTCATGAGCGTCCAAATATGGAGAAGATTTCCGCCTAGTCATCTCCAACTATCCCCTTTATTTCTCCCAACTACTTTTATAATAATATAATAATAATTTTAAAATTTAAAAAAACTACTCAATATTAGTCTGATTAGGAAGGTACCCATGAGATCATTGCATTCAGTATAATTTTTTTTAAAAATGAATTAGTGAATTTAAACTTATATCGATTAAAAATAATTAATGAATTTATTTTAAAGGATATAAATTAAATAAGTAAAAGACTATTTGATATTTTAGAGGTGTTTTGGGTATTTTTAAAAACTGAATAGTGTTTTGGACGGTGGCTTCCAAAACATACCAATCCTTCAAATTTAGAGACCGGATCTCCAAATCTCAAAAATAAAGGTGGACATGGAGGCCGGTTGGAGTGTCATCTGTGGGTGCAAAATCTAGCTAATGCCCTGCAGTGGGACCCGTAGCCCTGTCTGGAGCCCACAAACACGACGGTGGGACTCACAAACTCGTCTGGGGCTCACAAACACGATGGTGGGACCCGCAGTTCAGTCTGGGTCCACGAATACGACGGTGGGACCCGCTGCCTTTCTTGGGCCCACTTGCACTATTTAGGATCTGATAAATCTCCCGGGTATTTACCAAACCCCGGATATTTCTGAAAATATTTTTAGAATATTCTCAAGATAAACTAAACCCTTATAAATAGCAGAACCTGTAAATGATTTCAGATCCGAAAATCCAGAGCAGAAACTCACTTTCTGTTTTCCAAAGATCCCTAAGCTTTTTGATTTTTCGACTCCTCCATCCTCTGTTATCTTGTAAGAAGTACTCATCGGCTTGTCAAGAGTAGTTCTACTTCATTCAGAGATAGTGGATTCTAAGGTTGCGTCTTACCGCACGGAGACGTAGGCTTCGGTCGAACTTCGTCACCACATTCAGTATCAATTCTCTCTACTTTACAGAGCTTGTGTGACAGCCTAGCAAGTTACAACTCAGCACTTTGAAGCGCGCCACATCTCGAAGGATAAAACTTTCACTCGACTGTTGGAGAAGGGTCACGTACGACGGCATGAAATCCTCCCCCACGCTATCCACTTCCATTTTGAAGATATGGAGGCTGGTTGGAGATGCTCTAAGGCATGTTACCACAACCGGCCATCGCCCACCACCTAACACATTGGACGGTAGCCAGCCACCTCCCGCTGCTGCCGGACACCACTCCCACCAGGGGCGGATCTAAGAGTTGGCTCGGCCGGGCTACAGCCCGGCCGAGATTTAACTAAAAATACTGTTTTTTAGCATAGCCCAGCCCAGCCCCACAGTTAGCCCAGCCCGTTAGCCCAGCCCGCCTTTAAAGTAAAGCCCACCCGGTCCCCAACCTCCTAAAGAGTAAAGACCTAACCCTGTTGGTTGTTGCTGTTCGGTTAGTTGGGGTTGGGAAGCCACGGGACGGCAGCCGGCAGGAGCCACGGGAGTCACGGGACGGCAGGAGCCACGGGACGGCAGCAACTGCAAGTCAGTTTTTTCCTTCCCCTTCTTCTTCTTCTTCTTCTTGTTTGGATTCTTTGGAATTTGGAATTTTGGATGATATTATGATAAATGATTAGATTATTTGGATAGCCTCTAGGGCTGATTTTCGGATGGATCGGATGACTCGGATCAGAAAAGAACATCAAAAATTTTCCGATTTTTTCGGATCGGAATCATCGGATGCTTTCAGACTTTTTGGATTGAAAATCAGAAAATTATTTGTCAGCACCCTTCCGATTTCAATCCGATTTTTTTCGGAACTTTCGGAATTCGGATTTAATTATATCGGATTGGTTTTGGACGGAATCTGAATATCCGTTCCAACTTGCACAGATCAAAAGATTCAAAACTCGAAATATCCTTTTATTCTTCTTTTTGAATCAAAACCTGAAACATGCCGAGAATTTTTATTTTTATTTTCTTAATCTTAACGAATTCTCAATTAATATGCAAATATAGGATAATAGGATGTGGGCATGTGGACCTTGCGGGAAAATGAGAATGCAAAGATGGAGCTGCCCTTATTTATTGTGCAGAACTATCTGATATATTTATGTGAATGCTTCTGTGGACTAATATATATAAGTTCGGTTTAAACCTTGGTCGATTTTGAGGATTTCCAATCCAAACCGGACTGAGATTGGAATCAAATCCAATCCAATTAAAGTCGGTTTGGATTGAATTGGATGGTCGGTTTGGCCTTTGACCGATACACATGTTGGGCTTTTTTTCCACTTCTATTAGAACCTAGTTTTAACTTTAAAAAATAATAATTGTTGTCAAATTATTAGGTCTAAATAAGATTTGTAACTGATTTTGACCCCCATTGGAGTTTTGTCGGTTCTCGATTTTACCCGACCCAAGTTGCACCCCTAGGTAAGTCTAATACTCTAATATTAATTAAAACGAGGGTAATTTAGTTTATAATTTTTTATTTTTTATTTTTTTGGAGGGGGGAAAGTCAAATTTGTCAAATATTTTTTGTACTTACTCATGATAACTTATAATCTTTAAATTTTGTTATTATAGGTTATAATGTCAGATCCTCAAATGCTCAAGCAAAAAAAAAAAATTCTTTCATTGTTTAAGAAAAGAGATAATCAGTCAACAAGTGAGACGTCTTCTCCTTCTATTATTGATGATCTCAATGACCGACCTTCTAAGTCTCTCAGAGTCGAAGTTAAAGAAGTTAAAAAACTAAGTCGAATGCTTTTTCGGCTATGAAACTTGTTAAAACAATACTTCGCAACAAGATGGAGGATGAGTTTCTTGCGGATTGCATGATTGTCTGCATTAAAAGAGAACTTGCTGAAAATATTGATTCAGATTCGATAATTGATGAATTCTACTCTCTGAAGCATCGCAGGGCACAACTTCAGTAATGTATTTATATTTGCATTACATGTTTATTTATTGTGTCATCATTTTCTTTCTTACATCCGGTAGAAAGGAGAGGAGCTCAGGCAAGGGAATTGGAGTTCTAGAGAGAGAGAGAGAAAGAGAGAGAGGGAGGGAGGAGGAGAGAGAGTCAGAGAGAGCGAGAGAGAGAATGGCCGAGGCTGCAGTTTTCTCATTGTTGGCGAAGCTGAGCGACCCCCTCTTGCAAGAAGCCGCTTTACTACGCGGAGTGCATGATCAAATGGATTGGTTGCTGTCGGAGATGCGGTGGATGGAGTCGTTCCTCAAAGTCGCCGATGCGAGGCGGAGGAACGGAGACGTCCTCGTCAAGACCTGGGTGAGAGAGGTGAAGGAGGCAGCTCACCGGGCCGAGGACATCCTCGACGCCTTCATGCTCGAGATCGAGCCCCGGGCGCGGCTGCAGAGGAGGATCGGAGGCGCCATGGGGAGCATCGTAAGGTACGCCGCCCTCCCCTTCGAACTGATACCCCGCCACGTGCTCGGGGCCGGGATCCAGGACCTCCGGGCCAGGATCGAGCAGATCAAGGCCAGTCGGGAGAGGTACGGCCTCGTTAGCCTACCTGATCAGACCGGCACAGGGGAATCAAGTCAGCCTGCAGATGATGCTCTGCAGGCAAGGAGGAGAATCTCTCCTCACCTCGACGACGACGACGACGACGCCTTTACCGTTGGCCTTGAGTTCCATACTGAACGGATAATGGAGCAACTGCTCGACCCCAACATCAAGCGGCGTTGCGTCACGTCTGTGGTCGGCACGGGCGGCCTGGGCAAGACCACACTCGCCACGAAGGTCTACAACAGCAAAAGGATCAAGGCTCATTTCGGCGCCTGGGCGTGGGTGTCCGTGTCGGAAGACTACAGAGTCGGGGAGCTGGTGAAGAAGATCGCGAAGCAGGTGATGGCGGGCACTAGCACGATGGACGAGTCGGAGGGGACGGAGGTCGATGATCTCAAGGTGAAGCTCCACGCATTCTTGAAGGAGAGGAGGTATTTGATCGTCTTGGATGATGTTTGGGGCCCGGATGTGTGGGCGCAGACAAAAGCAGTCTTACCCGAGGTGAAGAACGGGAGCCGAGTTCTGCTCACCACCCGTTCGACGGATGTCGCGAGGTCTGCAGATCCCCGCATCCCACCCTACCGACTGCCCTTTCTGAACAAAGAGGATAGCTGGGAGCTCTTTCTCAGAAATGCTTTTCCGGAAAACCAGGATGCCGAGGCATCAGAATGCTGCTGGCCCAAGGAATTGGAGGGCATCGGCCGTCAGCTCGTGAGGAGATGTGGAGGTCTGCCCCTCGCCCTGCTGGTGTTAGGAGGCCTTCTATCCCGGAAAGACCCCAGCCCCGCCGAGTGGGCGAGCGTGGCCGAGCGCATGGACTGGGCATCCACCCAGGATGGAGAGCATTGCCTCAAGATTCTTGGCCTGAGCTACGACGAATTGCCTCACCATCACCTGCGATCATGCTTTCTGTACCTCAGCGCTTTCCCGGAGGATTGGGAGATCTTCACACCCTACCTGATTTCTTTATGGATCGCTGAGGGTTTCATACCGCCGACCGAGGGGCGGACGGTGGAAGAAACAGCACTAGCTTACTTAGAGGAGCTGGCCCAGAGGTCCATGATTCAAGTCATCAACCGCAACCCCGTGGACAACAGTGTTGCGAGATTTCGGCTTCATGATCTCTTCCTGGATTTGTGCATTAGAGAAGCTAGGGAAGATGGATTCCTCAACGTTTACGGCTCCACCAGCGAGATCAAGGGCGATCGCACGCTACGCCGAATCGCTCTCCATAACCTCACTACTGATGATGTGAAGAATTGGTGCCCCCTTCCGAACCTCCTGAGATCCATATTAGTCTTCCGGAGTACTGAAGCAATCACCAGTGAAATGTTTAACGGGTTGAAGCTATTGAGAGTGATCCATCTTGAGGGTATCAAAGGCCTTTCGAGTTCCCCGCAGGAGATGAAGAGTATGATCCATTTACGGTATCTGAGAGTGACCGGAGGAAGCATAAGAGAGCTTCCATCAACCGTAGGGAATCTGTGTAACCTACAGACCTTGGATGTTTCGGAGACCAACATCAAGAGGCTACCCAAGGCACTGGGAAAGATACAGATGCTGAGGCATTTGCGATTGTCCCCCGAATGTGTGTGCCCACCTAATGTTATTGGCAAATTAGCAAACTTGCAGATTCTACATATTCCGAGTGCGAGCGGAGGATGGGTGAATCAGCGGGACTTGGAAAAGCTCGTCAATATTCGACTTTTGGGTGTACGTGGCCTCATGGCCTCCGAGGGGAAGGTGTTCCTTCACTCACTCTCCAAGATGAGACGCCTCTCCTCGTTGGAAGTACAGAGGGCGGAGTTAATCTTGGCCGAATTCTTCACCATTTTTTCGAACCATAACCACTTGCTTCGGTTGAGCTTGGATGGGCCGGTTCCGCGAGGGCAACTTCCTAGTAATCATAACGGATTCCCCCCAAATCTCACCGCACTCCGGTTGGGAGGATCTAAATTGGAGCAAGACCCGATGCCAACACTCGAGAAGTTGCCAAACCTCAGGGTTCTTCGATTGTACAATGGTTCATATGTTGGGAAGGAGTTGGTTTGTACTGCAGGGGGATTCCCCCGACTGTGTTACTTGTATTTCAACCAGTTGAATGCATTAGAACATTGGAGGGTGGAATGCGGTGCCATGCGTCAACTGGGTTACCTATATATTGGAAACTGTTCAAGACTGAGGATGCTCCCAGAGGGATTGCGGCATGTGGCCTCCCTTCAAACTTTGAATGTGTACGATGAACGGAAAGAGTTTAGAAGCAGGCTTCGGCGGGGCGAGGGGGAGGACTGGTACAAGGTCCGACACGTGGGCACCGTCAGGGTCGAAGAGAGGCTCACAGGAAGCAATCACCCGACTCTTGGGTTTTAGCAAATACCCGGATCAATTCTAGAGAGGGTCGAGAGGGGGACGGCCGGCTTTGTATTCCGTATTGTATCGATGCTTTGTATTCCGTATTGTATTTCATATATTCCATGTGATGGCTAATACTTAATGTGAGGATGTATAATTCGTGCAGCTCTTCATTTGAATCCTGTAAACTTTTGTGATTTGTAAGCTTTTTACAATGTAGAGAGAGCCAATCTATACCTCTGGCTTGACATTGTTATGATTTCAGCCGGTGTACGGCGTGCGGAGAGCAAAAGAGGTTCTTAGGCCATCATGCACTGGCCATGGAGCTCCAGGTAGGAACCCTCAGAATCTGCAGTACCAATGTACCATCAACATGGAGAATTGTTCTTTGGTTGCATGAACTTAACTGCGTAACGAATGCGGTAGGCTTCTTGGAAGTAGTTTCTCTTATCAAGTTGTCTTTGATCAGATTTTCCGCACCAATCTAAGATCAGGGTTTGTGTTAGTTTCTATTAGCAAGTTGCATTAACTTAACTACATAACCAATTATAGCTTAATCGATATAGTTAAGCTTACTTCTTGTTGGATACATGGGGTAGCCCAGACATGGCATATGGGTCCCATATGCCCATAAACCATCAGGGCCGGTCCTGAGATTTTTGGGACTTAGGGCAAAGGTAGAAAATATGGCCCTTTTATACACACGAATAAGCATAAAACTAACATAGAAGTAAAAAAAAGCAATAGAAGCAAAGTATTACTTTATATACATTGTTGAATTAAATTTAACATAATTAAAATTTTCAGACAACAAACTTATAGAAAAGAAATTACAACTAAAATTTCCTTGGACTTGAGTGAATAGAAATTAGCGAATTAATGATCAAAGTCGGATTCGAAATGATCATGTCACAAATAGACACATGGAGAGTGAGCGAGAAAGAAGCCCGCTGCTGGGGAATCGCTGGTCGCCAATCACATACACGCACATGGAGAACGAGCGAGAACGAGACAGACCGTGCGCGCACGCGCATGTGAGAGAGAGAGAGAGCAGGGAGGTTGGATGCTGTTGTAGTGCTATTGATTGTGAGCGGTCGCTAGTCGCCGGTCACAAGCACACACACACACACACACACACGGAGAGGCTGGAGCCTGTCGCATGTGGTTGTGGGGCTACCGTCCGTCCGGTGTCCGTGGGCGGTCACACTGAGTGATGGCGAGAGTGAAAAGGAGAACATCAATTAGAGGATCTTGAGGAGTTGAGGACGGCTGGCCTCTAACGGCCGAAGAACAAATCACAGTCACCAAGCAAACAAGAGGGAGATAAGTGGCGGCTGGGATTTAAAGGAGGGGTAGGGTGAGTACGATTCGCCTGGGAGGGGGGTAAAGAACCGTTGACTTTGAATAGAGTTAAGATGGAGGGGTGGGATCGAGGGGCGGAAGAAACAAAAAAGAAAAAAAAGACTAGATTGTAAAAAAAAAGGGTTATTTTGACTTTGCCCCCCAAATTTTGCCTTGAATTAGACTTTACCCCCCATATTTTCATTAATTAGACTTTACCCCCCAAAACTAACTGTTCCGTCAGCTCTTCATCTAAGAGGAAGGGTGAGCTGAGGGAAAAGAAATAAAGTTTTGAGGGGTGAGCTGACGGAACTGTTAGTTTTGGGGGGTAAAGTCTAATTAATGAAAATATGGGGGGTACAGTCTAATTCAAGGCAAAATTTGGACAAATGATGTTGGTTAAAACAAATGATGTTGGACCAAATTGTACAAATTTGTATTTTTTTTTTTGTATGCCATCGAACTCCCGAACTTGCCACTTCTTGCCACCACTGTCGAAGTTGCTTGTTGCCACCGCTGAACCGAACCAGCCGCTTCTCGCCACCGCTGAACCGAACCTAACCCTAACCCTAAGATGTACAGGCCATGGGATGAACCCTAGACTTAGGATCTCAACCGAACCAAGCCGAACCACCAAACACCACCGCCGTTGCTGTTGCTTGTTGCCACCGCCTCTACTGCTCGTCGCTGCCATCGCAGTCACTTTTGCTCGCTGCGGCCACCACTGCCACAACGTCTGGTGCTCGTTGCTGCAAGAGAGATGGGAGGGTAGTTTCGAATTTATGAAAAAATTTAGAAATTTTAGGTTAAACGAAACGTAAGTCTCTCCTTTAGCCTCCAACGATCTGTTCCCCGGACCTTAGCCACATTACCTCAAAAATAATAAGGATTTTTTTTCATATTAACATCTTAAAATTATAAATTTATTAAAATATTGTTATAATTTTTATAATTTCAAAAGTGGTGCTCTGACTGCCATGTGGCCAGTCAGTGCCGAAAAACTCAATGCCACATGTTTTCAGTGAACCCTTTATCCCAGTTGTAGGGTTCTTAACGACACTGATTGACACTAAATCCTGTAACCATAATACAGGGTTCAATATTAATTGAACCTTTTATCCTGATTGCAGGATTCTCCGTGAACCCTTTAGCATGTATTTATTTGAGAAGGGTTGAATATAACTGAACATGTATTCATGTTACAGGGTTTATAGGGCTTAGTGTTAATCAGTGTCATTAAGAGCTCTGCAACCAGGATGAAGAGTTCATCGAAAACAGGCATGATGATGAGTTTTTCGGACGGTGGTTAGCTACGTGGCAGTTAGAGCGTCACTTTTGAAATTACGAAAGTTATAACCAAATTTTAATAAATTTAAAATGTTATTAAAAAAAAAATCGCAAAATAATATCATCGTGGTCGGTCAAGGCACGCGGGTTGACTCCTATAATAGTCGACTACTTGTCAACAATGGCGTGCTGCGTCCGAAAAAACTCCGGCACACATCACACCGCCCGATGGGAAATCGATCGGTTGCACTGCCGTTTTTCACGGAAAATGATACTCCAATAGCTATTGTCACTAAAAAAACCATCGAATGTGCCCACATCCTGACGTGGCACTTGATCACAGCCGTCCAGGCTGTTGAGTGTTCTGCAAGAATGATACTGTTTGAACAAACCGGATCGACAGTCGAATGGACAATCTGCTGACGCTCCACGTGAAATGAGGAGGTGTCACTTCTTGAGTGGTGTGACTATGGGCCATCCCTCAAGGGATGTTATCACAACCGGCCGTCGCCCACCACCTACAGTCGTCGCTGGACGGGAGCCGTCTTCCGCTTGCACTGAAAACCACCCCCGCCAACCATCGAGCACATGTTGTTGTCCTGTAGGACGCCGCCATCGAACACCACTCCTGCCTACCACCGATCGCCTAATTACACAGCCCGCTGTCTTTTGTTACCGTTGGCCACCACCCCAATTAGAGGTGGCGGTGGACGGCAGTGTTCGGTAGTCGGCTGTGGCCTGGGCTGATGGTGGCATCCCTTAGGATTCATCCCATGGCCTATAGTCCTGCAAAGTGACACCTCTCATTTTCTTGAGGAGTGTCGGCAGATTGTTGATCAGTTTGTTCATGTCGGTTGGCCACGTCAGGATGTTGAAGCCAACTTGTTTGACAAAGCGCTGACAATGTTTCCGACATCCAGAAGAAAGGAGGGGAGCTCAGGCAGGGGGGGGAGAGAGAGAGAGAGAGAGAGAGAGAGAGAGAGAGAGAGAGAGAGAGAGAGAGAGAGAGAGAGAGAGAGAGAGAGAGAGAGAGAGAGAGAGTATGGCTGAGGCTGCAGTATTCTCATTGTTGGCGAAGCTGAGCGACCCCCTCTTGCAAGAAGCCGCTTTACTACGCGGAGTGCGTGATCAAATGGATTGGTTGCTGTCGGAGATGCGGTGGATGGAGTCGTTCCTCAAAGTCGCCGATGCGAGGCGGAGGAACGGAGACGTTCTCATCAAGACCTGGGCGAGAGAGGTGAAGGAGGCTGCTCACCGGGCCGAGGACATCCTCGACGCCTTCATGCTCGAGATCGAGCCCCGGGCGCGGCTGCAAAGGAGGATCGGAGGCGCCATGGGGAGCATCGTAAGGTACGCCGCCCTCCCCTTCGAACTGATACCCCGCCACAAGGTTGGCGCCAGGATTCAGGTCCTCAGGGCCAAGATCGAGCATATCAAGTCCAGTAGGGAGAGGTACGGCCTCGTTAACCTACCTGATGTGACCACCACAGGGGAATCAAGTCGGCCTGCAGATGATGATGCTCTGCAGGTAAAGAGGCGAATCTCTCCTCACCTCGAAGACGACGGCACAGTTGCCGTGGGCCTTGATTCTCATGTGGACTGGATACTGCATCGACTGCTGGATCCCAGCATCCCATGGCGCTGCGTGCTCTCTATAGTCGGTACGGGCGGCCTCGGCAAGACAACTCTCGCCAAGAAGGTCTACAACAGCAGTGGAATCGAGGCAAGCTTCAGCGGTCGGGCTTGGGTGTCCGTGTCCCAAGATTACAGAGCCGGCGAGATTCTGAAGAAGATTTCAAAGCAGGTGATGATGATCTGAAGAACTGGGGCCTTTTTCCAAACCACCTCAGATCCATATTCGTCTTCCGGAGCACCGAAGCAATCGGCGGCGAGATGTTTAACGGGTTGAAGCTATTGAGACTGATCCATATGGAGGAGACCAAAGGCCTCGCCAGTTTCCCGGAGGAGATGAAGAGTATGACCCACTTGCGAGACTTGAGAGTGAGTGGTAGAAGTAGAGAGCTCCCATCGTCTCTAGGAGAACTCTCCAACTTACAGACTTTGGATGTTGCAGCAACTAACATCACTAGGTTACCCGGATCATTAGGGCGGATCCGAGCGCTGAGGCACTTGCTATTGCCTCGTGGTTGTGTGTGTCCACCCAATATCGTTAGCAACCTAACAAACTTACAGACCCTATGTTGGCCGAGCGCGAGAGGCGGATGGATCGACCGGCGGGACTTGGAAAAGCTGGTCAATATTCGAGTGTTGGTAGTAGATGGACTTGTGGCCTCCCAGGTAGACATGTTCCTTCAGTCACTTTCTAAGATGAAACACCTATCCTATTTGGGACTGCTTAGGGCGGAGTTGATCTTGCCCCAATTCTTCACTGCTTTCGCAGCCCGTAACCACTTGGTTGAGTTGACCTTGGACGGGTCGATCTCCCAAGGGCAACTTCCGAACTGCCAAGCCGGATTCCCACCTAACCTCGCCAGTCTCAAATTGAGCGGGTCTAGATTGGAGCAAGACCCGATGGCCACGCTGGAGAAGTTGCCGAACCTCAGGTATCTTGAACTGGGCCACGAGACGTACGTAGGGAAGGAGATGGTTTGCACCGCAGGCGGATTCCCCCGGTTGGTAATGCTGGTGTTTGACAGATTGGGAGGAGTAGAAGATTGGAGGGTGGAATGTGGTGCCATGCCCATGCTGGCTTGGCTAACGATTCGAAATTGTTCGAGGCTGACGATGATCCCAGAGGGATTGCAACATGTGACCTCCCTTCAAAGTTTGAAGGTATATGACGAACGGGAAGAGTTTAGAGGCAGGCTTCAACGGGATGTGGGGGAGGATTGGTTCAAGGTCCGACACGTGCCCGCCGTCGCGATCGGGTTTTAAAAGCTCTTGTCTCCTGATTGTATCTCGCCTCTTTTTGATGAGGTGCTTTGTAAGGATTTTATTGACAATCATTAATGAACACCCACCGATCGAGCAGTCTCCCTTATTTCTATCCGGATCTACTGGCTCTAGACAATCCGTTGGGATTGGCACCCAATTTCGGAATAGAAATAGATGGAGAATACTGGATGGGTTGGATCTTGAATGCAATAAAAAAAACCGGGTATTACATTCATTCAATGTTTCTGTTTTGATTTTCCTTTTTTCATCGTGTTTACTTACCCCAAATGGTATAAATGGCTGAGGTTGCAGTTTAATTTATCATTTTTACCCATCTTGCAAGAAGCCTCTTTACTGTGCGGAGTGCGTGATCAAATGGATATTGGTTGCGGTCGGAGTTGCGGTGGATGGAGTCGTTCCTCAAAGTAGCCGATTATAAACGGAGGAGCGGAGACATATATCCTCGTCAAGAACTGGGTCAGGGAGGTCGCTTACGGGTTGGAGGACATAATCAACACCTTCATGCTCGAGATCAAGCCACGAGTGTGATAAGGTTAACATAAGGTTGTTATAACTGATTATATGGTTATCATGTGTGATCCCATTACCTGTAAACAGGCCTAGTACCTAAGGGCCTATTGTAATTGCTCAGTGCTATATATATGAGTTGTCAGATACCTGGAGTGATCTGAACGATTACCTCTTCCAATACTATCATCTTCTTCTCTCTGTTTACAATGTCTTTATGGCATCAGAGTCGGTGTGAGAGTTTTTGGACCACCGTTCATCTCTCATAAATGGAATCCTCCACATCAGAAACACCCACCACCAACTCTTCCTCGTCCATAATGATCTCTTCTTCCACTATCTTCCACCTTATTTGTAGCCTTACATCTCTCATCATAATCAACCTGTCGATCAACAAGGACCTATCTTTTATGGCATGCACAGATCACCACCATGCTTCGAGCATATCAGTTAGACAATCTTCTCACCCTACCTCAAACCCCGACTACTCTTGTTGACGCTCAAGGCCACACTTTTCCGAATTCTACTAACCTCGAATGGAACCATTTTGATCAACGATTACTCGCAACCCTGCTTGCTAATCTTTCTTCCCCTATCATCTAAAACGTGGTTTTCTTCTCCCACGTGAGTGTTGTTTGGGCAGCACTACAGACACTACAAAAAAAAAACACTTTTTACCCATGGAAATATTCCGTCGGTAAAATTAATATTTTCATCGGTAAAGCTTTATGGCGACGGACAGAATTTTCATCGCTGGCTATCGGAAAAGATGACGTCGTTGGGAAAAATAAAAGCGACGGTCTAATGGTTCCGTCGGTAATAAACATTAATACCGATGGAAAGATAGTTTTTGTCGGTACTATATGATTATTTAAAAAAAATTAATATAGATTAGTACCGACGGAAACAAATTTATTCGTCGGTACATAATACCGACGGGACAACGTAATCAGTCGGTAAAGATCTATATATTACCGACGGGATTAAGTAATCCGTTGGTAAAGGTCTATATATTACCAACGAATATTATTAGCCATCGGTTAAAGTTATTTATAAAGTATTTGATAAAATTATTTATACCAACGAAAATTATATCGTCCGTTGGGAATAAAACTTGATTTTTTTTTAAGAAAATAGCTAAAATCTGGTTATTTAATTCCTGTCATTTACCACAATATATAATTTACAACAATTTTCTGAGATAACTTGATACGGATTACACGATCGATAGTCGTTTTTCAAACGAGCAACATTCCGAGATAATCATGCAGCCTTCTGTGCTAATCAGTCGATTAGATATCTTTCTTTGAATAGACTCTGTCGGCTCATTGAGCTATGGATTCCTTAAACCTTTCGTTCATTGGGAGTAGAGGGAGTGTCCATGTTGGATCCTTCTTTTTCTCTAAATTCCTTGAGATATCCCTCCCGCATTAGATCTTCTACGTGATATAAAAGGCTCGTACATTTCGTTGTTGAGTGCCCATGACTTTGATAGAACTCACAGTAGATTGATTTGTCGGCCGTATGCTTTGAATCTGGTAGAAGTTGATTCGGCCTTTTCAGATAAGGCTCGTCTTGGATCTACTCAAGTATCAGCTCGATCGATAAGTTTCACTGGGTGAACTTGACTTTCTTCGACTTGGGGATCTGTCTTTCCCTTCTAATGCCCGCTTCGGTCGCTTCTCCTTCGTGCGCACGGAGTTTGCTCGTGCTTATCGCTTAGGGGGCCTCTTATCAGAGGTTTGCTTCTTTATCTCCCATCCTCGGTGTGCTGTCTGGTTGTCCTCCACTTTGATCTCCCTTTGTTTCCTCTCGAACATAACCCCGAAGGTGAATGGAGGGATTCGGATGAAATCGTTGTTGATGTAGAGGTCGTAGCGAAGTGCGTTCTGAAAGGCGAGTATGACTGTCTCGTCATCTAGGTGCCATCCGGATAGCACTGCATGCTCGTTAGGGAACCTTCGGGTGAAACTTCGAAGGGTCTCGTCTGACCCCATACAAAGACGGTAGAGAGTGTCGAGTTTCTTATCCGGCTTCAAATTCAGTTGGTAGTATTGGACGAAGAGTCACTAATGTCTCGAATCGAGTGATGGTGCCCGGAGGGAGGTTATGGTACCAATATCCAAGGACGGCTCGTCGAGGCTTCCCATGAAGGACGCAAGACGTGATTGTTGAACTCGTGCGACGTTATGGCCTGCTTGAATACGAGGATGTGAATGGCTGGATCTCTCTTTGTGCAGTTGAACTTAGGAAGGATGGGAGCTTGCCAGCTTTGGGGAAATACTGCATCGAGGATGCTTCTGTAGAGCGGTTCCTCTATTGAGACTGCTTCCCTCCTGTCGGCTCGTCAGTTCTGAAGGAAAAGATGAGAGTGATGCGGCGAAGGCACTTGCTCTCTTCTAAGCTAAACCGAGTCCTCCCGGGCTTGATTCCTTTCGTAAGGGCGAGTGGCTTGAGGACGATGCCCCACACTCCTTGCGTGCCGTGGCATGTAATGCCCGGACAAGGCTTCAGACTCAATGGGTCTACCTCCCTGCCGTGGTATCTCGATACGATCCCAAACTGTCTATCGGGGCAGAGCGATTGAGAGTCTTCAATGCAGGGGATCAGTTGCAGGGAGTCTGGGTGGATCGACCCTCGAGCATGGTGGGAGGCTGGCCACTAGAGTATTTGCCAGCGAGATGACAGTCCCAACGCAGCCTTATTAAGGGCATCTCGCTCGATCATCAAGGTGGTGTTCTGCTGCACAAGGGCCAGGAGTTGATAGTCTTTCGCTGAGACTTGATAAGTTCCTGGCTATTCTGCCGTTGGGGAGATGGCATGGGCATTGCCCGAGCACTGCAGAGCCGTTCCAGAGTGATGCGAATAAGCCCTCTGCGAGTGGGCCTCAGGTTGAGTATGGTCGACCCCAAGAGCTACGGATCAACGACTCGTCGAGTGGGCTGCAAATTGGCCCTGGTCATCCTCTTACTGGCTTGCATCTTGTCGGGACTGATTAGGGACTTGATTTTTATGCTTCCGGGGCTTCGCCATTGTAGCATTGCTTCCATATGACGAAGAGATGGCAATCGATCGCTTCTACTCGACCGATCAGCCTCTGGATGCTATGGTGCTGATCAGTTGCTTCTGCTCAACCGATCAACCTTTGGAGAAGAGCGGATGAGCTTTTTCCTCGATCCTACATACGTCGCCAAACTATGGGGGAAAAATCTTTTGCCGTCAGAAGATCTCCTCCTACGGTCAATTGATGTAGTATTGAGTGAATGTAGGTATATGTCTTGAGGTGAGGGTGAAAGATATAGAGAGTAGGGAGAGTAGACATAAGGTTTGTTGTCGAAGTTCGGCCGTAGCCTGCGTCTCCCTGCGGTAAGTCGCAACCTTAATCCACTAGATCCAAAGGAGTAGAGCTGCCCCTTGACATTCCGAGGGGGGCTTGTATAAGTGGTCTAGCTAGATCTAGAGGGGTATAGAACTGGAAGGTAGAGGGAGAGACATGGTCTTTCTCTGGTCAGCTTAGGTGTATAGTTCTGCTACTCTCACCCAAGGCCTGAATATCCCAAAGTAGTAGGGAATCCAGAGTAGGTCTAAAAGTCTCCCAAGAAGTCCCCGTATTGTTTGCCACTGCCGTATTTATAGATGCTGCTCCCCATAGAGGTGTCGTGCTGTGATCAATCCAAGTAGCACCCCATGGTTGACCCACGTGTCACTCTGCTCTAGATTGGGACGTGACGAGCTGCGATTGCTCCATGTGATGCCTTGTGAGTGGTCCACGTGTCACCTTCCTGCTGGTTATCCTCGATCGGGTAACTGTTGGCTTGCTGGTGATTCATGAGTTTCCCTCATGAACTTTGAAGGCATGGGTTTTTGCTGGTTCGTCTGCCTTAGCCATTTTTTTCAACCACAATTATCATTACAGTGAAATCAATATAACTGCAACCATGTTTTGGATCTAATATTAGGATTTCATTGTACAATGTATATTAAAAAGAAAATAATATATATAGCATTTTATTCTCATTGTACATGCAGCTGCTATAGAGGTAGAATGGTAATTAGAAAAAGAGATGCTATTCAGTTCGAAAGTTTTTGCGCTCGGTACGATTGATGTGGCAGCGCACAACTGGTGGCTGGATTTCACTGGCGACATTTAAATCTTTAACACCACCAGTTGTACACTGCCACGTCAGTCATACCGAGTGGAATCCGGAGAACCTTCGGGCTTAATCATATTTCTCTTAAACAAAAAATAGGATTAATTAGTCCTAAATCCCTCCACATATCGTTATTTAAACTAAAGGATATAACTTGTTCAGATATTAGCTAAAGTCCATCTCGAAGGACACGTTTGTACAACAAGTTCTTAACCAAAAATGTTGATTTTTTTATCCTTTAAATTACAAAACTGCCACTCCAGCAAGAGTATCCATTCGTTTCCGGTAAGAGTATCAATTTGTATTTGGCATGAGTATCCATTCGCCGATTAACACTATACATGTAGCGATTGCTACAGTGATTTCACTGTAGCTACTACAACGAAAACACTATAGCAAGAGTATACATTCGTCTTCGGAAAGAATATCCATTCGTCATCAACAAGAGTATCTATTCACTGGGTGACACTGTGCATGTTGCGATTGCTATAATGATTTCATTGTAGCAAGAGTATCCATTTGTTTCAGATAGAGTGTCCATTCGGCTAATTGATACTATTGCTACAGTGAAATCACTGTCGCAATGATCAATTCGCTAAATTGGTACTCTTACGAAATTGAATTGATACTCTTGCTACAGTGATTTCACTATAATAGCTACAGTGAAATCGTTGTAGCAGGCATAGCGAAATCACTGTGGCAATCGCTACATGCACAAGTCAAACCAGCGAATGGATACTCTTTCTGGAGATGAATGGATATTCTATCTGTAACACGTGAGTGGGTAAATAAGGACGAGGGACTTGCTGTAGCATGTAAAGTTTGGGAGGGACTTGGTGCAATGTTGAAACGTGACATGTCTTTTAGCTAATATAGCATTTGCTAAAGGACTTAACATTAAGTTTTCAAAAACAAAAAAAAAATGAGGGAGGGAATTGATGCTCTGTGCAAAGTTAGGATTTGCTAGAAAACTACTGGAAAAGTGGGAGGACCTTTGGCTAATAAATCCAAAAAAATATGTCATGATCGTTGGTGATGGCAGGCGGGTCTGACTTGAGTGTGGTGGGACCAGCTTTGATGCCTTGATAATAAAGGATTACTTGTCAATAATGGCGTGCTGCTTTTTTTTTATTAGAAAAAGAACAAACCGGATGTAAAGATTCATTGACAATTGGCTGAAGCTCCACATGAAGTGTAGAGGTGTCACTGCTTGACTGGTGGAACTATGGGCCATTCCTAAGAGCATCTCCAACTCATGAGCGTCCAAATATGGAGAAGATTTCCGCCTAGTCATCTCCAACTACCCCCTTTATTTCTCCCAACTACTTTTATAATAATATAATAATAATTTTAAAATTTAAAAAAATACTCAATATTAGTCTGATTAGGAAGGTACCCATGAGATCATTGCATTAAGTATAATTTTTTTTTAAAATGAATTAGTGAATTTAAACTTATATCGATTAAAAATAATTAATGAATTTATTTTAAAGGATATAAATTAAATAAGTAAAAGACTATTTGATATTTTAGAGGTGTTTTGGGTATTTTTTAAAACTGAATAGTGTTTTGGACGGTGGCTTCCAAAACATACCAATCCTTCAAATTTGGAGACCGGATCTTCAAATCTCAAAAATAAAGGTGGACATGGAGGCCGGTTGGAGTGTCATCTGTGGGTGCAAAATCTAGCTAATGCCCTGCAGTGGGACCCGTAGCCCTGTCTGGAGCCCAATAACACGACGGTGGGACTCACAAACTCGTCTGGGGCTTACAAACACGATGGTGGGACCCGCAGTTCAGTCTGGGTCCACGAATACGACGGTGGGACCCGCTGCCTTTCTTGGGCCCACTTGCACTATTTAGGGTCTGATAAATCTCCCGGGTATTTACCAAACCTCGGATATTTCTGAAAATATTTTTAGAATATTCTCAAGATAAACTAAACCCTTATAAATAGCAGAACCTGTAAATGATTTCAGATCCGAAAATCCAGAGCAGAAACTCACTTTCTGTTTTCCAAAGATCCCTAAGCTTTTTGATTTTTCGACTCCTCCATCCTCTGTTATCTTGTAAGAAGTACTCATCGGCTTGTCAAGAGTAGTTCTACTTCATTCAGAGATAGTGGATTCTAAGGTTGCGTCTTACCGCACGGAGACGTAGGCTTCGGTCGAACTTCGTCACCACATTCAGTATCAATTCTCTCTACTTTACAGAGGTTGTGTGACAGCCTAGCAAGTTACAACTCAGCACTTTGAAGCGCGCCACATCTCGAAGGATAAAACTTTCACTCGACTGTTGGAGAAGGGTCACGTACGACGGCATGAAATCCTCCCCCACGCCATCCACTTCCATTTTGAAGATATGGAGGCTGGTTGGAGATGCTCTAAGGCATGTTACCACAACCGGCCATCGCCCACCACCTAACACATTGGATGGTAGCTAGCCACCTCCCGCTGCTGCCGGACACCACTCCCACCAGGGGCGGATCTAAGAGTTGGCTCGGCCGGGCTACAGCCCGGCCGAGATTTAACTAAAAATACTATTTTTTAGCATAGCCCAGCCCAGCCCCACAGTTAGCCCAGCCCGTTAGCCCAGCCCGCCTTTAAAGTAAAGCCCACCCGGTCCCCAACCTCCTAAAGAGTAAAGACCTAACCCTGTTGGCTGTTGCTGTTCGGTTAGTTGGGGTTGGGGAGCCACGGGCCGGCAGCCGGCAGGAGCCACGGGAGTCACGGGACGGCAGGAGCCACGGGACGGCAGCAACTGCAAGTCAGTTTTTTCCTTCCCCCTCTTCTTCTTCTTCTTCTTCTTCTTCTTGTTTGGATTCTTTGGAATTTGGAATTTTGGATGATATTATGATAAATGATTGGATTATTTGGATAGCCTCTAGGGCTGATTTTCGGATGGATCGAATGACTCGGATCAGAAAAGAACATCAAAAATTTTTCGATTTTTTCGGATCGGAATCATCGGATGCTTTCAGACTTTTTGGATTGAAAATCAGAAAATTATTTGTCAGCACCCTTCCGATTTCAATCCGATTTTTTTCGGAACTTTCGGAATTCGGATTTAATTATATCGGATTGGTTTTGGACGGAATCTGAATATCCGTTCCAACTTGCACAGATCAAAAGATTCAAAACTCGAAATAGCCTTTTATTCTTCTTTTTGAATCAAAACCTGAAACATGCCGAGAATTTTTATTTTTATTTTCTTAATCTTAACGAATTCTCAATTAATATGCAAATATAGGATAATAGGATGTGGGCATGTGGACCTTGCGGGAAAATGAGAATGCAAAGATGGAGCTGCCCTTATTTATTGTGCAGAACTATCTGATATATTTATGTGAATGTTTATGTGGACTAATATATATAAGTTCGGTTTAAACCTTGGTCGATTTTGAGGATTTCCAATCCAAATCGGACTGAGATTGGAATCAAATCCAATCCAAATAAAGTCGGTTTGGATTGAATTGGATGGTCGGTTTGGCCTTTGACCGATACACATGTTGGGCTTTTTTTCCACTTCTATTAGAACTTAGTTTTAACTTTAAAAAATAATAATTGTTGTCAAATTATTAGGTCTAAATAAGATTTGTAACTGATTTTGACCCCCATAGGAGTTTTGTCGGTTCTCGATTTTACCCGACCCAAGTTGCACCCCTAGGTAAGTCTAATACTCTAATATTAATTAAAACGAGGGTAATTTAGTTTATAATTTTTTATTTTTTATTTTTTTGGAGGGGGGAAAGTCAAATTTGTCAAATATTTTTTGTACTTACTCATGATAACTTATAATCTTTAAATTTTGTTATTATAGGTTATAATGTCAGATCCTCAAATGCTCAAGCAAAAAAGAAAAATTCTTTCATTCTTTAAGAAAAGAGATAATCAGTCAACAAGTGAGACGTCTTCTCCTTCTACTATTGATGATCTCAATGACCGACCTTCTAAGTCTCTCAGAGTCGAAGTTAAAGAAGTTAAAAAACTAAGTCGAATGATTTTTCGGCTATGAAACTTGTTAAAACAATACTTCGCAACAAGATGGAGGATGAGTTTCTTGCGGATTGCATGATTGTCTGCATTAAAAGAGAACTTGCTGAAAATATTGATTCAGATTCGATAATTGATGAATTCTACTCTCTGAAGCATCGCAGGGCACAACTTCAGTAATGTATTTATATTTGCATTACATGTTTATTTATTGTGTCATCATTTTTTTTCCTAGTTTATATCCTGTTTTATGTATCATTTTTATATTAATAAAGTTTTATCGTCTATCGATATTCGTTTAAAAAATTATACTCAGTTTTTTTTATTGTATATAATAAAATTTTTATTATAAAAAAATTAGTTTAGGTTTAGCCCAGCCCAAAATAAATTTCTGGCTACGCCCCTGACTCCGCCACCACCAAGTGCCCACTGCCGTCCCATAGGACATCGCTGTCGACCACCTAATTATGCAGCCCGTTGCCGGCCGATGCCTTCCTTTGCCGTCGGCCACCACCCCAACTGCATGTGGCGGTGTGCGACGGTCTTCGGTAGTGGGCGGTGGTATGTAGGTTCATCCCATGGTCTATAGTCTCGCAAAGTGATCTGTCTTCTTTCACGTGAAAGTGTCATATTGTCGATCAGTTTGTAAATAGTATTACTCTGAGGGGGCCACGTCAGGATGTTGAAGCCAACTCGTTTGACAAAGCGCGTGATCAATATCATCCAACGGCACTGAAATTCTTTCGGCACTGAAATTCTTTCTTACATCCGGTAGAAAGGAGAGGAGCTCAGGCAAGGGAATTGGAGTTCTATAGAGAGAGAGAGAGAGAGAGAGAGAGAGAGAGAGAGAGGGAGGGAGGGAGGGAGGAGGAGAGAGAGTCAGAGAGAGCGAGAGAGAGAATGGCCGAGGCTGCAGTTTTCTCATTGTTGGCGAAGCTGAGCGACCCCCTCTTGCAAGAAGCCGCTTTACTACGCGGAGTGCGTGATCAAATGGATTGGTTGCTGTCGGAGATGCGGTGGATGGAGTCGTTCCTCAAAGTCGCCGATGCGAGGCGGAGGAACGGAGACGTCCTCGTCAAGACCTGGGTGAGAGAGGTGAAGGAGGCAGCTCACCGGGCCGAGGACATCCTCGACGCCTTCATGCTCGAGATCGAGCCCCGGGCGCGGCTGCAGAGGAGGATCGGAGGCGCCATGGGGAGCATCGTAAGGTACGCCGCCCTCCCCTTTGAACTGATACCCCGCCACGTGCTCGGGGCCGGGATCCAGGACCTCCGGGCCAGGATCGAGCAGATCAAGGCCAGTCGGGAGAGGTACGGCCTCGTTAGCCTACCTGATCAGACCGGCACAGGGGAATCAAGTCAGCCTGCAGATGATGCTCTGCAGGCAAGGAGGAGAATCTCTCCTCACCTCGACGACGACGACGACGCCTTTACCGTTGGCCTTGAGTTCCATACTGAACGGATAATGGAGCAACTGCTCGAAACCAACATCAAGCGGCGTTGCGTCACGTCTGTGGTCGGCACGGGCGGCCTGGGCAAGACCACGCTCGCCACGAAGGTCTACAACAGCAAAGGGATCAAGGCTCATTTCGGCGCCAGGGCGTGGGTGTCCGTGTCGGAAAACTACAGAGTCGGGGAGCTGGTGAAGAAGATCGCGAAGCAGGTGATGGCGGGCACTAGCACGATGGACGAGTCGGAGGGGACGGAGGTCGATGATCTCAAGGTGAAGCTCCACGCATTCTTGAAGGAGAGGAGGTACTTGATCGTCTTGGATGATGTTTGGGGGCCGGATGTGTGGGCGCAAACAAAAGCAGTCTTACCCGAGGTGAAGAACGGGAGCCGAGTACTGCTCACTACCCGTTCGACGGATGTCGCGAGGTCTGCAGATCCCCGCATCCCACCCTACCGACTGCCCTTTCTGAACAAAGAGGATAGCTGGGAGCTCTTTCTCAGAAATGCTTTTCCGGAAAACCAGGATGCCGAGGCATCAAAATGCTGCTGCCCCAAGGAATTGGAGGGCGTCGGCCGTCAGCTCGTGAGGAGATGTGGAGGTCTGCCCCTCGCCCTGCTGGTGTTAGGAGGCCTTCTATCCCGGAAAGACCCCAGCCCCGCAGAGTGGACGAGCGTGGCCGAGCGCATGGACTGGGCATCCACCCAGGATGGAGAGCATTGCCTCAAGATTCTTGGCCTGAGCTACGACGAATTGCCTCACCATCACCTGCGATCATGCTTTCTGTACCTCTGCGCTTTCCCGGAGGATTGGGAGATCTTCACACCCTACCTGACTTCTTTATGGATCGCTGAGGGTTTCATACCGCTGACCGAGGGGCGGACGGTGGAAGAAACAGCACGGGCTTACTTAGAGGAGCTGGCCCAGAGGTCCATGATTCAAGTCATCAACCGCAACCCCGTGGACAACAGTGTTGCGAGATTTCGGCTTCATGATCTTTTCCTGGATTTGTGCATTAGAGAAGCTAGGGAAGATGGATTCCTCAACGTCTACGGCTCCACCAGCGAGATCAAGGGCGATCGCACGCTACGCCGAATCGCTCTCCATAACCTCACTACTGATGATGTGAAGAATTGGTGCCCCCTTCCGAACCTCCTGAGATCCATATTAGTCTTCCGGAGTACTGAAGCAATCACCAGTGAAATGTTTAACGGGTTGAAGCTATTGAGAGTGATCCATCTTGAGGGTATCAAAGGCCTTTCGAGTTCCCCGCAGGAGATGAAGAGTATGATCCATTTACGGTATCTGAGAGTGACCGGAGGAAGCATAAGAGAGCTTCCATCAACCGTAGGGAATCTGTGTAACCTACAGACCTTGGATGTTTCGGAGACCAACATCAAGAGGCTACCCAAGGCACTGGGAAAGATACAGATGCTGAGGCATTTGCGATTGTCCCCCGAATGTGTGTGCCCACCTAATGTTATTGGCAAATTAGCAAACTTGCAGATTCTACATATTCCGAGTGCGAGCGGAGGATGGGTGAATCAGCGGGACTTGGAAAAGCTTGTCAATATTCGACTTTTGGGTGTAAGTGGCCTCATGGCCTCCGAGGGGAAGGTGTTCCTTCACTCACTCTCCAAGATGAGACGCCTCTCCTCGTTGGAAGTACAGAGGGCGGAGTTAATCTTGGCCGAATTCTTCACCATTTTTTCGAACCATAACCACTTGCTTCGGTTGAGCTTGGATGGGCCGGTTCCGCGAGGGCAACTTCCTAGTAATCATAACGGATTCCCCCCAAATCTCACCGCACTCCGGTTGGGAGGATCTAAATTGGAGCAAGACCCGATGCCAACACTCGAGAAGTTGCCAAACCTCAGGGTTCTTCGATTGTACAATGGTTCGTATGTTGGGAAGGAGTTGGTTTGTACTGCAGGCGGATTCCCCCGACTGTGTTACTTGTATTTCAACCAGTTGAATGCATTAGAACATTGGAGGGTGGAATGCGGTGCCATGCGTCAACTGGGTTACCTATATATTGGAAACTGTTCAAGACTGAGGATGCTCCCAGAGGGATTGCGGCATGTGGCCTCCCTTCAAACTTTGAATGTGTACGATGAACGGAAAGAGTTTAGAAGCAGGCTTCGGCGGGGCGAGGGGGAGGACTGGTACAAGGTCCGACACGTGGGCACCGTCAGGGTCGAAGAGAGGCTCACAGGAAGCAATCACCCGACTCTTGGGTTTTAGCAAATACCCAGATCAATTCTAGAGAGGGTCGGGAGGGGGACGGCCGGCTTTGTATTCGGTATTGTATCGATGCTTTGTATTCCGTATTGTATTTCGTATATTCCATGTGATGGCTAATACTTAATGTGAGGATGTATAATTCGTGCAGCTCTTCATTTGAATCCTGTAAACTTTTGTGATTTGTAAGCTTTTTACAATGTAGAGAGAGCCAATCTATACCTCTGGCTTGACATTGTTATGATTTCAGCCTGTGTACGGCGTGCGGAGAGCAAAAGAGGTTCTTAGGCCATCATGCACTGGCCATGGAGCTCCAGGTAGGAACCCTCAGAATCTGCAGTACCAATGTACCATCAACATGGAGAATTGTTCTTTGGTTGCATGAACTTAACTGCGTAACGAATGCGGTAGGCTTCTTGGAAGTAGTTTCTCTTATCAAGTTGTCTTTGATCAGATTTTCCGCACCAATCTAAGATCAGGGTTTGTGTTAGTTTCTATTAGCAAGTTGCATTAACTTAACTACATAACCAATTATAGCTTAATCGATATAGTTAAGCTTACTTCTTGTTGGATACATGGGGTAGCCCAGACATGGCATATGGGTCTACACCCATATGCCCATAAACCATCAGGGCCGGTCCTGAGATTTTTGGGACTTAGGGCAAAGGTAGAAAATATGGCCCTTTTATACACACGAATAAGCATAAAACTAATATAGAAGTAAAAAAAATCAATAGAAGCAAAGTATTACTTTATATACATTGTTGAATTAAATTTAACATAATTAAAATTTTCAGACAACAAACTTATAGAAAAAAAATTAAAACTAAAATTTCCTTGGACTCGAGTGAATATAAATTAGTGAATTAATGATCAAAGTCGGATTCGAAATGATCATGTCACAAATAGACACACGGAGAGTGAGTGAGAAAGAAGCCCGCTGCTGGAGAGTCGCTGGTCGCTAATCACATACACACACATGGAGAACGAGCGAGACCGAGACAGGCCGTGCGCACGCGCATGTGAGAGAGAGAGAGAGAGCAGAGGGTTGGATGCTGCTGTAGTGCTATTGATTGTGAGCGGTCGCTAGTCGCCGGTCACAAACACACACACACACGGAGAGGCTGGAGCCTGTCGCATGTGGTTGTGGGGCTACCGTCCGTCCGGTGTCCGTGGGCGGTCACACTTGAGTGATGGCGAGAGTGAAAAGGAGAATATCAATGAGAGGATCCAGAGGAGTTGAGGACGGCTGGCCTCTAACGGCCGAAGAACAAATCACAGTCACCAAGCAAACAAGAGAGAGATAAGTGGCCGCTGGGATTTAAAGGAGGGGTAGGGTGAGTACGATTCGCCTGGGGAGGGGGGTAAAGAACTGTTGAGTTTGAATAGAGTTAAGATGGAGAGGTGGGATTGAGGGGCGGAAGAAACAAAAAAGACAAAAAAGACTAGATTGTAAAAAAAATAAATATATTACAATAGAGGCTGGGGTTTTGTTGTCAAAAAAAATGAGGACACGCTTGGCATTAGCGTGATTGTTTATGCATTTTTTTTTCTATTTGGATTAATTTCTTGCGGTCCAATTGAACAATGCCACGTGAACTTTCCATCTCTCTCTCTCTCTCTCTCTCTCTCTCTCTCTCTCTCTCTCTCTCTCTCTCTCTCTCTCTCTCTCTCTCTCTCTCTCTCTCTCCCCCCGATCAGTGCTATTCAACCTAAAAAATTTATCCCGAACGGTCAACTAGAAGGACATGGCATCGAATCATAACGTCCCTTTGCTTGCAAGTTGGGTGATTCACCAGTAAGGCCTGGGTGCAACGATCAACTGTGATTTGAATGTTTATTCCCCCCCCCCCCCCTCTCTCTCTCCTCGACCCCTTCTCCACGCTCTCTATCTTTCTCTCTCTATGTGTGTGTTTCTTTTGTTATTTTTAATTTTTTATAATATTTATATATAAAAAGTATAATTAAAACTAGAACGTGGTGGGTCGGTCCACGAGACGTTGGTCAGATGTGGCGGGTCAGCTCTCTAGAGGGTGGATGTGGCTGTCGGAGGTGGTGGAGCTTGCCGACGGGTGGCCGTGGCTGTGGCTGCGTGAGATGGTGAAGGAGTGCCGTCGAAGGGGCACAGGCGTTACTAGTGGTCTGATTGAATGTGGCATGCAGTAAGATACTATCACGCCCCAATATTTAACGGATTTAGACAACCCAAATATATTGGGGTGTGAAGAGGAAAACAACTTGATTTAATTCCTAACTCACAATACGAGCGGGAAATAGAGCTTTTATTAAAATCTCAATGGTTACATAGATTTTGCAATATTCTGCATAGAAAAGGTCTTCGGCATCCTCTAAGTTCTCCCATCCACTAATGTCTTCTAGCCCTACAAGGTTAGGGTCTGCAACATAGTAATCTGTTGCGAGTGAGCCTTAATATTTCAACGGGCTCACAAAATATTCATTTAAATGTACTGTAATATGATAAAACAACATTCACATTCGATTGTTTACACATCTCTCAGTTTGTGGAACTATTGACCAACCCATTGTAATTTTGGCCAAAGCCGGGACAACTCTATACCTAAGACCGTTTTTAAGACCAAAGCAAGGGATAGTCCCACACCTTGGTATTTTCCACCATAGCCGGACAAATCCCCACACCCAAGTATTTTCGGCCATAGCTGGGCTAAGCCCCACACCCAGATACGTTCGACCTCAGCCAGGCTCAGCCCCACCTCCAGGAAATCTTTTAGATGGAAGCCAGGGATAGCCCCACACCAAGGACTAATTGAAAACAATCCCAACATGCATATGATCAAGTTTTCAACAACTCGTGAACAATTTATGCACATAGTCTCACATAATTATGGTGGGCAGCTTCGACTAGAGACGCCAGTGGCGTTAGGCGACCACTCCGGTGGTGATCCAGTATACGGACGGTGGCGCTCCGGCGACAGTCTGACGAATGGACGACGACGCATCCGACGACGGCCGACGACATGAGGTCGGTTGTGTATAGAGAGGGGGAGTGAGTGGGGTCACCTTGCGATTTGAGAGTTTAAATGAAAAACAACCATTAATCGATCCTTTTGAATAAGTTCATTTATGAAACCAAGAATCTCTTTGGCTTCTATTTTCTAGTCAGGAATACAAAATATCTTTGGAAAATTTTCAGTACACTACAACCGGTGCTGAGAGCCAATCTGCAAACTTTTATGTGCTTTAGCAGATCCTGCGTACCCTACAACCGTGGGGCCTGTGGGAGGGTTTTATGGGATTTGACGGTTCGGTTGGTAAGCACAATATAACAAATCAAGGAACGCAGTAGACCGGGTTAGCGTAGAAAACCCTTCTCAACGTCGAAGGAAAAAAAAACCACTGGGCGGGACGAGCATGCACTAATAAGGCAAACTGGTTACAATCTCTTACCCTGACCCACTTACACCCGGAGAGGACCGACCTCCCAAAATGCCGACCTCTCAAGTCTCTCTCTTTCTCTCTCTCTCTCTCTCTCTCAATGTACCGGAAACTCCGAAAAGAATTAGGCAACACCTCTCCTTCTAGACTTCCCCCTCTCGTCTCTGAGGGGGTAGGTCTCCTTTTATAATGCTGCTAGGTGACAGCTGTTGCCTTCCGTGCGGGGCGGTATTGATGACATGCTCCCATGGTTTGCGCAACTGCTCTGCGTGCGAGCGACGTGCCATCTTGCATGCACTGGGTGGTCACAACTGGTGATACTTGCCTTACCGGTCGACCGAAAATCTTAGGGCGTGGGCTGTCTTCCCTTAACTGTCGTCCGACCAAGATTCTTGGGAGTAGTTACTGGTGCGTGATCCTCAGGCCAGCTCTTCACATGAATACCGGAGCTACGCATGAATACTTGCGTAGTCGTAGCGAGACGCACGGCCGACCGAACGCGTGGCAGACTGAGACACACGGTCGTTCGAGGTGCAGCCGGGCCAAGTGCGCGGTCGGGGGCAGCGAGGTGCATCACACGACCGGGTCATAGCGAGGTGCGTGGCCGGGCACAGGGAGGTAAAGTGCGTGGCCGGCCGGGGCGCAGTAAGGTGCGCGGTCAAGCGCAGCGAGGTGAAGCGTGCGGCTGGGCACCGCGAAGTGAAGTGCGTGACCAAGGCGCAGAGAAGTGAAGTGCTCGATCGGGTTCGACGAAGTCCGCGGCTGGGCGCAGCGAGGTGAAGCGCGCAGCCGGGGCACTGCAAAGTGTGCGATCGGGCGCAGCAAGGTGCACAGCCGGGCGGGCGAAGTGCGTGGCCGAGGTGCAGCGAGGTGCGTTGTTGGGCGCAGCGAGGTGAAGTGCATGGCCGGGGCGCAGCGAGGTGAAGCGCGCATCCTGGGCGCAGCAAAGTGCACGGGTGGGGGCAACGAGTTGCGCGACTGGGCGGGCGAAGTGCGTTGCTAGGAGGATGAAGTGAAGTGCGTGGTTGGGTGCAGCGAGGTGAAGCGCGCTGCCAGGACACAGCGAAATGCACAATCAGGCGCGGAAAAGTGCACGGCCGGGGCGTAGCGAAGTGCGCGGTCGGGGTACAGCTAGGTGCCCGGTCGGGCGCAATGAGGTGAAGCTCGCGACCAGGTGCAGCGAAGTGTAGTGTGTCGTCGGGGTGGGGCGAGGTGCGTGGCCGGTCAGACAAAGTACACAGTCGGGTGCTTGCGCCTTCTTTATTTGTTATGGTACACACAATACCCCCTCTCGATCGGTCAGTCTTATGGTTCGGCCGATCGAGACTATTCCTCGCACTCGCCCAACTTGCCAGTTCTAAGGACTTAACCATTTCTTCTTTTGCATACGTAATACTTTAACCTACCGTTGCACTCGCCATTGAGTCTTGCGATCGGTCAGTCATTAGCGCATTGTCACCTTTCGAGTATTTTCATCAGCTGGTCGAGCTCCTTGTTGATTTTTTTGATTGGTCAGTCTTTAGTAAGTGTTTCGTCTTCCAGGCACTTTTCATCGGCCGATCATACTCCAGGTTGAGTCTTTCATCTAGTCAGCCTTTTCTGCTATGGCTTTACAATTATCGAGGGATAGAACTCATTTTGGAGTGTTATATATCCAGTCAGCTTTAAAAACTCGCCCCCAGCCTTACAAGTGGAGCACGTGGCTCTCGGAAGAGACTTTTGCTTGACCCAACTCATGGGCGGTCAGGAGGCTTTTTTGTTTCACTTTTCACGCATTTTCATTTGCCGGTCATACTCCTTGTCGAGTCTTTCGACCAGTTAGTCTTTAATGCGGATTGGACTTGAGTGTTTCATATTTCGCGCATCTTCACTGACCGATCGTACTCCTTGTTGAGTCTTTCGACCAGTCAGTCTTTATTGCAGATTGTACTTGAGTGTTTTACCTTTCGTGCATCTTTATTGATCGATTGTACTCCTTGTCGAGTCTTCCAGCCAGCCATTCTTTACTGCAGATTGGTCTTTACTCAGTAAGGAGTGTTTCACCCTAGGCATATTCTCCGACTAGTCATACTCACTTTTGAGTCTTTAGACTGGTTAGTCTTTACCTCCCCTTGGTCTTTGCTCCCGCCGAGCGATAGAACCCACTTTAGGGTGTTATATATCGCCCGGACTTTTCACCTATCGGTCATACTCCCTCTTGAGTCTGTTGACCAGTTGGTATTTAAGATTTACCCCTACTCTCCGAGAGGTGAAAGTACTGGCCGATCATACTCAACATTGAGTCTTTTGACTGGTTGGTCTTTCTCCCAACCGACTCTTTAACTTCAGTCAGCCAGGTCTTCTTGGGAGAGGTTTTTGGCTTGACCCAACTTTTGGGGGGTCAAGGGCTCCCGGAGGATGCTTTTATCTTGAGGGTGGACAATTCTGCCCGAGGTCGGTATTTCCGATCCTTTGCCACCCCCACTCATATTGGTAGGGGTCTTGTTTGTAGGAGATATTGGACAATGAATTTTTGCATGGAGTCTTCATGGATAAAACGAGAACTTGAAATCTTCTATTAAAGACATCAAGTCATTACATTCTTTAGCCCGAGAGGCTACAAGTAGTAGTGATTAGCTAGCGGAGGGCGTGCCTTCCTGTACCTCATCGATAAAATTGTGGGCCGTGCGTCGGGGATGATCAATGAACTGGTCTAGATAGCCCGCTTCAATAAGATCCTTAATGTGATTCTGCAATGCCGGGCACTGCGGCGTGATATGTCCGTGCTCTGTGTGGTTATCACAATAGCGAGACAGGTCTCGTGCCCCCCTCTCTGCTGGGCGCATCGGCGGTGCCCTACCAAAGTATAACTCTTTCATGATGATCTTGAAAACCTCATTAATTAGCATGTTAAACACTATAAAGTCCTGATTCCATGGAGTGTAGGGTGTCTTGTCGTGATTATCCCGCTTTTGACGCTTTGCGTCATGTTGTGTCGACCCGCCTGACTGATTTTCCACATTCATTGCAATTGTTGGCTAACTGAACGCGGGCTGCTGGTCACCTACGTTTTTAGTCTTCGACTTTCGTTCGGTGTCTTCGATCTTTATGTATTTCTCTACCCTACAGAATAGCTTGTCGACCATCGTGGGCGATCGCTTGAGGAGTGATGCATTGACCGGTTGATTAGGCTGGACCAAATTCCTAAAAGCTGCTACCACCATGAGGTCTTGTCCATCAGCATCTCCCAAGCTCAGGTATTCTGCCTTGAACCTGTGGTAGAACTGCCTCAACATCTCCTTCTGGGTTATGCTCATCTCAAAGAGTGACTCTAGAGTCTTCAGCTTCCGATGGTTGCAACGATATTGATCGATGAACCGTATGCTCAGTTCTGAGAAAGATGAGATGGATGAGGGTCTGAGCTTGTGGAACCACTTGAGGGGCATTCTCGACAGGCTATTGGCGAAGATCCGGCAGAGGATATGGTCATCTTCATGGGGGACAAGGGCATCTCCAAAGGCTAACACGTGCTCTACCGGGTCCTTCGATCTATCAAATTTGGGGAGGCGGGGAGGATTCCACCCACGTGGGAATGGCTCCATGAGGAGTTTTCCAATTAGTGGAGACTGCGTGGCTCCTTGGATGGTGACCTCCTCTAGTCGATCAGGAGCCCGTGCTTATGATCGGTTCTGCTGGATTTTTTCTCGATTTCCAAGTCGCTCTGAAGCAGGTAGCCTGATACAGTCATGGATGCTTCTTCTGTCAGCAGTATAAGCAGGTTGCTGGCTTGCTGGCATCGCCCGTGAAAGATAACTCCTGCCCTGTGGATGATGCGGTCTGTCTCCTTACTTCTAGTGATGAGGTTTTGATGAACTTACTCTTGAGTGATGCTTGGACGGGGGTGGTTATCAAGGATGTGCCCCGAGATGAGACCAGACGACTGATCGTGCTGAATCTGCTTGGGCCCGATTCTTTCGCTCAAGTAGTTTTGAACTACTTGACTTCCTCCCATTTAGATTCACGCTCTGGACCTCTACCGACCACTCAGCTCTCTCGGCAGTCTGGATAGCTACTTGCTGCTGCATTCGGGCAGCCTGCATTTGAAGTTTCTAGCCGACTTGTGCTCCCGCGACTGGATTCACTAGTACTCCAACTGGGCGGGTCAAACGAGGTCATGTAACTCCTCGTAGTTATGTTACATCGTCTGGAGTTGCGCTGTGAGTGGCTGTTGCGACAATATCATGGTAGCTAGGAAAGCCACAGATAGACCTCCTCCTTGAGTGGTTACAGCCACCGCTGGGGCTTGATTTGATTCCCTAACCCCCAGCGTAGGGTTTGCTAACATGGTCGTGTGGGGGAAAAATTTTCGTGCCGATCCGAAGACTCCGCCTCACCAGTCAATTGATGTTGAAGGGTAGATCTCTGGTTGATCTGTTGGTTGGAAGGTAGGTTTGAAGGTTGAAGCTTTGGTAACTTTTGGTTAGCTCGTTCAGCAAGCAAACAGAAAAAAGGTTGACACAAGCGGTGATCTCGGAGTTCAGCCGAAGCCTACGTCTCCGTGATATAGGGAGCAACCCGAATCTACTAACACTTTGCTTGAAGTGACCTCGACAGGCCGAGTGTCACTGAAGTATTCCTGATCTCTTCAAAGGCAAGAAGATGATCGAGGTGAGTTAGAGGTTGAAAGCTGGGATTCCAGAGCTCTGGTTTTTGAAAACAGATATCAGATCATGGTACTGATCCTCCTATGGATTTGGAACTTGGATCTGGAAACTGGATTTGGATCTCCTCTACATTTGAAGGCTATGCTATTTATAGGATTTCCTGGGATGAAATATGGGGGCAAATGGCGGTTTCTGCTGCCGTATCCGGGGGATTCCACAGGCAGGGCTGGTGGGTCCCGCTGTCGTCTTTGGGGATTCCACAAGCAGGGCTGGTGGGTCCCGTTGTCGTCTCTGTGGGTCCACCAGGCAGGGCCGGTGGGTCCCGCGGTAGTCTCTGTGGGCCCACAAGGCAAGGCCGGTGGGTCCCGTGGTAGTCTCTGCGGGCCCACCAGGCAGGGCCGGTGGGTCCCGCGATAGTCTCTGTGGGACCACCAGGCAGGGCCGGTGGGTCCCGCGGTAGTCTCTGTGGGCCCACCAGGCAGGGCCGGTGGGTCCTATAGTAGTCTATGCGGGCCCACCAGGCAGGGTCGGTGGGTCCCACGGTAGTCTCTGTGGGCCCACCAGGCAGGGCCGGTGGGTCCCGCGGTAGTCTCTGTGGGCCCACCAGGCAGGGCCGGTGGGTACTGCGGTAGTCTTTGTGGGCCCACCAGGCAGGGCCGGTGGGTCCTGCGGTAGTCTTTGTGGGCCCACCAAACAGGGCCGGTGGGTCCCGAGTTTTGTAGACTTCTTGCCAAAATTTGCACCCACAGGTGGTGCGATCCTAGTTGGGGGGAGGTTGAGATGGATTTTCGGCATTTTCAGCATCATCGGGTGTAGTAGTGTTTGGACTGAAGCTGCGAGGTCGAACGAGTATGGTATGGTTTTCTTGCCATTACTCTCCAACCGTGTGGTTGTGGTGATGACTCCTAAGCTTACTAGTCGGTTGACACCCATGGGTCGGCTGGTCGATAGATTTAGGTAGGTTACAGGTCGGTACCCGTGATTGCAGCGAGATGGGATGGCTGGCCGATCGACACCCATGGGTCGACGATCAAGAATTCTAGTCGGAAGTCTCAAAGACAGATCCCACAGACTGCGCCAAGATTATGGGGAGGTTTGCTGAGATTTGTGGTTCGGTTAGTAAACACAATCTAATAAACCAAGGAACGTTGAAGACCGAGTTTACGTGGAACAACCCCTTCTCAACATTGAAGGGGGAAAAACCATGAGGAGGGGCGAGAATGCACTAACAAGGCAAACGGGTTACAATCTCTTTCCCTGACCCACTTACACCCAGAGAGGATCGGCCTCCCAAAATACTGACCTCTTAAGTCTTTCTCTCTCTCTCTCTCTCTCTCTTAAAGTACCAAAAACTCTGAAAAGAGTCGGGCAGCACCTCCCCTTCCAGACTTCCCCCTCCCCTTTCTGAGGGGGTAGGTCCCCTTTTATAATGCTGTTAGGTGACAACTGTTGCCTTCCGTGCAGGGCGGTATTGATGATGTGCTCCCGCGGTTTGCATAACTGCTCTACGCATGAGTGACGTGTCATCTTGCATGCGCTGGGTGGTCACAGCTGGTGATACTTGCCTTACCGGTTGACCGAAAATCTTGGGTCTTGGTCTATCTTTCCGTAATCGTCGCCCGACCGAGATTCTCGAGAGTAGTTATTGCTTAGTCTTGGTGCAAACTTCGGGCTAGCCCTTCACGTGAATACCGGAACTGCGCGTGAATACTTGTGTGGTCGTAGCGAGACGTACGGCAAACCGGGCGCGCGATAGACCGAGATGCGCAGCCATCCGAGGTTCAACCGGGCTAAGTGCACGATCGAGCGCAGCAAAGTGCACGATCGGGTACAGCGAGGTGCGCGGCCGGGCGGGTGAAGTGTGTGGCCGGGCGCAATGAGGTAAAGTGCGTGGCCGACCGGGGTACAGCGAAGTGCGCGGTTAGGCACAGCGAGGTAAAGCGCGCGGCTGGGCGCAGCGAAGTGAAGTGCACGGCCGAGGCGCAACGTAGTGAAGTGCGTGATTGGATGCAGCGAAGTACGAGGCCGGGTGCAGCGAGGTGAAGCGTGCGGCCGGGGTGCAGCGAAGTGCGCGGTCGGGCGTAGCGAGGTGCACGACCGAGCGGGCGAAGTGCGTGGCCAGGCGCAGCGAGGTGAAGTGCAAGGCCGGCCGGGGTGCAGCGAGGTGCGCAGTAGGGCGCAGCGAGGTAAAGCGTGCGTTCGAGCGCAGCGAAGTGAAGCGCGCGGCCGGGGCGCAGCGAGGTGCGGGCGAAGTGTGTTGCCGAGAGGGTGAAGTGAAGTGCGCGGTCGGGCGTAACGAGGTGAATCAAGCGGTCGGGCACAGCGAAGTGAAGTTCACGGCCGGGGCCCCTGCAAAGTGTGCGGACGAGCGTAGCGAGGTGTAGTGCGCGGCCGGGGCCACTGAGAAGTGAGCGGATGGGCGCAGCGAGGTATAGTGCGTGGCCGGGCACAGCAAAGTAAAGGTCGCAATCGGTGTGCAGTGAAGTGCGCGGCCGGCTGGGGCGAGGTTGCGACCCGTAAGGTGAAGTACACGGCCGAGTGCTTCCACCTTCTTTATTTGTTAAGGTACACACAGGGCCCACTTCGATTCAAGATACATAGTGTAGTAGGTCCTAGCAAATGGGGGTAGTGACCCCCAGCACTTACAGCGTGCTAATTGGCTCTGGGCAACAATTGTAGCGTACGAAGGATGTGTTGTAAATTTTTCCCTGAGTACTGGGGGCCACAACTAGGGGTGTGCAGGAACCAATCCAAACCGACCAAGCCAAACCAAACCGACCGCTTTTGATCGGTTTCAAAACACTCAATGGATCGGATTGGATTGGTTTTTTTAAAAGCCAATATGATTGGATCGGTTGTCAGATTTTTAAATTTAAAACTGACCTAAACCGAACCGAACCGACATGTGTATATACATATAATATTTTCTTAAATATACCATTTGTCCTCATATAACCTTGTTATCAACAACCTTTGCAATATTGTAGGATGACTTAAAATCAATTAAAAAAATATTAATTATGTCTTATGATTTGACATTAATAATTATTTTTTAAGTTGAATATAAGTCCTAAAAGAAGGGGGGGGGACCGATCATCCAATCCAAAAGTAATTATTATTTTGTAATAATTGTTTAACAAATAAATATGCGTGATAATAGGTCAAAGTGTAATATCAGAATCCTCAAGGGTGAAAGTGTAATAATATAATCCCCAAGAGGTTAAAGTGTAATTTACCTTTTTTTTATATAGATATTTAAGTATCAGAAGGGAAAGATATATAGATAAGATATCTTGCAAATCATATATATAACATACTAATATAGACTTACTCTTACTCTTGCTCCATAAAAAAATTTAAAAATAAAATAAAAACTTTACTGAGATAATAAATATATTTAGTAAATAAATATGCCTGATAGGAGGTCAAAGTGTAATTTCAGAATCCTCAGGTGTTAAAGTGTATTAATGATGATTACACCTTCAGTTATCCATTATAATGCTGATCTTCCTGAGTAACAATATATCCTTCTAATATGAGAATCATATTGAATTGAGTTCTGATCTCCTCCTGTGGATTGGCCCGGTCGATGGACCCGACATGTATCACAACACTTGTTGTGAACCGAACCTCTGAAAGAAGTTCCGCCTTATGAAATTTGATCACTTCATCAACAGTCTCTCAAGTGAGGGGAACACTTTCGACCAACTTAATGAAGTAGTCATTGCCAACAAGATGTACTTTTGTGGGTGCAAATTTTGGCATAAGTTTACCAATTACCACGGGACCCGCCGGCCCTGCCTGGTGGGCCCACGAAGACTACCACTGGACCCACCGGCCCTGCCTGGTGGGCCCAAGAGGACTACCACGGGACCCACCAGCCCTGCCTGGTGGGCCCACGAGGACTATCGCAGAACCCACCGACCCTGCCTGGTGGGACCAAAAGCCTGTGGAATCCCCCAGAAGATTGTAGCAGGGCCCGCAACTTTACCTGGAGGATCCCCAGATGCTGCAGCAGGAACCGGAATTCCACCCAGAGAATCCTATAAATAGCAGAGCCTTCGAATGTAAAAGGATCCGAAAATTCTGATTTCCACTCTGAGATCGAACTCTCAGTTCTAAAACCAGAGCTCTGGGATTTCCAACTTCCCACCTACCATCTCTCTTTGATCTTCTTTTCACCTTCGAAGAGATCAGAGTGTTTTCAGTGATACTCGGCCTGTCGAGGTCACTTTAACTGAAGTGTTAGTGAATTCGGGTTGCTCCCTATAGCACGGAGACGTAGGCTTCGGGTGAACTCCGAGATCACATCTAGTGTCACAATCTCTCTGATTGCATTTCTCTGTTTACATATCAAAAGCAACAACTTCAATCAATAGATCGACCAACGATCTTCGACGTCAACTTCGACTCCAATTGACTGGTGCTGCGAGAGTCTTCGGGTCGGCACGAAGATTTTCCCCCACAACTTTTTCTTTTAAGGAGATGGGGGGGATGGACCTAAGAAATCCAACCCTAATTGAAGAAACGACCACATGCAAACCGAATTGATACTCTATTACCTCGAATTAATAATCGAAAATAATTACCGTTACAGTGAAATCAATGTAGCAACTATCGTTCTTTGGATCTACTATTAGGATTTCATTGTACAATGTCTGTTAAAAAGAAAATAATTTATATAGCAATTCATTCTCACTATACAGCTGCTATGCGGTAGAATGGTAATTAAAAAAAGAGATGTTATTTAGCTTGAAGGTTTTTGCGCTTAGTACGATTGATGTGGCAGCGCACAACTTGTGGTTGGATTTCACTAGCGACATTTAAATCTTTACCACCACCAGTTGTAACTGCCACGGCAGTCGTACCGAGCGGAATCGGAAGAACCTTCGGGCTAAATATCATTTCTCTTAAATAAAAAAAGGGTTAATTAGTTCTAAATCCCTCCATAGGTCGTTATTTAAGCTAAATGATACAACTTGTTCGGATATTAGCTAATGACCCTTCCGAAGGACATGTTTGTATAGCAAATCCTTAACCGAAAATGTAGACTTTTTTTTTATCTTTTAAATTACAAAACTGCCACTCTAGCAAGAGTATCCATTCGTTTTCAGTAAGAGTATCCATTTGTCTTTGGCATGAGTTGTTAGTGAAATGTTTTAAAAACAAAAACAATGAGCTGTTACTGCAGTGCAGTACAGCTGTTGTCCATAAAGCCCTTTTGCCCATTTGACCGTTGGGTATAGAGCAGACCGCCTTTTGACCGTTGGGTATAAGACCACCTTTTGCCCATTTGACCGTTGGTACCATCAAAGCCTTTGATGAGTATACGTTGGCCTCTCATCCAACGGTCACATGGGCTCAAACGGTAACCCATGCACCAAATGCTCAATGGTTTGATGGCTGCCCAATGGTTTGATGGCCACTTATGGCTGCCCAACGGTAAAACTTTGGGAAAAGCCTATAAAAGCCACTTGAGACCAATGCTTTGACATAGAAAAAATATTATCTTCCACTCTAAAAACTCTGTGCTATTTCTTTCTCATATTTTGGTCAAGAAGAAGTGTTGCGGTTCCGCTTCTTCATTTTCGGAGGGATTTCTTCTATCGGTTTTCTTTAGTGTCGCTGGGTTCCTGTAAGTCAATCGAGGTTCGCAAAGCCTTCTTAGAGCCGTGCCGACGAGAAGGAGGTCGCCTGACCGGGGTCGTCGTATCTCCGAGAACCATTGCCACGAGACCCGCACGAGGGGGGGCAATAAGTTTATTGGGACAACACCTAGCGTGCTTCGACTATCGGCCAGAATTTCTAACTTCATTTCTTTGCTATTATTTAATCCATGAAAACAATTTGTATATAATTTAAAACCTAAATAACGATAAATAATATTTAGAATTATATATATATATATATATATATATATATATATATATATATCACTTTTAGAAAAGTTCGGCAAGGTGAATGACGGTTCCATAGAACCCGCTCTGCCTTGGCAAACCATTTCTAAAAGAATTTTGTGATTTATCCTTGTTTGCTAAAATAGTATTTGCTAATCAATTTTTAATCTTAAGAATTTGATTAATTCCTAAATTTGCTAGTATAGAACGGTTATATGTCCAACAATCCAAGAAACTTATTCCTATAATTTAATCGTTCATAAGTATCCATATTAGTAAAAAGGATTAATCATTATTTTCTTTGTAACGTGCTCACTAATCATCTGTTAGCCTACGTGATCATCTATTAGGCATTATTCCGTGCTATCTATTAGTTGCTACTAGTTACTAGTTACAAAATTATTTTTTATAAGGTTAATTAGAAGCATAGATTATAGAAATGACTAAAAGTCGTCATTGGAATATTCCACTACCTACGGTGTCTAGAAAGGCTTGACAAACCGGCATTAAATTGCCCAAGGTAGCTTGGTATTTGAGCGAGCCTAGTGCTCCACCTCCTACCTGGAGCCCATCTGGCCGTTAGGATTTGGAAGTTTCATTTGGACTTTTAAAAGTCAAATCTATCTAAGTGTGCTTTAAAATTGACAAAACTTATTTTTCAATCCTCATATTTCAACTCCTTACTTTGGTCCGAAATGACCTCACCAAACCGTGAAACCCTTAGTGCCAAACCCGAGAAGTTTGACGGGTCTAACTTCAAGAGGTGGCAAAACCAGATGCGATTCTGGCTAACCACACTTGGATTACTGTCAGCCATAGGTGAAACCGCACCAGGAGTATCCAGTGGGTCTAGTTAAACACGTCATACCCGAGCCTCCACTTCACAACCTGAACCTGAATCAACTTCTGGCATTCCCACTAAGACTCCAGAAGAAATCAACTACCATGGCCTTCATAGGATCCTAGGGGCCTTATCCGATAGACTCTATGATATCTATTATACCATTCAAAACCATAAGGACCTATGGGATACCCTAGAGCGTAAGTATGGTCTAGATGATGCTGGAGTAAAACGCTTCAAAGCGTCAGACTTCAACAGCTTCAAAATGGTTGACTCCAAACCCATAAATGATCAGATTCATGAGTTTGAGAACCTAGTCCAACATCTGAAGACTAATGGTTCTACCCTTGATGAAACCTTCCAAATAGCCTGCCTTATAGATAAACTACCTGCTTCTTGGTCTGAGTTTTCTAAACACGTAAGTCATACCCAAGGTGACCTAACCCTAACTCAAGTTCTAAACTCTATTAGAATTGAGGAGCAATATAGGCTCAGGGAAAAGGGATCCTCCGAATCCAAACCTAACGTCAACATCATAGAGAGTCAACCATCCAAGCCATTCCAAAAACCTAGACATAAATTCCAGAAGAAACCCTTCCACCCTAAGCCTAAACCATATACCAAGAAGCCCTACCATAGCAACCATAACCTAAACCATCCCAAAGACCAAAAAAAGGAAGTAGTGCGTTGCTGCTACGTCTGCGGTCAGACCAATCATATGGCCAACCAATGCTTTTACAAGAAGACAGCACCACCTCCAAATCCAAGAAGGAATGGTCCAACGTCACCCGGCTCCCAAGTCAACATGGTGACCTCTGGAGCTGGCTCTTTTGGGACCGCTTTCAGGTCTGTTCTCTTCACCCCTGAAGTTAACATGACCTTTCAAGCATTTGATTGGTGGATTGACACAGGAGCTAACATTCACGTTTGCTCTGATCAATCTTTGTTTTCCACCTATCAGGTCTCAGGTGGAGGAGCTGTAAGCATGGGGAACAATGCTGAGACTCGTGTGCTAGGGATAGGACGGATCGACCTGAAGCTGACATCAGAGAAGACCCTAACCCTGCGCGGAGTCCACCACATTTCGGAGATTAGGAGGAATTTAATTAGTAGGTCTTTGTTAGTACAATATGGGTACAAGCTTGTATTTGAGTCCAATAAAGTTGTAATAACTAAGGGAACAAATTTTATTGGAAAAGGATTTCTATATGATGGATTATTTAAATTGAATGTTTATAGTCCTTCGTCTACAATTCTTAATGTTGAGTCTTCGGTCACTTGGCACCAAAGACTAGGTCATGTGAACTATAATTCTATTAAGAAACTCATGACCTTAAACATTATCCCTAAATCTGATACTAGGAATCTCGATAAGTGCGAGATATGTGTAGAAGCCAAACAGTCTAAGAAATCCTTTAAAACTATCGATCGAGACTCCAAAATACTTGAACTAATTCACAGCGATGTCTGTGATTCTGGGAGAACCTCGAGAGGTGGCAATAGATATTTTGTAACGTTCATAGATGACGCTTCAAAATATTGCCACCTATACCTTATTAAGACTAAGGATGAAGTACTCAGTAAATTTAAAATTTACAGAGCTGAGGTTGAAAACCAATTAGACGAAACCATTAAGATCCTTAGGTCAGACCGAGGAGGGGAGTACACCTCAAATGAGTTAAGTGAGTACTGTGAAGACTATGGAATACTCTATGAAGTCACAGCTCCTTATACTCCCCAATCCAACGGTGTAGCGGAAAGAAAAAACAGGACCCTAATGAACATGGTCAATTCCATATTAATAAGCTCTGGAGCGCCAGAGAACTTATGGGGGGAAGCCCTGATGACAGCCTGTTTTATTCTTAACCGCATTTCCTTCAAACACAGTGACTTGACTCCATACGAAGTATGGAAAAATAGAAAACCTAACTTAGAATATCTAAAAGTGTGGGGGTGCCTAGCTAAGGTAAAGATCCCCGATAATAAAAGAAAAAAGATAGGACCTAAGACTGTAGATGCTATCTTTATCGGCTACGCTTCAGACAGTAACGCTAATCGATTTTTAGTGTTTAACTCTGAAATAAGTGAAATAGCCAATAACACCATAATCGAAGCTAGAGATGCCTTATACTTCGAAAATATCTTCCCTTATAAGACTAGGATCAACACTAGGATTAATACCAATAACCAGGCCTCCAGTTCTAATCAGGTTACTAATATCGAACCTGAAGTCCAATTAGAACCTGAAGACCAGACTGAACCGGTAGCCCAAACCGAACCTAGGAAGAGTAAACGTGCCCGTGTAGAAAAAGTCTTTGATGACTTCTATGCACTTCTGGTGGAGAACTCTCCATCCATCTATACAGATACAATGAAGTCCATAGACTCACCCTTTTGGAAGGAAGCCATAGATAACGAGATCCAATCCATACTTCAAAACCGTACCTGGGAACTCACCAATTTACCTCCTGGTTGTAAAACCATAGGATGTAAATGGGTGTTTAAGAAGAAATTTAGACCCGACGGTACCATAGATAAATTTAAGGCACGACTTGTAGCAAAGGGCTTTACCCAAAAACCTGGGGTAGACTACTTTGCTGTCTACTCACCTGTCACTAGGATAACCACGATTAGGATCCTCATCGCCTTACCTTCAATCTATAAGCTAGTCATACATCAAATGGATGTCAAGACTGCTTTCTTGAATGACGACCTTAATGAGGAAATATACATGGACCAACCCGAGGGATTTACTGCACCTGAACAAGAGGGAAAGGTGTGTAAGTTAATTCGATCCCTTTATGGACTTAAACAAGCCCCAAAACAATGGCACATGAAATTCAATGAAGTTATCTTATCCTATGGATTTGATATCAATTCAACGGATGAATGTGTATACCATAAAGTAGATGGTAATAATATCGTCTATGTTTGTATGTTGACGATATCCTAATATTCGGTTCAAACATACATATCATAAATGATATCAAACACTTTTTGTCCCAAAACTTTGACATGAAAGATCTAGGACAAGCCGACGTTATTTTGAACACTAAGATCATTAGGAAAGACAATAGTCTAGTGTTATCCCAATCCCACTATGTCGAGAAAATTCTTAGAAAATTTTACGATCCCGATTGCCAACCGGTATCCACACCATATGATCCAAATACCCATCTGACAAAGAATACTGGACTTCCTAGACTACAGAGCGAGTATGCTCAGATCATAGGATCGCTAGGTTTTCTAGCAAACTATACTCGACCCCATATCGCTTACGCGGTAAATAGACTTAGTCGTTATACATCTAACCCGAATTTGTCCCATTGGAATGCGTTAGAAAGAGTTTTTAGATACCTTAAGGGAACCATATCATACGGTCTCCACTATAGTGGATATCCAGCTGTATTAGAGGGATACTCTGAAGCTAACTGGATTAGTGACTCAATAGATATTAAATCCACAACCGGGTATGTATTCCTACTAGGAGGTGGAGCCATATCTTGAAAATCCACCAAACAGACCGTTATAGCTAGGAGTACCATGGAATCGGAAATGATAGCGCTAGATACCACTAGCACAGAAGCAGAATGGCTTCGAGATCTCCTATATGAGATCCCATTGATAGAAAAGCCTTTACCGGCTATATCTATCCATTGTGATTGTCGATCAACTATTGATAAATGTAATCAAGAGAATGCTGATGTAAAAATAAATCGACATATGAAAGTGAGACATAGATATCTCAGATTTAAGATGAAAAATCAAATAATTGCCCTACACTTTGTTAGATCCGAAAAGAATTTGGCGGATCATCTAACTAAGGGCCTTTCTAGGACAGTGGTCTTAGAATCGTCGAGGGGGATGAGATTAAGCCCATAAGAAAAATCACCGCAGTGGGAATCCAACCTCACGGAGGTTCAATGGGTAGAAACAAACTGTAGTAGTGATTGAAAATGAGGAGCACTGAATAATGCTCCCATCCCTATGACGTCAGTGCTTATTAAAAGCAAGGGGTAGGATGAGATTAAAACTCTTAATAAGTCCAAGACCCATGAGGCGGGGTGTCGCCTTGCTCACACTCCTATTAGGACTTACCTATATGTATGTCGTTGTGAGGCCGCAACTCTGGGACCAGAGCTGCTCCCTAGAAACATACACGAAAAGATATCTGCGCAAGGCCATTAATAGAGCAACCCGCTTAGAACCATCGAAAACTGTACTACGTGTACAACTTGTAGAAACCCGATAAATGAGACTGGTTCAAGGCGCAGTCCACCAAGTCCTCACGGATGTATACAATTGTACTAAGTGAAGGTTCAAATCGGAAGGTACCTACACCTACTGCGTAGTATAAGGAATTCAGCAAAAGTTTTTATTTATTTGAATTTAATTTTTTTTTAATATTTGATGTTTTTAAAACATGTGGGGGATTGTTAGTGAAATGTTTTAAAAACAAAAACAATGAGCTGTTACTGCAGTGCAGTACAGCTGTTGTCCATAAAGCCCTTTTGCCCATTTGACCGTTGGGTATAGAGCAGACCGCCTTTTGACCGTTGGGTATAAGATCACCTTTTGCCCATTTGACCGTTGGTACCATCAAAGCCTTTGATGAGTATACGTTGGCCTCTCATCCAACGGTCACATGGGCTCAAACGGTAACCCATGCACCAAATGCTCAATGGTTTGATGGCCACTTATGGCTGCCCAACGGTAAAACTTTGGGAAAAGCCTATATAAGCCACTTGAGACCAATGCTTTGACATAGAAAAAATATTATCTTCCACTCTGAAAACTCTGTGCTATTTCTTTCTCATATTTTGGTCAAGAAGAAGTGCTGCGGTTCCGCTTCTTCATTTTCAGAGGGATTTCTTCTATCGGTTTTTTTTAGTGTCGCTGGGTTCCTGTAAGTCAATCGAGGTTCGCAAAGCCTTCTTGGAGCCGTGCCGACGAGAAGGAGGTCGCCTGACCGGGGTCGTCGTATCTCCGAGAACCATTGCCACAAGACCCGCACGAGGGGGGGCAATAAGTTTCTTGGGACAACGCCTAGCGTGCTTCGACTATCAGGCCAGAATTTCTAACTTCATTTCTGTGCTATTATTTAATCCATGAAAACAATTTATATCTAATTCAAAACCTAAATAGCGATAAATAGTATTTAGAATTTTATATATATATATATATATATATATATATATATATATATATATATATATATATATCACTTTTAGAAAAGTTCGGCAAGGTGAATGACGGTTCCATAGAACCCGCTCTGTCTTGGCAAACCATTTCTAAAAGAATTTTGTGATTTGTCCTTATTTGCTAAAATCGTATTTGCTAATCAATTTATAATCTTAAGAATTTGATTAATTCCTAAATTTGCTAGTATAGAACGGTTATATTTCCAACATGAGTATCTCTTTGCCGATTAACACTATACATGTAATGATTGCTACAGTGATTTCACTGTATCTAGAGGCAGCAAAAACACTATAGCAAGAGTATACATTTGTCTCCGGAAAGAGTATCCATTTGTCCTCAACAAGAGTATCTATTCACCAGTTAACACTTTGCATGTTGCGGTTGCTATAGTGATTTCACTATTGCAAGAGTATCCATTCGTCTTCAGATAGAGTATCAATTCGGCTAATTGATACTATTCTACAGTGAAATCACTAACGCAACGATCAATTCGCTAAATTGACACTTACCTAATCGAATTGATACTCTTGCTACAGTGATTTCTCTATAATAGCTATAGCGAAATCATTGTAGCAGCTATTGCGAAATCACTGTAGCAACTGCTACATGCACAGTGTCAAATAAGGATGAGGGACTTGTTATAACAGCTATTGCGAAATCACTGCAGCTATAACGAATGGATACTCTTTCTGGAGACGAATGGATACTCTTATCTATAGCATGTGAGGTGGTAAATAAGGATGAGGGACTTGTTGTAGCATGTAAAATTTGGGAGGGACTTAGTGCCTGTCCTTTAGGTAATATAACATCTAGTAAAGGGACTTAATGTTAAGTTTTTCAAAAAAAAAAAAGTGAGGGAGGGAATTGATGCTCTATGCAAAAAAGTGAGAGGACCTTTGGCTAATAAATCCAAAAAAATAGGGAAATTTTATTCATACCCCATCAATCTGTAATTAGCCCCTATTTCCAACAAACTTGAACACACCCCTTTTTTTTTTTCATACCCCATTCCTATCCCAAAAATACGCTTCCCCCTTACACCCCACTTTCAATACACTCCAGTTAAATGGCCCGCCCCAACTTGATTATACCCCAATTAAACACATACCCCCTTAAATATACCCCAATTATATGCACTCTTGAATGCACCCCACTCTTAAATAAACTCTATGCAGTTGGCTGATATTTTTTTTTTTTTGAGATCAGCGGGTGTCCCGAAACCTTTCGGGCAATGGCCCACTTCCAGTTGGCTGATACTTGAAGGCACAAGTAGAGCTGCAACTTGGGCGGGCTAACCTGAACCCAACCCGAGTCCAACCCGAACCCAACCCGAATTTGGGCGGGTTAATCCGAGCCCAACCCGAATTATTTCTCCTCGACCCGACAGTACCCGACACGAAGTTAGCGGGTCTGGGTCAAGGCTAAACGGGTTCGGGTCGTAAACGGGCGGACACGATAGACCCGTTTAATAAACGGGTCGGGTTCGGGTTTAGGGTCTGGACACGGTAGACCCGGGAAGACCCGTTTAGTATTCAACGGGTCGGGTCAGGTCTACCAGCAATCCGATACTATAATATATAATACCAGTGGGTATTTCGGGTCAGGTCGGGTCCAGTCGGATTGGGTCGGATCGGGTCAACTGAATAGATCCGGGTGGTAAACGGATCTTACCGGGTCTTATCGTGTCTACCTGTTTATTAGCGAGTCGGGTACGAGTTTAGGATCTAGACACGATTAGTTAAACGGGTCAGGTCCGGGTCTAGGGGTTTTGGACACGACACGAAACTAGACACGACACGAATCCGACACGACATGACTCATTGCCACCCCTAGCTGCAACTTGGGCGGGCCAACCCGAACCCAACCCGACTTTGGGCGGGTTAACCCGAACCCACCCCGCACAACCCGGCCTACCCGACGGGTTGGGCTTGGGCTAAGTTTAAACAAACATTGGATTGGGTTGGGCGTACAACAGACGCTGAGCAGGGGCTTTGGGGTTTGGGGTAAAAATAAAGGGCATTGTTGGTATTAAAGAATTGTTGAGTAAGTTATTGAGAACGCTAGGGATACGGGGGCTAATTACAGATTTTTGGGGTATGAATAAAATTTCCCAAAAAATATGGGAAATTTTATTCATACCCCATAAATCTGTAATTAGCCCCCATTTCCAACAAACTTGAACACGTCCCATTTTTTTTTTCATACCCCATTGCTATCCCAAAAATACCCTTCCCCCTTGAACCCCACCTTCAATACACCCCAGTTAAATGGCCCGCCCCAACTTGATTATACCCCAATCAAACACATACGCCCTTAAATATACCCCAATTATATGCACTCTTAAATACACCCCACTCTTAAATAAACCCCATGCAGTTGGCTGATACTTGAAGGCACAAGTAGAGCTGCAACTTGGGCGGGCCAACCTGAACCCAACCCGAGTCCAACCCGAACCCAACCCGAATTTGGGCGAGGCTAATCCGAGCCCAACTCGAATTATTTCTCCTCGACCCGACAGGACCCGACACGAAATTAGCGGGTCTGGGACAAGGCTAAACGGGTTCGGGTCATAAATGGGTCAACAAGATAGACCCGTTTAATAAACGGGTCGGGTCCGGGTTTAGGGTCTGGACACGGTAGACCCGGGAAGACCCGTTTAGTATTCAACGGGTCGTGTCGGGTCGGGTCTGGTCTACCAGCAATCCAATACTATAATATATAATACCAGTGGGTCTTTCGGGTCAGGTCGGGTCAAGTCGGATTTGGTCAAATCGGGTCAACTGAATATATCCGGGTGGTAAACGGATCTTACCGGGTCTTATCGTGTCTACCTATTTATTAGCGAGTCGGGTACGGGTTTAGGATCTAGACTAGACACGATTAGTTAGGTCGGGTCCGGTTCTAGAGGTTTTGGACAGACACGAAACTAGACACGACACGAACCCGACACGACACGACTCATTGCCACCCCTAGCTGCAACTTGGGCGGGCCAACCCGAACCCAACCCGACTTTGGGCGGGTTAACCCGAACCCACCCCGCACAACCCGGCGAACCCGGATTGGGCTTGGGCTAAGTTTAAACAAACATTGGGTTGGGTGGGGGATACAAAAGACGCTGAGCAGCGGCTTTGGGGTTAAAAAAAAAAAGGGCATTGTTGGTATTAAAGGATTGTTGAGTAAGTTATTGAGAAACGCTAGGGATACGGGGGCTAACTACAGATTTTTGGGGTATGAATAAAATTTCCCAAAAATATATCACCGTGGTTGGTCATGGCGCGCGGGTCGGACTTGAGGTTTTATCAAAAACTACAGAAGAGGAGGAGGAGGAGGAGGAGAGAGAGAGAGAGAGAATGGCCGAGGGTGCAGTTTTCTCATTGTTGGCGAAGCTGAGCGACCCCCTCTTGCAAGAAGCCGCTTTACTACGCGCAGTGCGTGATCAAATGGATTGGTTGCTGTCGGAGATGCGGTGGATGGAGTCGTTCCTCAAAGTTGCCGATGCGAGGCGAAGGGGAGGAGACGTCCTCGTCAAGACCTGGGTGAGGGAGGTGAAGGAGCGAGGTCGCTCACCAGGCCGAGGACATCCTCGACGCCTTCATGCTCGAGATCGAGCCCCGGGCGCGACTGCAGCGGAGGATCGGAGGCGCCATGGGGAGCATCGTAAGGTACGCTGCCCTCCCCTTCGAACTGATACCCCGCCACGAGATCGGGGCCGGGATCCAGGACCTCCGGGTCAGGATCGAGCAGATCAAGGCCAGTCGGGAGATTTCGGCCTCGTGACCCTACCTGATCAGACCGCCACAGGGTAATCAAGTAGGCCTGCAGATGATGCTCTGCAGGCAAGGAGGCGAATCTCTCCTCACCTCGACGACGACGAGGACACCTTTACCGTTGGCCTTGAGTTCCATACTGAACGGAGGAGCAACTGCTCGACCCCAACATCAAGCGGCGTTGCGTCACGTCTGTGGTCGGCACGGGCGGCCTGGGCAAGACCACGCTCGCCACGAAGGTCTACAACAGCAAAGGGATCAAGGCTCATTTCCGCGCCTGGGCGTGGGTGTCCGTGTCGGAAGACTACAGAGTCGGGGAGCTGGTGAAGAAGATCGCGAAGCAGGTGATGAAGGGCACTAGCACGATGGGCGAGTCGGAGGGGACGGATGTCGATGATCTCAAGGTGAAGCTCCACGCATTCTTGAAGAAGAGGAGGTACTTGATCGTCTTGGATGATGTTTGGGGGCCGGATGTGTGGGCGCAGACAAAAGCAGTCTTACCTGAGGTGAAGAACGAGAGCCGAGTACTGCTCACCACCCGTTCGACGGATGTCGCGAGGTCTGCAGATCCCCGCATCCCACCCTACCGACTGCCCTTTCTGAACAAAGAGCTGGGAGCTCTTTCTCAGAAAAGCTTTTCCGGTGTGACAATCCCTAGCATGGAGAGGATGGAGAGGAAAAGAGAGAAAGAGAGAGAGAGGCTAGGGTTTTGGGAGAATGGATTAAACCTTCTCATTAGGCCAAGGACCAAATATATATGGATACAAGAAAAGAACAAAGAGGTATCCTATAAAGGTATCTACGGGTATCTGTATCTCAATGCTATACACTATCACTAACAGCCCCCCTCAAACTCAAGGTGGGTCATGCACCATGAGTTTGCTAAGCAGAAACTGAAAACGTGGAGCAGGATGTGACTTCGTGAAGAAGTCGGCAATCTGTTCTCCGGAGGAAACAAAAGGGAGAGAGATGGTCTCGGCCTCATACTCCTGGCGAGAGTAGTAGCAATCGAGCTCGATGTGCTTCGTCCTCTCGTGAAAGACCGGGTTGGTGACAATCTGTATAGCACTCCGATTGTCACAGTGAAAGGCTGTAGGTTCAGAGATCTGAACCCCTAGATCTCCGAGAAGTCGTCGCAAGTGAACGATCTCTTTGGTAGTAGAGGCCATAGCTCGAAACTCTGCTTCAATACTGGAGAGAGAAACAACGCTCTGCCTTTTGCTGTGCCATGAGATAAGAGAATCTCCAAAAAATAGACAATAGCCGGTAGTCGATCGACGAGTGATCGGATCACCAGCCCAGTCGGCATCCGAGTAGGCGCGTAGGACCAGAGGAGAAGTCGATGATAGGAGGAGCGATCGGGTGATGGTGCCTCGGAGATAACGAAGAAGCCGAAGAAGGGCAGCATAGTGAGCAGAGCGAGGGGCTTCGATAAACTGGCTGATGATACTAACGGCGTGAGCAATGTCAGGCCTGGTGATGCAGAGGTAAACCAACTGGCCAACGATCTGTCGGTACCGAGTGGGATCTGAGAGGGGCTCACCATCGGTGGGACGAAGCTTCACATGAAGCTCGAGAGGGGTGACGGCAGAGCGATCATCGGAAAGGGCAGCTCGGCTAAGGATGTCAGATGTATATTTCTGTTGGGATAGCAGAATTCCTCGTTCACTGTGGGCAATCTCTAGCCCAAGGAAGTAGCGAAGAGGACCTAAGTCTTTCATCTGGAACCGACGCCGAAGATGCTGCTAAAGGGAAGTGATGGCAGCGGAGTCATCACCTGTGATGATCATGTCATCGACATATAATAGGAGAATAGCCCTGCCTTGAGGAGATGACCGCACAAAAAGTGAGTGGTCTTGCGAGCTCTCAATGTAGCCGATCTCGGTGACAGCTCATCGGAAACACTCAAACCAAGCTCGAGAGGCTTGCTTGAGCTCGTAGATGGCACAACAGAGGCGACAGACATGCTGGGGAGGAGTATGCAAACCAGGGGGTGACTTCATGTAGACGACCTCTGAAAGATCGCCATGGAGAAAGGCATTCTTCACGTCCATCTGGAGAAGAGGCCAACGGTGGACTGCTGCAACTGCCAGAAGTGTACGAACGGAGGTCTTCTGAGCTACGGGTGCGAAAGTCTCCTCGTAGTCTATTTCGTATTAGAGCGCATGGTCCCGAGGTTCTCCGGCGAGATCTGACCCTTCGACGAGATCCGCAGATCTCGTGCTCAGATCCGGCCGATCCGGCTCTGATCTGCCCCAGTTCCGGCACAGATCTGGGCGTCGGCTCCTTCATCCGGCGGCTCCTTTCCCGGCGGCTCCTTCCCCGGTCGTCGGTGCCTCCTTCCTTGACCACAGGCGCCTCCTTCCCCGACCACAGTCTCAGCTCCTTCTCCTCAGATCGTCGGACTGCTCCTCCTCACATCGGACTGGTTCAAATCTGCTCACCGGTCTCCGATCTGCTTCTCCTCCCAGATCTGTTCCGGCCAGACCTCGACCAACGATCTGTTCTGCTCCGAGATCAGATCCGATCTGTTCTGCTCTGCTCCGGCCAGCAACCTCAGCTCCGAGATCTGACCTCAGATCTGCCCTCTTGCGCCATCTCGACTGGATCCAGAGGCCCTCCGACCAGCCACTTCAGCTCCGAGATCTGATCTCAGATCTGCTCACCGGTCTCCGATCTGCTCTGCTTTGCTCCGGCCAGCAACCTCAGCTCCGAGATCTGACCTCAGATCTACCCTCTTGCGCCATCTCAACCGGATCCGGAGGCCCTTCGGCCAGTAGCCTCAGTTTCGAAATCTGACCTCAGATCTGCTCCTCCCAGATCAGATCAGATCCAGAGGCCCTCTTGCTTGCATCTTCGTTTTCTTGGCACCGAGTGAAGCCGTAGATTCGGCCGGTGAGCCGCCATGGCCGACTCCTCCTCTGTATATGCTCCTCCTCCCGTGCCACCACACTCTGAGAGCCTCCCGTTCGAGTATACTCGCGACTTCCTGCCGAGCTCGACGGATTTCCCTCTCGCCTCCTCCGCCGACTGGGAAACATGGGCAGCAACCGTTCAGATCACCCTTCTCGGACGTGGCCTTCTTGGACTACTCGACGGCACCACCACTGCACCGAGTCAGGCTTTCCCCGCTGCCCTTCAAGCGTGGCGCCTTTGTGATGCACGGGTCACCGCCTATCTTGTCGCTTCGGTCAATCGGACGATGCGTGCTGACCTCGCCGCTCTTGGAGCATCCACAGCCATATGGCGCTCCTTAGTTGAGCGTTTCGTGGAGGCTAGCGACCCCCGTGAGTATGCTCTCCTCTCACAGGTCCAGTCCGAACAGCAAGGTGATCGTACGATCCAGCAATTCTATACGCAGATGCGTGGTTACTGGCGGGAGCTTCAGTCACTGGTACCTCCCGTCCTTCCCGAGTACCGTGCCACTCACCAAGCCTTCTGGGAGCGCCGTCAGCTTTATCAGTTCCTGATGGCCCTTCGACCAGAATTTGGCCTATTTGCTGGCGCACTGATCCACCGAGACCCACTTCCACGTTTGGATGCTATTATTGCTGAGTTCATTGCCGAAGAGACCAGGCAGTGCATCATCGCCATCAGGGCTACTCCTCCCACCTCCAGCCACACGGGTGTCCTTGCTGCAGCCCCAGCTGCCTTTTTTACTTCTACTACTGGTCGTGATCGGTTTGTGTGCACTCACTGCCACAAACCAGGTCATGTTGTCGCTACCTGTTGGAAGCTGCATCCCGAGAAGAGGCAGGGACCCCGAGAACGAGGTCGACCTATTGGCTCTACTGCTGCTGCTGCTGCTCCGTCATCTCCTCGCACAGTTCCATCATCACCCCGGGGTTCCTTGGACACTCTTGACACTACTCAGCTCCTTCAGCAGTAGCTTGCACAGCTTCAGTTCCGCATAGACTAGCAGGCGAGCTTCAGCCCCGCTGAGGCTTCCAGCGCCTCCAGTTCCTCTACTCACTTAGCCACTCCCGGTACCTTCGCTACTTGGATTCTGGACTCTGGGGCCTCCCATCACATGACTTCCAACGCTTCCTTACTTACCAATTGCCAACCGGCACCGCACATTCCATCGATACATACTGCAGATGGCTCTTCTTTAACCATCTCGCAGTGTGGATCGATTACCGCCACTACAGAACCGAGCGGTCGCCTCTCTTTACCTACTGTGTTGTATGTCCCCCAACTTCGCATGCAGCTCATCTCCATTAGCAGCCTTTGTGACTCTGGATGTGTCGTGACCTTCTCCCCTTCTTCTTGTGTTGTGCAGGATCCACATACCGGACGGGTGATTGGCGCTGGTCGTAGATCAGGCGGGCTGTACCACCTCGAGCATCTCCATCTTCCCACATTTCCCCTCCTGACGTCTGTAGCCTAGCTTCTCCTGATGCCGGCTTGTGGCACCGAAGACTAGGTCACATTTCTGAGTCTCGACTTAAGAGCTTACTGCAGACTGGAGCTCTAGGTCCTTGTTCTTTTTCTTCTTTATCTATATGTACAGGTTGTAAGCTTGCCAAAGTTACAGCTCTACCTTTTCCTTCTAGTATCTCTCAGAGTTCTGCTCCTTTTGACTTAGTACACTCCGATATCTGGGGCCCTTCACCTCTTCCTTCGATGTGTGGATATCGCTACTATATCTCTTTCATCGATGATTTCAGCCGATACACTTGGGTCTACCTTCTTCAGCACCGCTCTGAGGTTCCTCAGGTCTACCAGACTTTCACCTCGATGGTCCACACACAGTTCGGTTGTCGCATTAAGACATTTCGATCTGATTGCGCCCTCGAGTACCTCTCTACTGCTATGCGGACACTTATTCAGTCCCATGGGACCCTATTTCAGTACTCATGTCCTCACACACACGAGCAAAACGGAGTAGCCGAGAGGAAGCACCGTCATATCCTTGAGACGACGCGTGCTCTTCTTCTCTCTGCTTCCGTTCCATGCACTTTCTGGGCTGAGGCTGTCTTGACCTCAGTCAACCTCATCAATATCATCCTTTCTTCTGTTTTTTCGGGTGGTACATCTCTCTACGAGGGTCTTTTCTCTTCCCCTCCTGACTACCGTCCGCTTCGCACCTTCGGGTGCACCTGCTTTGTCCTCCTTCCACCCCATGAACGCACGAAGTTGTCCGAACATGCAGTTAAATCCATCCTCCTAGGAATCAGCGCCGAGTACAAGGGTTATCGTTGCTATGACCATTTGACTCGTCGCCTTCGCATCTCTCGACATGTCTCCTTTGTCGAGGATGTCCCTTACTACTCCACTGCAGCTCAGGACCTCACCTTCTTGGAGACTCCTACCCCCTGTCTCCGACTCTCGAGCCCTTTCCATCACCCTTTTCATCCAGCTCTACTTCTCCCCCTGCTTCTAGTGATTCTTCCACGGAGTCTTCTTCCGTCCCCACCTCTCCTCCGCCACCGATTGATTCCGCCAGCCTTCCTCATACTCCCGATACTTATGGTACTCCGCTTGCTACGCCCAGTCAGACATCCCCGGTCGTGGATCCTCGCCTGCCGCCCCGCTATCCTCAACGCAAGCACCACCCACCTGATCGCTTCAGCTTTAGCTCTGATACCATGTGACAATCCCTAGCATGGAGAGGATGGAGAGGAAAAGAGAGAAAGAGAGAGAGGCTAGGGTTTTGGGAGAATGGATTAAACTTTCTCATTAGGCCAAGGGCCAAATATATATGGATACAAGAAAAGAACAAAGGGGTATCCTATACAGGTATCTACGGGTATCTGTATCTCAATGCTATACACTATCACTAACATCCGGAAAAGCAGGATGCCGAGGCATCAAAATGCTGCTGCCCCAAGGAATTGGTGGGCGTCGGCCGTCAGCTCGTGAGGAAATGTGGAGGCCTACCCCTCGCCCTGCAGGTGTTAGGAGGCCTTCTATCTCGGAAAGACCCCAGCCCCGCCGAGTGGGCGAGCGTGGCCGAGCGCATGGACTGGGCATCCACCCAGGATGGAGAGCATTGCCTCAAGATTCTGGGCCTGAGCTACGACGACTTGCCTCACCATCACCTGCGATCATGCTTTCTGTACCTCAGCGCTTTCCCGGAGGATTGGGAGATCTACACACCCTACCTGATTTCTTTATGGATCGCTGAGGGTTTCATACCGCCGACCGAGGGGCGGACGGTGGAAGAAACAGCACGAGCTTACTTAGAGGAGCTGGCCCAGAGGTCCATGATTCAAGTCATCAACTGCAACCCCGTGGACAACAGTGTTGCGAGATTTCGGCTTCATGATCTCTTCCTGGATTTGTGCATTAGAGAAGCTAGGGAAGATGGATTCCTCAACGTCTACAGCTCCGCCAGCGACATCAAGGGTGATCGCATGCTGCGCCGAATCGCTCTCCATAACCTCACTACCAATGATGTGCAGAATTGGTGCTCCCTTCCGAACCTCCTGAGATCCATATTAGTCTTTCGGAGTACTGAAGTAATCACCAGTGAAATGTTTAACGGGTTGAAGCTATTGAGAGTGATCCATCTTGAGGGTATCAAAGGCCTTACGAGTTTCCCGGAGGAGATGAAGAGTATGATCCATTTACGGTATCTGAGAGTGACCGGAGGAAGCATAATAGAGCTTCCGTCAACCATAGGGAATCTCTGTAACCTACAGACCTTGGATGTTTCAGAGACCAACATCAAGAGGATACCCAATGCATTGGGAAAGATACAGATGCTGAGGCACTTGCGATTGCCCCCCAATTGTGTGTGCCCACCTAATGTTATTGGCAAATTAGCAAACTTGCAGACTCTACATATTCCGAGTGCGAGCGGAGGATGGGTGAATCAGAGGGACTTGGAAAAGCTCGTCAATATTCGACTTTTGGGTGTACGTGGCCTCATGGCCTTCGAGGGGAAGGTGTTACTTCACTCACTCCCCAAAATGAGACGCCTCTCCTCGTTGGAAGTACAGGAGGCAGAGTTAATCTTGGCCGAATTCTTCACCATTTTTTCGAACCATAACCACTTGCTTCGGTTGCGCTTGGATGGGCCGGTTCTGCGAGGGCAATTTCCTAGTAGTCATAGCGGATTCCCCCCGAATCTCACCGCACTCCAGTTGGGAGGATCTAAATTGGAGCAAGACCCGATGCCAACACTCGAGAAGTTGCCAAACCTAAGGGTTCTTCGATTGTACAATGGTTCGTACGTGGGGAAGGAGTTGGTTTGTACTGCAGGCGGGTTCCCCCGACTGTATTACTTGTATTTCGACCACTTGAATGGATTAGAACATTGGAGGGTGGAATGCGGTGCCATGCGTCAACGGGGTTACCTATATATCGGAAACTGTTCAAGGCTGAGGATGCTCCCAGAGGGATTGCGGCTTGTGGCCTCCCTCCATACTTTGAATGTGTACGATGAACGGGAAGAGTTTAGAAGTAGGCTTCGGCGGGGCGTGGGGGAGGACTGGTACAAGGTCCGACACGTGGGCACCGTCAGGGTCAAACAGAGGATCTCAGGAAGCAATCACCCGACTCTTGGGTTTTAGCAAATACCCGGATCAATTTCTAGAGAGGGCCGAAAGGGAGACGGCCGGCTTTGTATTCCGTATTTTATCGATGCTTTGTATTTCATATTGTATTTTGTATATTATATGTGATGCCTAATCCTTAATGTGAGGATTTATAATTCGTGCAGCTCTTCATTTGAATCCTGTAAACTTTTGTGATTTGTAAGCTTTTTACAATGTAGAAAGCCTAAAAAAAAAAAAGACATTGTTATGATTTCAGCCGGTGTACGGCATGTGGTGTTCGGTATTTTTAGGTCTTGTGTCTGTCCTTTCTGTCAGTGTGCGGAGGTTTGTGCTTGCGCCAGGCTGTGGCGTGGCTGGCGCCTCCCGGACGTCCGATGACCTCCCCTTTTGAATTGCCTAAAACAAAAAAAACAAATGACATTGGTACCATCAACATGGAGAATTGTTCTTTGGTTGCATGAACTTAACTGCGTAACGAATGCTGTAGGCTTCTTGGAAGTAGTTTATCTTATCAAGTTGTCTTTGATCAGATTTTCGGCACCAATCTAAGATCAGAGTTTGTGTTAGTTTCTATTATCAAAGTTACATGAACTTAACTACATAACCAATTATAGCTTAATCGATATAGTTAAGCTTACATCTTGATGGATACATGGGGTAGCCCACACATGGCATATGGGTATACACCCACATGCCTATAAACCATCAGGGCTGGTCTTGAGATTTTTGGGGCATAGGGCAAAGATAGAAAATATGACTTTTTTATACACACTAATAGGCATAAAACTAACATAGAAGTAAAAATAATCAATATAAGCAAAGTATTACTTTATATATATTGTAAAATTAAAATTAACATAATTAAAATTTTCAAACAACAAACTTTAAAAAAAAATTAAAACTAAAATTACCTAGGACTCGAGTGAATAGTAATTAGCGAATCAATGATCTAAGTCGGATTTGAAACGATCATGTCACAAATAGACACACGGAGAGCAAGCGAGAGAGAAGCCCTCTGCTGGAGAGTCACCAGTCACATACACACACATGGAGAATGAGTGAGAGCGAGAAAGGTCACGCACGTACGCACATGCAAGAGAGAGAGAGAGAGAGAGAGAGAGAGAGAGAGAGAGAGAGAGAGAGAGAGAGAGAGAGAGAGAGAGAGAAGGTGGGTTGGATGCTGTTGTAGTGCTGCTGATCGTGAGCAGTCGCTAGTCACCGGTCACAAACACATACACACACACACACGGAGAGGTTAGGGATTGTCACATGTGGCTGTGGGACTACCGTCCGTCCGGTGTCCGTGGGCGGTCACACTGCATGATGGCAAGAGTAAAAGGGAGAACATCAACGAGCTAGAGGATCCAGAAGAGTCGAGGACAGCAGGCCTCTAACGGCCAAAGAACAAATCACAGTCACCAAGCGAACAAGAGACATATATATATATATATATATATATATATATATATATATATATATATATATATATATATATATATATATATATATATATATATATAGGGATTTGCTTGAATGCGGCATGCGGTGCGTGCGGCATCGCACCGCAGCCGTGTGATGCACGCGCTGCGTGCATGCGATGCACGCAGCAGTGCATCACACGGCTGCGGTGCGATGCCGCACGCACCGCATGCCGCAGCATAGCAGCCCCCTATATATATATATATATATATATATATATATATATATATATATATATATATATATATATATATATATATATATATATATATATATATATATATATATATATATATATATATTGGTCAGGATCGGATGACCCAGTAAATTTTGACCCATTAATAACCCAGCACCCTTTGAGGCACTTAGAGATTATAGAATGGGCTGATTTTTTGTAGGGATGTTGTCTATGGTATGTTGATCATCCTCACAAAAAATCAGCCCATTCTAAAACCTCTAGGTGCATCAAATGCGCACTTCAAATCAACGGTTTTTGACTATCAATTTTAACCGTTGATTTGAAGAGCACCCTTTGATGCACCTAGAGGTTTTAGAGTGGGCTGATTTTTTGTGAGGATGATCAACATACCATAGACAACATCCCTACAAAAAATCAGCCCATTCTAAAACCTCTAGGTGCCTCAAAGGGTGCTGGGTTATTAATGAGTCAAAATTTTGATGGGTCATCCGATCCTGACCCTATATATATATATATATATATATATATATATATATATATATATATATGGGGGCGGGGAGCCTGCACCCGAGGTGCAGTGTCAACGCTGCACCGCCACCTTGTTTGACCTATCTAGAAGTTTTGGAATTGGATGAAATTTGGTGAGGGTGTTGTCTAGGGTAAGGTGATCACCCTCATGAATTTTCATCAAATTACAAAACTTCTAGGGGGGTCAAATGTCGAAGCAAAATCAGTCGTCCACAGTCACTGTTAAAATCTGCAGATTTTGCTTCGACCATTTGACCCCTTAGAAGTTTTGGAATTTGATGAAAATTTGTGAGGATGATCATCTTACCCTAGACAACACCCTCACCAAATTTCATCCAATTCCAAAACTTCTAGGTAGATAAAACAAGGGGGAGGTGCAGCGTTGTTGCTGCACCTTGGGTGCAGGCTCCCGGCCTCTTACTCATATAGTTACCTATGATCCGGGCCGTACATTAGATCCCGACGTATGGTTCGAATTAGATGGGGAGTTAAAGCAATAGTGTCCGCATTAAATGCAGGCTTTTAATACGGGCTTTTAATACCCGTATTTAATGCGGACGCTATTTCTTTAACTCCCCCATCTAATCTGAACCGTACGTCGGGATCTAATGAACGGCCCGGATCATAGGTAACTATATGAGTAAGAGGCCATGAGTAAGAGTATCCCTCCCCTATATATATATATATATATATATATATATATATATATATATATATATATATATATATATATATATATATATATATATATATATATATATATATATATATATATATATATATATATATATATATATATATATATATATATATATATATATATATCGGGGAGGGATACTCTTACTCATGACCTCTTACTCATATAGTTACCTATGATCCGGGCCGTTCATTAGATCCCGACTTACGGTTCAGATTAGATGGGGGAGTTAAAGAAATGGCGTCCGCATTAAATACGGGTATTAAAAGCCCGTATTAAAAGCCTGCATTTAATGCGGACACTATTGCTTTAACTCCCCATCTAATCTGAACTGTACGTCGGGATCTAATGAACGACCCGGATCATAGGTAACTATATGAGTAAGAGGCCATGAGTAAGAGTATCCCTCCCCATATATATATATATATATATATATATATATATGGGGAGGGATACTCTTACTCATGGCCTCTTACTCATATAGTTACCTATGATCCGGGCCGTACATTAGATCCCGACGTATGGTTCAGATTAGATGGGGGAGTTAAAGCAATGGCGTCCGCATTAAATACGGGTATTAAAAGCCCGTATTAAAAGCCTGCATTTAATGCGGACACTATTGCTTTAACTCCCCATCTAATCCGAACCATACGTCGGGATCTAATGTAAGGCCCGGATCATAGGTAACTATTTGAGTAAGAGGCCATGAGTAAGAGTATCCCTCCCCATATATATATATATATATATATGGGGACGGGGAGCCTGGACCTCAGGTGCAGCGTGAACGCTGCACCTGAGGCTCTGCGCGCGCGCCAAGTGTCCGAAATCGGGAGATCGGAAGCCCCGCGGGGAGTAAAGGCCGCAGGTAACAGCTGCAACTGTTTGATCCCGTGCAGCACACCCGATCGATTCAATCGATTGCCAACTCCCGTGCAGCCCAACTCCCATCCGTTCGATCGATTGGATCGAACGGATGGAATCTTTTTCGCTGTTACTATAGCGGCTACAGTAACAGCGAAAAAAAATTCCATCCGTTCGATTCCAATCGATCGAACGGATGGGAATCGAATTAATACACATGGGCCGGTCGATTCCCATCCGTTCGATCGATTGGAATCGAACGGATGGAATATTTTTTCGCTGTTACTGTAGCCGCTACAGTAACAGCAAAAAAGATTTCCATCCGTTCGATCAATTGAATCGAACGGATGGGAGTTGGGCTGCATGGGAGTTGGCGATCGATTGAATCGATCGGGTGTGCTGCACAGGATCAAACGGTTGTAGCTGTTACCTGTGGTCTTTACTCCCCGCGCGGCTTCCGATCTCCCGATTTCGGACACTTGGCGCGCGCAGAGCGTCAGGTGTAGCGTTCACGCTGCACCTGAGGTCCAGTCTCCCCGTCCCCTATATATATATATATATATATATATATATATATATATATATATATATATATATATATATATATATATATATATATATATATATATATATATATATATATATATATATATATATATATATATATATATATATATATATATATATATATATATATATATATATATATATATATATATATATATATATATATATTGGGGCCCCCTTGATTGCGGGGCTCGGGGTGGTGGCCCATTGCGCCCATGCTCAGGGCCGGCCCTATACACCATATACGCGCGTATGCCACAGTGAAGAGATAGTTGGGGATATAAAGAGTGGGGCCAAATTAATTTGGTGGGAGGATAAGTGGCGGTTGGGATTTAAAGGAGGGGTAGGGTGAGTACGATTCGCCTGGGGAGGGGGGTAAAGAACTGTTGAGTTTGAATAGAGTTCAGATGGAGGGATGGGATTGAGGGGAGGAAGAAACAAAAAAGAAAAAAACGACTAGATTGTAAAAAAAATAAATAGAATGCGCTAGAGGCTGGGGTTTTGTTGTTAAAAAAATGGGGACACTCTTGGCATTAGCGTGATTGCTTATGCATATTTTTTTTCTATTTGGATTAATTTCTTGCAGTCCAATCGAACAATTCCACGTGGACTTTCCACCCCTTCTCTCTCTCCCCCCAGTCCTCGATCAGTGCTATTTAACCCGAAAAATTTATCCTGAACAGTCAACTAGAAGGACATGGCATCCAATCATAACGTCCCTTTGCTTGCAGACTGGGCGATTCACCGACAAGGCCTGGGTGCAATGGGCAGTTGTGATTCGGAAGTTTGTTCCCCCCCCCCCCCCCTCTCTCTCTCTCTCTCTCTCTCTCTCTCTCTCTCTCTCTCTCTCTCTCTCTCTCTCGCCCTCCCTACCACTATCTCTCTGTTCCCTTCACCTCTCTCCATTATGCGATCTCTCTCTTTGCTTGTCTCCCCACTAGCTCTCTCCATGTATGTGTATTTCTTTTATGTTTTTATTTTGTATAATATTTTTATCTCTCTCTCTCTCTCTCTCTCTCTCTCTCTATTCGACCCCCTCTCCACATACACACACCTCCCCTTCCAGACTTCCCCCTCCCCTCTCTGAGGGGGTAGGTCCCCTTTTATAATGCTACTAGGTGGCAACTGTTGCCTTTCGTGCGGGACGGTATTGATGACGTGCTCCCACGGTTTGAGTAACTGCTCTGCGCCTGAGAGACGTGTTATCTTGCATGCGCTGGGTGGTCACAGCTGGTGATACTTGCCCTACCGGTCGACCGAGAATCTCGGGGCGTGGGTTGTCTTCCCATAACCGTCGCCCGATAAAGATTCTCGGGAGTAGTTACTACTCAGTCTTGGTACGTAATCTTTGGGCCAACCATTCACATGAATACCGAAGCTGCATGTGAATACTTGCGTGGTCATGGTGAGATGCACAGCCGACCGTGCGTGCGGCAGACTAAGACGCGCGGTCGGGGCGCAGCGAAGTGCGCGATCGGGCGCAGCAAGGTGCGCGATCGGGCGGGTGAAGTGCGTGGCCGACCGGGGCGCAACAAGGTGCGTGGTCGGGCGTAGTGAGGTGAAGTGCGCGACCGGGCGCCGCGAAGTGAAATGCACGATCGGGGCGCAGCAAAGTGAAGTGCACGATCGAGCGCAACAAAGTACGTGGCTGGGCGTAGCGAGGTGAAGTGCACGGTCAGGACGTAGCGAAGTGCACGGTCGGGCGCAGCGAGGTGCGCGGTAGGACGGGCGAAGTACGTGGCCGGGGCAACGCGAGGTGAAGTGCGTGGCCAGCCGGGGCACAGCGAGGTGCGCGATCGGGCGCAGCGAGGTAAAGCGAGCGTCCGACCGCAGCGAAGTGAAGTGCGCGGCCAGGACGCATCGAGGTGAAGCGCGCAACCTGGGCGCAATGAAGTGCGCGGTCGGGCACAGCGAGGTGAGCGGCCGGGCGGGCGAAGTGCGTTGCTGGGAGGGAGAAGTGAAGTGCATGGCCAGTGCGTAGCGAAGTGGGTGGTCAGGCACAGCGAGATAAAGCGCACGGTCGGGACGAAGCGAAGTGCGGGGTTGGGTGTGGCGATGTGCGCGGCCGGGGCGCAGCAAGAGGTGCGTGGTCGGGCGCAGCAAGGTCAAACGCAAGACCGGGCGCAATGAAGTGAAGTATGCGGTCAGGGTGCAGCGACGTGCGCGGACAAGCGCAGCAAGGTGAAGTGCATGGCCGGGCACAGCAAATTAAAGTGCGCGATCAGGGCGCAGCGAAGTGCGCGGCCAGTCAGGTGAAGTACACGGTCGAGAGCTTTGAAAACTCACCCCCAGACCCACAAGTGGAGCACATGGCTCTCAGAAGAGACATTTGCTTGACCCACGAGGTCAAGAGGCTTTTTTGTTTCACTTTTCACGCATCTTCATTGATCGGTCATACTCCTTGTCAAGTCTTTTGACCAGTTAGTTTTTACTATGGATTGGACTTGAGTGTTTCACATTTCGCGCATCTTCACTGACCGATCGTACTTTTTGTCGAGTCTTTCGACCAGTCAGTCTTTTCTGCGGATTGTAATTGAGTGTTTCAACTTTCGCGCATCTTCACTGACCGATCGTACTCCTTGTCAAGTCTTTCGGCCAACCAGTCTTTACTACGGATTGGTCTTTACTCAATATGGAGTGTTTTACCCTGGGTACTTTCACCGACCAGTCATACTCTCTTTTGAGTCTTTAGACTGGTTGGTCTTTACCGCTCCTTGGTCTTTGCTCCCACTGTCACGCCCCAGAAATTCGGAGTCGATCCCTGGGGTGTGAATTGTGAAAAACCAAGGGATTTAGGGTTGGTTCAACTGTCTACTCCAATTAGGGTTTCTCACAAGGCTTCTACTCTCTCAAGAATGAAGAAGAAGAAGCAGGGAGAACAAGGGGAATTTTAAAACTTTTTTGTTTTTTATAAAAAGTTTTTTTTTCTATTTAAAAAAAAACAGAAAGATACGTAGTGTTGTCGATAAGAGAAAATGACTAAACTCGACCTTCACTAGGGTATTTCACTCAGCATATATGGCCTGTCGATGCCCCACATGCTGACAGAAGTCCCTCTTAAGGGAGCACGAGGCTCAAGCCTCTGACAGCGAGCCGAGTAGCCTCACCCACTCTCTAGCACTCGGGCACTGGTTTACATATCCTATCTAATGGGCTAGTCAATTAGTTCACTTTACAACTTATATTTTCATAGTGAGCTATCCTAAGCTTGGGGCCTTGAGGAGAGGCCTAACCAAAAAGATCACAGCTGCATCATTGCCACTAATAACATACACTAAATCAAATCTAGTTCGATTATAATGTGAGAAAGAAACAGTACTGCTACACGACATACTGAAATCTAAACTCTGCCACCGTCCTAACTCAACTGCTGGCCTCGTGCTGCGGCTACCCCTGAGTCTCTGAACCTACAGAAGAGCCTACTCGTGGGAATGAGTAGCCCCAAAAATGAATTGGGAGATTAGCCAAATAAATGGCTAATGACAAGCTAACTGCCTAGGTAATTAATGACGCCCGTATTTTATACATTGTTTACTGATTAGCCTAGTTGTCCACTAAGTTCTCATTCACGCCCTAAGTGTCCATGCATTTGTCTACATTCGCATGCAATTTCTACTGTCACTAGGTTATCGAGAGTACCATTTTACAATTAATAAAATTAAACACACAATGTGAACCCCGGATATTTTGTTCATCCTGCCTCCGGTCGGGCATTACTATAAGGCCTTTTATTTCGATGTAGAGGACCAACTCTCTCGCCGCGCATACTTCAACACCATGCGCAAAGTCACCCATATGATCATAAGGGGTTTTCCGTCTTTCATGGTGGAGCTCTACCGTCCAACTTGTTTTCCTTGGGGGCTTCAACTACCCCGGGACAGGATTGCTAGGCCAATCCCTCTTCGAGGGCACCACCTATTGGCTTTACCACAACCCCTGCCCGTGACCCCCTAGCCTACTGATCTTCAACTGTGCACGCAGGGTGGTTCACGGCCCTTGCACGCACGGGGTCCAAATACTTCCGTATGATAGAATACCACACAAACATGATAATAAAGTAATTTTGATGTTTTACCCCGGGATTCGCACCGCGCTCACAACCCATGCATCATAATAACTCTAAAGAATTTACTCTCGCCCGTATTCCCGTGTGCCCGGGTCTCCACACTCCATCCAGGAGAGTGAGCCCGATAATTATTATTTAATTATTAATTTCCAATCTTAAGAGAATTCCTACTTACGGTGTCCAAGCAATCAAAAAATTTATTATTTAATTATATTATTAAGCATGCATCGCCGGACTCGCGACTCCGCATGCAAGGCGGGGTCCACTCGACCATATGCTACGATGTCCGACGGGACCCGATGCAGCGTTATGGATATCTACCCTTAATTTCTATAACAACATAATTAACTATCTAAACAGCGTGCAGTGTCACCTAGAAAGTGTGCTCGGGCTGATGCTGCTAAGTGCCCTCCGCTCTGCATCCGACTCGGTCCACATGCCTACTAATTGCCAAACATACCAGCGGCCTATGGTTATTAAGTGATACTAAAATATTGTTGGCTTAGGCCCTGATTAGCCGAGTCGAGAATTTATGCGTCATCGGACGTCGGTCTACTGGCACACAAATCAATGCACCAAAGGTAGCGTCATGGTTAGTTGGCGTTGCCGAAGCCAAAAGCCACATTAGGGTCCAAACGCAATAATCCGGCCAAACGATCATAACCGTGTCGGTCGGTTGCAAAATCGGCAAAAGTCGATCTCGGTCGGGCTTAGGTGTTGGAGGTCGGTCTCGTGCGCAAAAGGCTATGCGAGGTGGTTTGGCCTGCATCGGCATCCACAACCTTGCTACGAGCGTGACCCGAGGAGGTCAGGCCCGCTAACCATAAGTGTGGCCCAAAGGGCTTGATCGATATTGTGGGGAGTCGAGGGTTGGTGTGCCAAGCCGTAACTTGGCATTGCCGGCTATCCAATTGCCGGATTTCCGCCTGGCTAGAGTACGGTTCGACAGCGTGCGCTAGGCTACGCCGGAACAAGGGTTGACTTACTGTCGGCTCTAAGTCGATTGCATAGCCGGCCGACAATGGCTTCCCCAATTGCGACCCAAGGGTGGTCGGATGCCACCGGGTGTTTGGCCGGGCTTGGTCGGGCTCGTTTGGTTGCACAATCGCCGGTCACCTGGCCGGCGGCTATGGCTATGTCAAATCTAAGGCGATACAGGCTGGGATCGATAGGGTTCACAAGAAAGAAAAATATCGCCGGCACCGGGTCGGCTTTGCCGGCTGTATAGCCACCGGCCACATGGTCGATGGCCATGGTCGCGTAGATCACCATGGGGGGTCTCGACGGTTGCACAGTCGCTTGCCACCAGGCCAATGGCCATGGCCGTGGTATGAGGTGAACGGAGGGTGGCTGTGGTTGGTCAACACATAACACACACACACACACTCACAAAAGAAAAAAGAAGGGGGGGGGGGGGGGGGAAGAGGACTGACTTGGGGGCTCCTCCCTCCAAGCTCCGGTGGCGGCTCTCCTCCGGCGGCTCCTCCCCGGCGCCAGCTATGCGCTGCCACCACAGAGAGGGGAAGATCGGAAGCAATGGGGGTCGTCGGTTGCGATTGCTCCGGCCGGTGGCTCTACTCCGACCGGCTTTCCTTGTCTAGCGCCGGCATGGCTCTCCTCCGGCCACGCACGCAGTACAACACAAAGAGTGGGAGAGAGGGGCAGATCTGGAGGGGAGAGATAAGGGGTCGGAGTGGGGTGAGGGGGTTCGGACTGAGGAAAGGGGGGAGAGGGGGAGTGGGGCAGGGTTTTAAAGGGAGAGGAGGGGCGGCGGCCGGCCGGTTAGGGGGCGGCGGCAGTTAGTAGGGGCGGCGGTGGCAGGGTAAGGAGGCGGCGACTGTAGGGTAGGGGCGACGGCGGCTGCAGGGTAGGGGCGACGATGACTGCAGGGTAGGGGCGCGATTCGAGGCGGCTTTGGGGGGAGGGCCGGGGTCGGGGTCGGATCGGGTTCGGTTGGGGGAGAGAGAGGGGATCCAAGAGAGAGAGAGAGAGAGGGTGAGAGGGTTGATGAGAGAGAGAGAGAGATCAGATAGATGAGGGAGAAGAGAGAAGAGAGAGAAAGAGAGAGAGAGAGAGAGAGAGAGAGAGAGAGAGAGAGAGGGAGAGAGAGAGAGAGATGAGAGGAAGGGGTTTGGGGTTCGGGTAAGGGTCGAGTTCGGGTAAGGGTCAGGTTCGGGTAGTGGGTTTAGGTTTTTTTTTTTTCTCGGTCGTGCTCGACTCGTATAGAACCGAGGCGTGCTGGCACGCGAACCTCGCCGGCTCCGACGTCGGTTCCGATAGACCCGTCATAGTAAAATAAATAATAATAAAAAATATCGTTCGTGACTCACCTTGATACACATGCTCACGTGCTCGTGTGACTACACCCCAGTTGCAGCCCTGTGTCTCGTACCCGGGACCCACTGCCTGGTCCCGTCCAAGCATAACTAAAAAGATCACCGCCAATATATTAAAATAATATTATATAGAACGGAGTTGTTCCGGGCAAAAACACCCTGAAATGCTAGTCGTTACATCCTACCCACCTTAATAAAATTTTCGTCCTAAAAATTAAATAACACTAGTCATCAAACAGAAATGGGTACAGGGATCGCATCGCGGACTCAAGCTCCCAAGTAGCTTCCTCCTCACTGCAGTTTTGCCACTGCACTTTCACCATGGGGATGGTCTTCGTGCGAAGCACTCGGTCTTCGCTAGCCAGGACCCTGATCGGTTGGTCCTCATAAGACGCATCTGAACTGAGTGCCAGATCCTGCCAATCCAGCACGTGGGATGGGTCCGGCTCGTACCTCCGAAGCATCGACACGTGGAAGACACCGTGGACGCTAGAGAGCTGTGGAGGCAGCGCTAACCGATATGCTACCTCACCAACTCTCTCCAAGATCTCGAAGGGGCCGATGAATCTCGAAGCCAACTTCCCTTCCCAAATCTTGTAATGCCTCGACGAGGGAAAACCTTCAAGAAGACATAATCTCCAACGATGAACTCGAGCGGGCGTCGACGCACATCAACATAGCTCTTCTGTCGACTCTGCGCTGCTCGAAGTCGCTCCCTTATCAGCTGGATCTTCTCCGTCGTTTTCTGTACGAGCTCCGATCCCAAAAGGCTCCGCTCTCCTACCTCCGCCCAACAAAGAGGTGATAGACAAGGCCTCCCGTACAAGGCCTCATAGGGGGCCATGCCGATACTAGCTTGGTGGCTATTGTTGTAGGCGAATTCCACAAGTAGGTAGATCCTTCTCCCAGCTGCCTCCAAAATTCACAGAACATGCTCGCAACATATCCTCCAGAATCTGAATCGTCCTCTCGGACTGGCCATCTGTCTGAGGGTGGAAGGTTGTGCTAAAACTGAGCTCAGTCCCTAAGGCTGTCTGCAGGCTCTCCCAAAAGTGAGAAACAAACCGAGGATCTCGATCTGAGACGATGGAAACTGGAACTCCGTGCAGTCTAACAATCTACCTCACGTATAGCTTTGCCCTGTCGATGGACGTCATCGTCGTTCGCACGGGATGAAAGTGCGCCGACTTTGTCAGTTTGTCCATGATCACCCAAACTGAGTCATGCCTGTTCCGGGTCAAAGGTAACCCCGAAACAAAGTCTCCACCACGGGAACGTGGGATTCCCATTCACCTGACCAAGCACGATGAGCGTGTTGAACAGAAACCAAGATGGTGCACAGTTCAGTGATTCAGACACTGGTGCAGAAACCGTCTTACTACTATAGATAATCTGTCCTTAACCCTGAGGGACCATGCTCACTGGGCCAACCAGTTGTGTAGTGCTTTGATGTGCCAACGTGTGTGGACCTTCCATAGTCCAATACCACGGTACGTTGGGTTACCCGGCTGGCGCTTGAGTGACATGTAATCCCTACAGGTTATCCGACGTCCAGTGTTGGATGGGTGCGGTTTGATGAGTCAATCTGTCCACACAGTTAACCCAGGCCTGGTGGTTGTCAGTATAACTGACGATGTTCCGGATGCTAGGCATAGCACCGGAAGGTGTGTGGTGTTATAGATGACAAGTCATCAAACCCTAGTCAGATGATCGATCGGGAACTGACGGTGCTCCCCACCGCCCGAGTCGTATCATGGCACCAGTAATAGGAGGGACTAAGGATTATCGGAGTATAGTAGAGAACAGGGTTACGAGGGAGTAACATAAGTTTAGGATCACTAGAGTTCAACTCGCGTCGCACTCTGGGTGGCTATGCGTGTTAATCGGATTAGGGCTGATTAACGGAACTTTCGGTGTGTCACCGGAACAATTAATCAGGGATCCGGTTGGAGCTAGAGATCCCGAACCCTGAAGGTTCCACCCTGTCGTTGCGTATAGGAATTGTTCCCCGACCTAGTTGGATACGTTGGATGCAAAGTAGCACGATGGAGCGCAAGCCCGGAGCCAAAGAATCTAATTCACATGTGTTACGGGCCGTAGGGGTATTTTGGTAAATACTGAAATATGGCTCAGAACATATTGAATATGGATCTTAGATTGAGCGGAATAATTCCAGGAGCTCACAGGCGCTGACGGAACTCGATTCCGAGTAACGCACCTCACTCAGTCTCACTTTCAGTTTTCCGCTTTTCGTGAAGGGCGTTTTCGTCCGGACTTCACGATAGACACCCAGAAGACCTAAATCCGATCCCCCCTCATCCCTATCCACCTAAGGGCCGGCCCTAGGTTCCTTGTAGCCATGGGAGACCGGCCTTATAAAGGGAATAGGGAGGGGAGTGGCCGACCCTATGGTTCTACTCCCTCCCCTCCAAAAATCCGACCCCTAGTCCCCCTCCTTTGTGGTTTCGGCCAAGGAAAAGAGAGGAAGAAGAAGGGAGAAGGAAGTGGAAAGGAAGGAGAAGGAAGAAAGGAGAAAGAGGAGGAGAAAATCTCGAGACTCGCCATCGTCTTCGCAACGGATTCTTCCGTCGGCTCGAAATCTTTGCACTCAGAGACGGGATTTCGAGGATTCTTCAATTCGCAAAGGACAAGGTGCTATCCGATAGTTTCCCTTGCGATTCAAGTGCGGTTCTTCATCGTTCCGTAATCTCCGGATCATAGATCCATAAGGTATGATGAATCTAAATACCTAAGTAGATGCATGCATGTCTTCCGTAGATCGTAGTATGCCTCTAGGGTGTCCGCACATATGTTAAGATCATAGATTTGCATGTAGATTGTTTTGTATCACGAATTGTAATGAAACATACACCGTATGATCTTCGGATCTTTCTTTTTGCTTCCGCTACGACTCTGATTAGCGGAACCCAATTCCAACACGCAATACATCTCAAACTCCTCACTGTATAGGTAATGCCTCCAGATCTTCAAGGCGAAGACCACTACTGCCAACTCCAGATCATGGGTGAGATAATTCTTCTCGTGAGTATTCAGCTGTCTCGAGGCGTATGCGACTACTTTGTCGTCCTGCATCAGAACTACTCCAAGCCCCATCAGTGAGGCGTCAGTGAAGACCACATAACCCTTGCCGCTAGCTGGAATCGTGAGTGGACTTCTCACAATCTTTCGACCACTTAAACTTGACACCCTTCTTAGTCAGACAGGTGAGAGGTACAGCCAGACACGAGAATCCCTCCACAAAGCATCGGTAGTAGCCTGCTAGCCTCAAGAAACTCATGATCTCGAAGATATTCCTTGGCTGCTCCCAGTCCATAACAGTCTCTATCTTTGCTGGATCCACTTAGATACCTTCCTTCGAGACAACGTGTCCGAGGAACTTCACCTCCTGCATCTAGAACTCACACTACTGAGCTTGGCATACAGTTGGTGATCTCTGAGGGTCTGCAATACTGCGCTCAAGTGCTCATGGTGATCTTCCTCCATCTTGGAGTAAATGAGGACGTCGTCCACAAATACCCGGTTGAAGGTCTAGCATGATCATCTCTTTGTCGATAAAAATTTTATCTCTCTTTTAAAAATAAAAATATTTTTCACAAAAATCAAGGTTTAAAATACCCCTTGTTTCTCCCCTCTCGTTCCTCATTTATGAGAGAGTCGAAGACATGTGAGAAACCCTAATTGGTGTAATTAGTTGACTAAACCCTAAATCCCTTGGTTTTTCCTCACCTCACACCTCAGGAATCGGTCCCAGATTTCTGGGGCGTGACACCCGCCGAGCGATAGAACCCACTTTAGGGTGTTATATATCACCCGGACTTTTCACCTGTCGGTCATACTTCCTCTTGAGTTTGTTGACCAGTTGGCCTTTAAGATTTACCCCCACTCTTCGAGAGGTGAAAGTACTGGCCGATCATACTCAACATTGAGTCTTTTGACTAGTCGGTCTTTTACCCATCTAACTCTTTAACTTCAGTTAGCCAGGTCTTCTTGGGGGAGGTTTTTGGCATGACCCAACTCGTGGGGGGTCAAGGGCTCCTGGAGGAGGCTTTTAGCTTGAGGGTGGACGATTTTGCTCGAGGTCGGTCTTTCCGATCCTTTGCCACCCCCACTCATATTGCTAAGGGTCTAGTTCGTAGGAGATTTTGGACAATGAATTTTTACATGAAGTCTTCATGGATAAAACGAGAACTTGAAACCTTCCATTAAAGGCATCAAGCCATTACATTTTTAGGCCCGGGAGGCTACAAGTAGTAGTGATTAGTTAGCGGAGGGCTTGCCTTCCTGTACCTCATTGATAGGCTCATGGGCCGTGCATAGACTAGTGCATGTCCGTGCCTGTCGGCACTGCAGCGGGCCACCTTCGGCGGCAACACACCTGTCGGCACAGCAGCAGGCCGCCTTCGGCACCAAGACACCCACCTGGCATCACCACCCACACCCACACCGTCATATTCAGTAGCGCCCACATTCGGCGAGAGCCCCCACATTGAGTTGTTGCGCACATATTTGATTGTGGTACCCACACTGTCGATGAAGGAGCTGCAAGCATCATGGCCACGTGGGCATCACATAGTCAGCCATATGTGATTATCACACGGGCCACGCTATACCAGCATCAATTTAGGTGTGACTTCGAGCTGGACAAAACGAATAGACCAACATTCTTTTCACCACAAAGAAACTATTTCCAAATGCATGCATTCTCTTTCTATATCTTTCATTCTCTCTCTCGGAATCCAGCTAGTGCCCGACTCCCCCATCGTGATGTTTGATTGCAAGCCCTCCCATCCGGAACCCAGTCCCAGCCATTCCTCGCATCAACCCGTGCTTGTCTGCAATGTAGTGGGCCGCCTTTGGCGGCAATACACCATCCGATTGGCACGAAGCGCCCCCCCCCCCCCCCCCCCCCCAACCTCTGAACTCAAATCTTCTACCCCATTTCTCTGCCCCATTGTCTGCCCACCAAGTCATAGCCGTCTGTTGCACCATATCCGACCTGTGCATCGCACTCAGGCTGAACCGACAGGCAAATAAACGGATGTGATTGGCCTCCCGACATATGCTATAAGTTGTACCTAATCATATATGGTCATCGCTTTGCCTACCGAATGGGATAAGTGTGACGCACCGATCGGGCCTAGGTGCAACGGACGACTATGACTTCGGGGGCAGACGATGGGGCAGAGAAATGTACCAGAAGGTTTGGATTCCAACATCGACTACGTCGTCTATTCTTTTAGCCGTCCAAGAACCCATCACAACAGCCATCTCTAGATCCCGATCTTTTCTCCTCTTACACCCAGCCGTTCGATCCAATCCCCATGCAGCACCGGAAACCCTATGCACGCATGCATAATTGCAGCCATCCATATCTCTTTCTCTCTCTAAATCTCATCCCCCCATCGAACTTCTCTCTCTTAATCTCTTTCCATATTTTCTCTTTCCTATTCTAATTAATCCCATGCAACCATCACAGCTATCCCTTGCCTGGTCCGACAATCCAAGCATGCATGCACGCACACTCCAACCCCAACCATGCACACACCAGGCCAACTCCCTCTCTCTAAAATAAATCACTTTTATTATCCCATTTAAAAGCTCATCACACCAAACCCATTAAAGCCATGCAAAGCCATCCCATTTAAAATTTCTCTAATATCTTTCCATATCTCTCCATCCCAACAATTATTTCCATGCAAACCCATCACCTCTCATCGAGATTTCTCATTCATGCATATCGAGGAAGAAGAGAGGGAACGGCTGTGATCGCGAGAGAGTTTTGTCTAGTCAGCATTTGGTTCCTTTTTGTCTAGTCAGCACAAAACCGCCGTGCCATGTTATATAGATAATTATCAATGAACTAGTCGAGATAGCCTGCTACAACGAGGTCCTCAATGTGATTCTGCAATGCCCAGCACTGCGGCGTGGTATATCAGTGCTCCATGTGGTTATGGCAATAGCGAGACAGGTCTCGTGCCCCCCCTCTCTACTGGGCGCATCGGTGGTGCTCTACAAAAGTATGGCTCTTCCCTGATGATCTTGAAAACATCATCAATTAGCGTGTTCAATACTATGAAGTCCCGGTTCCATGGAGTGTAGGGTGTCTGGTCACGATCATTTCGCTTTTGATGCTTTGCGTCGACCCGCATGACTGATTTTCCATATTTCTTGCAGTTGTTGGCTGACTGAAGGAGGGCTGCTGGTCACCTGCATAATTAGTCTTCTACTTTCGTTTGGTGTCTTTGATTTTTATGTATTTCTTCACCCTCCTGAACAGCTTGTCGACCATCGTGGGCGATCGCTTGAGGAGTGATGCACTGACCAGTTGATTAGGTTGGACCGATTCTTGAAAGCCGCTACCACCATGAGATCTTATCCATCAGCATCTCCTAAGCTCAGATATTCTGCCTTGAACCTGTGGTAGAATGCCTCAACGTCTCCTTCTGGGTCATGCTCATCCCGAAGAGTAACTCCAGAGTCTTCAGCTCCCGACGGTTGTAACGCTATTGATCGATGAACTGTGTGCTCAGTTCCGAGAAAGAGTATCTATTCACCGGTTGACACTGTATATGTTGCGGTTGCTATAGTGATTTTACAGTAGCAAGAGTATCCATTCGGCTAATTGATACTATTGCTACAGTGAAATCACTAATGCCACGATCAATTCGCTAAATTGACACTTACCAAATCGATTTGATACTCTTGCTACAGTGATTTCTTAATAATAGCTATAGCGAAATCACTGTAGCAGCTATTGCGAAATCACTGTAGCAACCGCTACATGCACAGTGTCAAACCAGCGAATTGATACTCTTTCTGGAGACGAATGGATACTCTTATTTGTAGCATGTGAGGTGGTAAATAAGGACGAGGGACTTGTTGTAGCATGTAAAGTTTGGGAGGGACTTAGTGCAATATTGAAATGTGGCCTGTCCTTTAGGTAATATAACATCTAGTAAAAGGACTTAATACTAAGTTTTCCAAAAAAAAAAAGTGAGGAAGGGAATTGCTCTATGCAAAAAGTAAAAGGACTTAACTCTAAGTTTCAAAAACTACAGGGAAGTGAGAGGACCTTTGGCTAATAAATCCAAAAAAAAAATGGAAAATTTTATTCATACCCCAAAAATCTGTAACTAGCCCCCGTCTCCCTATCGTTTCCCAATAACTTACTCAGTGACCCTTTAATACCAACATTGCCCTTTTCTTTTGTACCCCAAACCTCAAAGCCCTATCTTAGCATCTTTTGTACCCCCAACCCAACCCAACCCAAGATCTGTTTGAACTTTCTTAGCCCTAGCCTAATCCGTCGGGTTGGCCAGGTTGATCTAGTTGTGCGGGATGGGTTGATCAGCTTCAATATGGTAAAGGAGAAATAATTCGGGTTGGGTTCAGGTTAGCCCGCCCAAATTTGGGTTGGGCTCGGATTGGGTTCCAGTTGGCCTGCCCAAGTTGCAGCCCTACGTCTGCCTTCAAGTAGGGCTGGCAATGGGTCGGGTCGGGTTGAGACATAGGTATAAGGGCACAACACCCAACCCGAATCCGACCCGTTTAATAAACGGGTCAAAAACTTAAACCCAAACCCGACATAACCCGTTTACTAAACAGGTTGGGTCGTGTCAGGCCGGGTTGGCTCGGGTTGGCTCAACAAAATCGATGTAAACATACCGGGTTGGGTCAAGACAAGTTGGATTGGGCTGGATTTGATCGGATTGGATCGGGTTGGCTCCGGTCGGGTCGGGTTGACACGACCCATTTGGTAAACTGGTCAAGTCGGGTCAATCGGGCTATAAGTACAAACCCGAACCCGACCCATTAAATAAACGGGTTAATCGAGTTGACCCTTATATGACCCGAACCCGTTTAGGCCAAATCTAAACCCGCTAACTTCGGGTCGGGTTCGGGTCGGGTCAAGGATTGCCACCCCTACCTTCAAGTACCAGACAACTGCATGGGGTTTATTTAAGAGTGGGGTGTATTAAGAGTGTATATAATTAAGGTATATTTAAAGGGGTATGTGTTTGATTGGGGTATAATCAAGTTGGAGCATGCCATTTAATTGGGGTGTTTTGAAGGTGGGGTGTAAGGTGGAAGGGTATTTTTGGGATAAGAATGGGGTATGAAAGAAAGATGGGGTGTGTTGAAGTTCGTTGGAAATGGGGGCTAATTACAGATTTTTGGGGTATGAATAAAACTTCTCAAAAATATATCATGGTAGTTGGTCATGGCACGCGGGTCTGACTTGAGGTTTTATCAAAAACTACAGAGGAGGAGGAGGAGGAGGAGAGAGAGAGAGAGAGAGAGAGAGAGAGAGAGAGAGAGAGAGAGAATGGCAGAGGGTGCAGTTTTCTCATTGTTGGCGAAGCTGAGAGACCCCCTCTTGCAGGAAGCCGCTTTACTACGCGGAGTGCGTGATCAAATGGATTGGTTGCTGTCGGAGATGCGGTGGATGGAGTCGTTCCTCAAAGTCGCCGATGCGAGGCGGAGGGGCGGAGATGTCCTCGTCAAGACCTGGGTGGGGGAGGTGAAGGAGGTCGCTGACCGGGCCGAGGACATCCTCGACGTCTTCATGCTCGAGATCGAGCCCCAGGCGCTACTGCAGAGGAGGATCGGAGGCGCCATGGGGAGCATCGTAAGGTACGCCGCCCTCCCCTTCGAACTGATACCCCGCCACGTGGTCGGGGCCGGGATCCAGGACCTCCGGGCCAGGATCGAGCAGATCAAGGCCAGTCGGGAGAGGTACGGCCTCGTTAGCCTACCTGATCAGACCGCCACAGGGGAATCAAGCCGGCCTGCAGATGATGCTCTGCAGGCAAGGAGGAGAATCTCTCCTCACCTCGACGACGACGACGCCGCCTTTACCGTTGGCCTTGAGTTCCATACTGAACGGATAATGGAGCAACTGCTCGACCCCAACATCAAGCGGCGTTGCGTCACGTCTGTGGTCGGCACGGGCGGCCTGGGCAAGACCACGCTCGCCACGAAGGTCTACAACAGCAAAGGGATCAAGGCTCATTTTGGCGCCTGGGCATGGGTGTCCGTGTCGGAAGACTACAGAGTCGGGGAGCTGGTGAAGAAGATCGCGAAGCAGGTGATGAAGGGCACTAGCACGATGGACGAGTCGGAGGGGACGGAGGTCGATGATCTCAAGGTGAAGCTCCACGCATTCTTGAAGGAAAGGAGGTACTTGATCGTCTTGGATGATGTTTGGGGGCCGGATGTGTGGGCGCAGACAAAAGCAATCTTACCCGAGGTGAAGAACGGGAGCCGAGTACTGCTCACCACCCGTTCGACGGATGTCGCGACGTCTGCAGATCCCCGCATCCCACCCTACCGACTTCCCTTTCTGAACAAAGACTATAGCTGGGAGCTCTTTCTCAGAAATGCTTTTCCAGAAAAGCAGGATGCCGAGGCATCAAAATGCTGCTGCCCCAAGGAATTGGAGGGCGTCGGCCGTCAGCTCGTGAGGAAATGTGGAGGTCTGCCCCTCGCCCTGCAGGTGTTAGGAGGCCTTCTATCTCGGAAAGACCCCAGCCCCGCCGAGTGGGCGAGCGTGGCCGAGCGCATGGACTGGGCATCCACCCAGGATGGAGAGCATTGCCTCAAGATTCTGGGCCTGAGCTACGACGACTTGCCTCACCATCACCTGCGATCATGCTTTCTGTACCTCAGCGCTTTCCCAGAGGATTGGGAGATCTACACACCCTACCTGATTTCTTTATGGATCGCTGAGGGTTTCATACCACCGACCGAGGCGCGGACGCTGGAAGAAACAGCACGAGCTTACTTAGAGGAGCTGGCCCAGAGGTCCATGATTCAAGTCATCAGCCGCAACCCAGTGGACAAAAGTGTTGCGAGATTTCGGCTCCATGATCTCTTCCTGGATTTGTGCATTAGAGAAGCTAGGGAAGATGGATTCCTCAACGTCTACGGCTCCGCCAGCGAGATCAAGGGTGATCGCACGCTGCGCCGAATAGCTCTCCATAACCACACTACCGATGATTTGAAGAATTGGTGCCCCCTTCCAAACCTCCTGAGATCCATATTAGTCTTCCGGAGTACTGAAGCAATCACCAGTGAATTGTTTAACGGGTTGAAGCTATTGAGGGTGATCCATCTTGAGGGTATCAAAGGCCTTGTGAGCTCCCCGGAGGAGATGAAGAGTATGATCCATTTACGATATCTGAGAGTGACAGGAGGAAGTATAAGAGAGCTTCCATCAACCATAGGGAATCTCTGTAACCTACAGACCTTGGATGTTTCAGCGACCAACATCAAGAGGCTACCCAATGCATTGGGAAAGATACAGATGCTGAGGCACTTGCGATTGCCCCCCGAATGTGTGTGCCCACCTAATGTTATTGGCAAATTAGCAAACTTGCAGATTCTACATATTCCGAGTGCGAGTGGAGGATGGGTGAATCAGCGGGACTTGGAAAAGCTCGTCAATATTCGACTTTTGGGTGTACGTGGCCTCATGGCCTCCGAGGGGAAGGTGTTCCTTCACTCACTCTCCAAGATGAGACGCCTCTCCTCGTTGGAAGTACAGGGGGCGGAGTTAATCTTGGCCGAATTCTTCACCATTTTTTCGAACCATAACCACTTGCTTCGGTTGCGCTTGGATGGGCCGGTTCCGCGAGGGCAACTTCCTAGTAGTCATAGCGGATTCCCCCCGAATCTCACAGCACTCCAGTTGGGAGGATCTAAATTGGAGCAAGACCCGATGCCAACACTCGAGAAGTTGCCAAACCTCAGGGATCTTCGATTGTACAATGGTTCGTACGTGGGGAAGGAGTTGGTTTGTATTGCAGACGGGTTCCCTCAACTGTATCACTTGTATTTCGACCACTTGAATGGATTAGAACATTGGAGGGTGGAATGTGGTGCCATGCGTCAACTGCGTTTCCTATATATCGGAAACTGTTCAAGGCTGAGGATGCTCCCAGAGGGATTGCGGCATGTGGCCTCCCTCCGTACTTTGAATGTGTGCGATGAACGGGAAGAGTTTAGAAGCAGGCTTCGGCGGGGCGTGGGGGAGGACTGGTACAAGGTCCGACACGTGGGCACCGTCAGGGTCGAACAGAGGCCCTCAGGACGCAATCGCCCTAAGTTTTAGCACATACCCGGATCAATTTCTAGAGAGGGCCGGGAGGGGGACGGCCAGCTTTGTATTCCGTATTGTATCGATGCTTTGTATTCCGTATTGTATTTCGTATATTCCATGTGATGCCTAATCCTTAATGTGAGGATTTATAATTCGTGCAGCTCTTCATTTGAATCCTGTAAACTTTTGTGATTTGTAAGCTTTTTACAATGTAGACAGCCAATCTATACCTCTGGTTTGACATTGTTATGATTTCAGCCGGTGCTTGCGCCAGGCTGCGGCGTGGCTGGCGCCTCCCGGACGTCCGATGACCTCCCCTTTTGAATTGCCAAAAACAAAAAAAACAAATGACATTGCAGTACCAATGTACCATCAACATGGATAATTGTTCTTTGGTTGCATGAACTTAACTGCCTAACGAATGTGGTAGGCTTCTTGGAAGTAGTTTCTCTTATCAAGTTGTCTTTGATCAAATTTTCGGCACCAATCTAAGATCAGGGTTTGTGTTAGTTTCTATTATCAAAGTTGCATGAACTTAACTACATAACCAGTTATAGATTATTCGATATAGTTAAGCTTAGATCTTGGTGGATACATGGGGTAGCCCACACATGGCATATGGGTATACACCCACATGCCTATAAGTCATCAAGGATGGTCTTGAGATTTTTGGGGCATAAGGCAAAGATAGAAAATATGACTCTTTTATACACACTAATAGCCATAAAACTAACATAGAAGTAAAAAAAATCAATATAAGCAAAGTATTACTTAAGATCCACCTAGAGTCTCTGCGACGGAGGGTCGAACACCGGTGGCCAGGTGCAGGTAAATTCCTGGTGCTGGACCTTCCAAATGGGTTCTTCTATTTTCGATTCGAGCCGGAGGAGGATCTTCTTGATGTTTGGGAGGGCAGCCCGTCCGGTGTCCATGGGCGGTCACACTGCGTGATGGCGAGAGTAAAAGGGAGAACATCAACGAGCTAGAGGATGCAGGCTTCTAACGGCCAAAGAACAAATCATAGTCCCCAAGCGAACAAGATATATATATATATATATATATATATATATATATATATATATATATATATATATATATATATATATATATATATATATATATATATGGGGAAAGGGAGCCTGCACCCGAGGTGCAGCAAGAACGCTGCACCTCAAGCATTGTTTACCTACCTAGACGTTTTGGAATTTGATGAAATTTGGTGAGGGTGTTGTCTAGGGTAAGATGATCATCCTCACAAATTTTCATCAAATTCCAAAACTTCTAGGGGGGTCAAATGGTCGAAGCAAAATCAGCCGTCCGTAGTCACCGTTAAAATCTGCAGATTTTGCATCGACCATTTGACCCCCCTAGAAGTTTTAGAATTTGATGAAAATTTGTGAGGATTATCATCTTACCCTAGACAACACCCTCACCAAATTTCATTAAATTCCAAAACTTCTAGGTAGGTAAACAATGCTTGAGGTGCAACGTTCTTGCTGCACCTCGGGTGCAGCATGAACGCTGCACCGGAGCCGCTCCCCGCGCGCCACGTGTCTAAAAAACCCACCGCCCAGCAGTTAAAACAGCGGGACGAACCGCAGCCGTCCGATCGATTCGATCGGACAGAAATCCGGCCGCCCGCCTGTAAAAACGCGGCAGCCACCGGGAGCCGTCTGATTCGTGCACCAGCAGCCGTCTGATCCGTGCACCAGTAGTCGTCCGGTGTGATTTGTTGGCCCGGGTGATTCCTGTCCGTTCGATCGAGGGAATCGAACGGACAAAAACATTTTTCGCTATTACTGTAGCGGCTACAGTAACAGCGAAACTTGATTTCATCCGTTCGATTCCCCTGATCGAACGGATGGGAATCACCCGGGCCATCGAATCACACCGGACGGCTGCTGGTGTACGGATCAGACGGCTGCTGGTGCACGGATCAGACGGCTCCCGGTGGCTGCCGCGTTTTTACAGGCGGGCGGCCGGATTTCCGTCCGATCGAATCGATCGGACGGCTGTGGTTCGTCCCGCGGTTTTAACTGCTGGGCGGTGGGTTTTTTAGACACGTGGCACGCGGGGAGCGGCTCCGGTGCAGCGTTCACGCTGCACCTGAGGTACAGGCTCCCCGTCCCATATATATATATATATATATATATATATATATATATATATATATATATATATATATATATATATATATATATATATATATATATATATATATATATATATATATATATATATATATATATATATATATATATATATATATATATATATATATATATACTAGTAATGCCCGTGCCTGTCGACACGCAAAAGATTTTGACGGCGAGAACAAATTTTTGAGGAAGGTGGCACTTTTTCAAAGGTGGCAAAAAAATATTTTGAGAGTGGTGCCAATATTTTGAGGGAGAGAATAATATTTCAAAGGTGATAACAATATTTTTTGAGGGGAGACCTAGGGTTAGTGTATAAGATCATTTCCTCAAAATAATAGAGTATATGGTCAATAAAGCAATACCTTGGATGTCACATTATAACACATCGATACAATAAAAAAAAAAAACCATCTCAAAATACATCATACAGAATTCAAAAAAAAATAGCATTCCAGTGACTTAATCCTAAATGTCAATCCGAGAACAACAATGTTTTATGCCGGGAGACAGGATAGTTAGGGAGTTGATGTCGGTCTCTCTCTCTGATGTGATCGGAGGGTGTGAAAGAGGAGATATGCTCGCTTGAGAATTGATCCCCCTCTCTAGGTAATTGATGGCTGTTAGAGTGCCGACAGGCATGAACATTACATTTGCAAAAGTATCGAGCATAGATTCTGAATTACATGGTGTTTACACAGTGTGTAATCAACCTTCAAATCACAAATAATATGACGGGCTTCAAGAAGAAACAAATGCTAATCGAGAACGTCTTAATAATGAACATCTCAATGCTTATACGTTAGTGACCGATTCAGTATTTAATGATAAAAGAAAAATATTCTTCTTGAATGGAGCGGTTGGTACTGGTAAGACATTCGTATACAATACAATTGTAAATACTTGCCGTGTCCTTGGTCATATTGCACTTATGGTCGCTTCATCTGGTATTGCGCCATTGTTATTGTATGGAGGACGAACTGCTCATTCAACATTTCGCATACCACTAGACATACTAGAAACATCATTATGTACATTCACTAGGCAATCAATACAAGCAGGTCTATTCAAAGAAACAAAGCTGATAATATGGGATGAAATTACCAAGCAGCATAAATATTGCATTGAAGCAGTGGACCAAACACTTAGAGATATTAATAATAATCATAAACCATTTGGTGGAATAACAGTCGTTTTTGGTGATAATTTTCGACAAATATTACCTGTGGTATATAAAGGTGTTAGGGAGCAAATTGTTGGTGTTTCTATCCGAAGATCAACAATCTGGAATGATATACAGGTTCTACATTTGGTGCAAAACATGCATCTGAATATGCTGGAGCCTGATAATATTGATTTTGCCAAGTTCTTGATGGAGGTAAATAATTATATATTAAAATTTTATTTTAAAGCTATTTTTATAATAAAATATTGTGTAACTGTAATTTTTTTAAAATTATTATAGGTTGGATCAAACCCAATAGAAATTATTCAATTACCGTCAAGGATGCGATATTGTTCGAATCTTGATCAACTTATTATTTTAGTTTATCCAGAACTGAATATAGAGGGTACAGTATTAGTATCATTTTTAAAAAAGCGAACAATTCTAGCTGCACGAAATGATGATGTAAATACAATAAATGATGTGGCATTAAATCATTATCCAGGCGAAACAATTGAGTACTTTGCTGCAAATCAAGTTATTGAAGAAGAGTCACAATGTCCAAGTAATGCATATCCGACTGAGTGTTTAAACTCATTGGATCCTTCCGGATTACCACCATTTAAGCTCAAACTAAAAGCGGGATCCCCGATAATGCTACTTAGAAATCTTGCACCGAAAGATGGACTATGCAATGGGACATAACTAATGGTTGTTCGTTGTGGAATCAGAATTATTGAAGCACAAATTTTAATTGGGGATAAAATTGGTAATATGGTATTTATTCCAAGGATAAGTCTAATACCATCAACTGCTGGCCTACCATTCCAAATGTCACGACGTCAATTTCCTGTACGGCTAGCATATGCAATGACAATTAATAAGTCACAAGGTCAATCAGTTAAGTATGTCGGGATAGACTTACGGACACCAGTTTTCAGTCATGGCCAATTATACGTTGCACTATCCAGATGCACTTCAGCAAATAGAATTAGTATTCTTTTACCATCCGACGGTTCGACCACAACAACAAATATTGTTTACCCTAAAGTTCTATTGACCTGAGTGTCGCATAACTAAATTTTAGATAATTCTTACCCTGAAATAATATTATCTTATAATTAAATCTATTTTTTAATTAACTATTGAGTTGTTTATCTTACATATGCAACTCATCTTCGTTATAGGTTTGTTTTGTATGTGGTAGTGGAGGTTGGCAGGATGCTATGACACAGTGTTGTTGTTGTGGTTGCGTATCACATTTGTAAGCCCCCTTCACACAGAATAACTATTTTCACATATACTTTTGTCACCGTCGATGCTGATATAGTAGTTTTTTTTATTAAACAGTTATTGCATGTCTGAGACATGCGAGAGAGATGTTTCATTGTGCGACGAATGTACCACCGCAGTAATTACCTGATCACTATTGATCACTTTTGAGTTTTTTTTTTCTCCAACTTCACCATGAGATGTAGCCATTTTGGCATTATCATGAATAAGACATGTTTTGTTTAGAAATATTATTCTGCTTTATGTTATACCACCATCAAATCAAATAATTTATATTTTCATAATTTTTATGTCCTTAGTTCAAAGTATTTCATATTCTGAATAATTTGACTTATAACTCCAACATGTAGTCTTGGGATATGTACGTACGTTATATTCCTGACGAACAGGTTGGTGTGTGGAGACCGTGGCCTATCATTTTACACCCACACTACGTCTTCGGGAGGATACTACTGGTCAGTAGCGATACAAAGGATGTTGCATGGTCTATATGGATGGACATGTTTAGATTCTCTCGATACATATTAAGAATATTGAACCGTCTGGAGAATGAGCGTATGTGAAAATTAATACAGTTATTTATTATTGAATATATTTATCAGTACGAATGTCGTATACTCATAATAATATTTCCAGGGAGGAGGGCCGTGATAGCCCGACGACAGGCTCTAGAGAGAGTACGGTTATGTGCTGCAGAGAGGTGGCAAAAACGAGAGGCTACCAAGGCTGCACGATTACTATTTGGAGAGGCGACTCGACTGCAAGCTGAAAAAAGCTGGCGACGATGACAGGTTGTCTATGGTATGTTAACCATATGCGGGGCACTTGGATTTTAAAAATGCCAATTCGTTTAAAAATTTGATGCATCCGTAAAATCAGATTTTTTTTTGCATTTTATTCGTTGTTTGAAATCTGATTTTGAAATCATCCTGTATTAGAGCATCAGATCATATGCATAATCTCATCGAGTCTGATCTTATGCTACTTTTAAAATTTGATTGTTTTGCAAAATGAGCCCAAATCCAACATAGAGTTGGATTAGGCTTGGGTATCAGCCCAAATCCAACACAGAGTTGGATTAGGCTCGGGTATTGACATTAGATTTTAAAATCTGATAGAAGTATTTACAAGATATATAACACAACACAACCCATGACTTCTGAAGAATTTTTCTTAAAATGACAAAAATATTCATATAATTAAAGGCCGCATATTTCAAAACCCTTGGTTCCTCCTAGAACCTCAAAATCCATAGTGACACTTATAATAGAGTAATCACCAAAATTTTTTGTGTCCACTACATCATCAAGATTCGGGCACAAATTACCGTCATCCACCTCTACCATTGGGGAACTTGATATAGATTGCTCCGAGCAAACAGGGTTTGGCAACTCCAAGAAGGAAATCGTTACATGCCGTATAAGAGCAGGATCCTCCATAACCTTAAGATGATATGGTCAAATTGAAATAAAAAATAGCTGGGTAAGAATTATATTCAGTATTGACAATTGGATCACTTCAATAATTTGAAACTTAAAAGTTACCGGTTTAGTTGTACCAAGCTCTAGCACACCACCCATGAAGGAAAAACACACTACTGTCTGCAGAATAAGTGATAGACGTTATGGATCTATTATTCTTATACGTGAACGATCATGCATAAGACGCACACGTTGATTCGGAAGGGGACAAACTCCAAATATTTATAAAATATCCAGTAAAATCTTGGAGATCAAGACAACTCAGACATGAGAAGAAAAAAAATAGTAACATGAGCATCTCAATAAAGGTCAAAACAAGAACAAGATCATATAAAGAAAATAACAGTTTTAAGTTATTTGTAACAGTTGAAAAAAATTAAATACATATAAATAATTCATTAAATAATTATTATAAATAATATTTGAGAATTATACTGCTAAGTGCACACATATACAGACATACAGGTACAGACACAGGAAAACAAGTACACAAGCTGCTTTGATCTTTTAAGGTTTGATGCTGAATTCTATCCTTCAGAAATTCATTTCTAGAAAGAACTTTGTTACATACCTTGATCAAGTTCAGTTTTGAAACAATTAAATAAGCAACTCAATATATTTTAAGGTTCGACTGCTATTAACTTAGCTATACTGACTTGGATATTCGTTTGATACAGCTCTTGATACAAAAACATTTCTTTAAATTAATTCTGTTTGGTTGTTTTACTACATATGTTAGAGATAGACAGTATAGTAGCATGTTACACTGCATATACGTGTAACGTTACATTATATAAATGTTTGAATGTTGTTCATAGATATACTATTTTACTCTTCTTTTGTTATTGTATATTTGTATATTCTTTGTGAGTCCACATATAGATTGCTTGTATTGGCTATAGAATCTGCATATACATGCACCTCTATTGGAGTGACATGTTCTGTCTGTATGAGTCCTAATAATGGGATTTTAATGTCAGATTTCAAAAAATGCCAATATTATCACCTCCTTCAAAATATTATCATTACCGTCGAGGTTACCCTGAATCAGGTATTGATCATATTCTGTGTGTGTGTGTGTGTGAAAATATAGGAGGGTTACTTTGTATTTAACCCCCTCTGTATTTTATTTTGATCCAAATCGCTCACTAAAGTTTTAAATGTTAGCACAATACCTCCTTTTGTCGCTTTGCTGAAATAACTTATATTGCTTTGATGAAATAACTTTGTTGCGTTGCTGAAATAACTTTGTCAAAAGAAAAAAAAGGTGCTCCTACAACGGAAAGGCGCGAACATTCAAGACGGCCATCGAGGCCACCTGCATGCTGCTGAGGATCGACGACATTGTGAGCGGAATATAAAAGAAGCAGGCTCCTAGGGCCGGCCTGACTCCATCGAAGCCGAAGGTAGAGGAAGAGAGAGATGCATATAACGAGCAGATACTTCCAGAGTAGATTTTGTAGGAGGTGTTGAGGCTTATGCTTTGTGTGGGTGATGGTTAAAGCTCAGTATGTGTTTGTGTGTGGTCTGGTTGGTCTGATAACATGTTCTTTTGAGCATCAATAAAATATGAATTTATGTTCATATGTATTTTTTTTCAAACCTATTATTAGTCTGCTGTGTTAAATGGGGAGTTTTCTGATGCTTTATTCATCAGCTCCATTACCTTGGAGCATAGATTTTGTACAATAGTGGTTTGGATTAATAGTAGCATATCAACTTCTTTTCAACATAAGTTCTGTTCTAGAGTGATGTGAGTCATTTATTTTAGGATTTATATTTAATGGTAGAGTTAGTTCCGACTATGGATCCTGCAAGCCCATGTCATTGACCATATTTAATGGCAAGACCATATATGCCTCTGATCCCCCCCTGTCATCAACTGTAAGTGAAAACAACAAGTTGTCATTCTCTCGGATGATTCAAAACAAGTTGTCATTCTCTCGAACTGTCCCTTATTGACAGAGTGGTGCCATAGACATGGGAGCAGCGAGTTGGCCCACGTTGCTCGAGTGATCCTCGATCGGAAAGATTTCCATCTGATTGATGAAGGGGATACCCTCCAAACCTGATGAGGTGAGTCTTAGCGGTTTTTTTCATCAGAATTTCATGTAGACCCTTCGAAACTAATTAAGCCGCTCGATTAATCCAAAGCATTATTCAAGTTACGATGACGGTGTTCTTGACCACTGTTGTTATGTGCAGGAACCAAATGAAGACAACAGAGTAAGATGATACATATGACCTCATTCGCTGTTTTCATTCGAGAGTATTCCTTTAGAAAACTTGAGCCAAATCAATATTGTTTGAAGTTTCAGTTTGTAACTAAGCCTCTCATTGATACTTCCGGTTGAAGTTGTGTGTGTGTGCCTAATGACTTCCATTGCTTTGTGGTTGTATGATTCTGTATGATGTTATGGGCAACTTCCCAAGTGCTACATCACTTCTCAGATTTTGTGGTACCATGGCTTTGTGGATAATTCGTCGATAGCCATCGTCGAGAACAAAATTTGTCGACAACAAAATTACGAGGGGGAATCCCTATAAACTCTAGAGTTGGAATTGTTGAGTTTGTGGCTCAATCTTGGCTGAAGGGCCTTTCAGGGTCGGGTTTCGGATATGAAATATATATATATATATATATATATATATATATATATATATATATATATATATATATATATATATATATATATATATATATATATATATATATATCACAATGCAGTGTTAATCATACCCGTACCTGAAAGTTAATCATACACATGTTAGAGGGGCAATCAAATTTTTTCACCCCCGTCGACTTTGGGCACCCCCGTCGAAAGCTGAAACAAGGACGCCAATTAATGTGGTCGCCCTGCTGAAAATGGTTATCTCGATCAATTGTGGACGTTCCTAACCGAATGTGGGTGTCTTCACATGTGAGCGACCTCGCTAAATTTGGGTGCCCTCGCCAAATGTAGATGCTTTCACCAAATATGGGTCCCTTCACAAAATGTGAATGCCCCTTCGAATGTGGACGTTCTCGCTGAATGTTTGTGCCGACGGGCATGTGCATTACTATTATTATTTCCACTCAAGAAATATTGTTATCTCTCAAAATATTTTTATCTCCCTCGAAATATTATCACCGCTCTCGAAATATTGTTCCCGCCTTCAAAATCTTTCGCGTGCCGACAGGCACGGGCATTACTAGTACATATATATGGGAAAAGGGATGCTGGACCTGAGGTGCAGCGTTGTTGCTGCACCTCAGGTATTGTTTGACCATCCCAGAAGTTTTGGAATTTGATGAAATTTGGTTAGGGTGTTGTCTAGGGTAAGATGATCATCCTCACTAATTTTCATCAAATTCCAAAACTTTTAGGGGGTTCAAATGGTCAAAGCAAAACCAGCCGTCCGTAGTCACCGTTAAAATCTACAGATTTGGCTTCGACCATTTAACCCCCTTAGAAATTTTGAAATTTGATAAAAATTGGTGAGGATGATTATCTTACCCTAGAAAACACCTTCACCAAATTCCATCAAATTCCAAAACTTGTAAGGGGGTAAACAAGCGAGAGGTGTAGCAACGATGCTACACCTCGGGTGCAGGCTCATATATATACGGTTCGGCTCACCTACGGGACGTCCCGTAAACAAATTTCCACGACAGCCCCCTGACCGTCCGATTCGGTTCTATCGGACGGCTAAAAAATAAGGCGAGATTCACTCAATTCAGTCACGGGATGTCAGAGGGAAGTTTCAGTGTCGCTGACCGTCCGATGGAATACAATCGGGTGGCTGAAAATCCAGGCGACTGACAATCGGTCACGGGTGCCTGCCATCGTACGACTGTCGAGGGAATTTTCAGTGTCGCTGACCGTCCGATGGAAGACAATCGGGTGGCTGAAAATCCAGCGGTTGACAATCGGGCACGGGTGCTCACGCGGGCTCGCGGGCGGGAAAAACATTTCAGCTGACCGTCCGATTCTCTTCTATCGGACGGTCGAAAATTCAGGTGAGATCCGGGGCCTGTCGTGGGAATTTGTTTCGTCGCTGACCATCCAATTGTCTTCCATCGGACGGCTAAAAATCCAGGCGGCTGACACTGGCCTTTTGGATGACAGCTGTGATCAACCTTCGATCGGACGGTTCTATCGGACGGTCGAGAAATGAGGCGAACTTCAGACGAGACGGGAGACGGGTGACAGGACGTCCAGAACGCTCGTGATCTCTTCTCACCCGTCACTCTCCCCTCTCTCCCTCTCTTTTGATCTCCCTCGACGCCGGCGAGAGGACAGTCGACGAAGAATAAAAATGTTGTTTATTTTTTAATGCCGCTCCAATATAATTATTATATTTTGTATATCTTCTCAGGATTGGATTTTGATGGATCTTATTAGGAGCTGAGAATATCATCTCAAGTAGAATGTGGTGAGAGTTGTCTAATGTTGTAATTAAAGTCTATTGGTTATTTGGTGTTATTTGTATTGTTCATCTTGGTTTCTTCGTTGTTTTCGAACTTTAAGTTTATTGTCTTCTAGTATGCAACTTTAAGTTGGTTATTATCTAAATTGTCGTTGTTACATGTATTTGATAATACAATCTTTTTTTGCAAGGGTTGCTACTCAAGATGGCAGGGGTCGTTGCTTAATGTGTTGTCATTGTAATGTCTTAGTACAATCTTCAGAATGTGACGCGGCCTAACTCTGTATAGTGGGTTTGGATTTGATAAGTGATTGTTTAGTTAGATTGTTACTTTTTGCATTGTGATGTGTCATTGTGGTTGTGTAGTGAGATCCTAACTCTATATGTAATGTAATGTGATGTGTCCAATAGTTTGGTTGTGTTTGGTGGATGGATGAAATGATGATTAGTGAAATGATATTTCGTGTAGAGAGTTGATTACTGTTATTTAGCCTTATTATTTGATAGAGCAGAGAGTTGATTATTGTTATTCATTTTAACTATTTATTTGATTAAGTTGGGATCAAGTAGTGGTGACAGCTGTGGATGGTCTTTGGTTACCTATGCTTTTCTTCTTTCTACCATGCAAAGGAAGCTTGCATGAATGGAGGAGGGGAAGAGAACCCATAATAACAGAGGGAAAGTAATGTAGAAGAAACCAAAGGATGAGGTTAGTAGATCACTTACCCAATGAAAAAAAATATGCACATCAGAAAAGACTGGGTTTTCAGTCATGTTTTGCTTTATGTAAGTTGGGTGACAATGGTGTCCTTAATTGATTGGTCGGTGTCTAAGTGATTGGTCTTTGATCATAGAACATTTTCATATGTGGTTTCATACCTTTCACCATGTTTGAGGATTCTGTTGCACAGCCTTTTCAATTATTGTGAGATCTCTCATGTTCGACTAATATTCGATTTATTAGTTTGCTTACAGATTCAATAGACATATTTGTGCTACCAAAATATTCCTTTCAACCTGTGCACTCTTTTGCTTCATCCCTAGCACCTTAACACCTGAAACGAACGTTATAGTGCTTTTTTCTCTACACCTCTACTGTCTACTTGTTAATGTCCAGTTGGGATAAACCGAATTGTCCCATTAATTTTGTGTTTCATTGTAAAATAAGAAAATATTATTCTAGGAATTCTCCTTAATTTGGCCTGTATTTGTTCTAAAAATGTATTTTCCCAGGTGTTCTTGAATGATCAATATCTGAATTGGGACCTGGAGAATCGGATCAAAGTCCGGATCATCTCTGCAAGGGCTTACCATTCCCTATTTATGCATAACATGTAAGTAAAAAATACGAAGTATTATGAAGCATTTCATTTAGCATTCCTTCCAGTATTACTTGCCAGCCTACCTCTATTATCCCAGATATGTCCTACTATTAACTCTGCCCGCTGTCTTATTAGTAGTGCTACTAGTAGTTCTAGCGGTAAGTGAAGCATAGGTGTAGCTTTCCAAGACAATTGAGACACATGAGAAGTTTGGTTGTACTAGTGTAGCTATTATACATACGATGACTGCATGGGTTTCATAACCATCCTTAGTATGGATTACTTGGATGATATACGCACTCTTCATTTTTTGTGTTTAGATTTATACTGTTTTCCAGAATTACTATAATCCATTAGATGTAAAAGTGTCATGCTATTAGAGCGAGGTTTCTCTTTCTATTCACACCAACCGAAGGGTATGGATGATTAATCCCCTTCTCTTCCTTTCTCAAGACATGAAACTAAACTGTCAAAAGGCTACTAATGGACATAGGATGACTAAAAAATGATCTGTAAGAAAGGAGGTAGTAGACTTTGTCGTGGATGTGGACTACGTGGACAGTCACACGATAAACGGAATTGTCCATTGCTGAATAATCGGTAATAACTTTTTTTCCTTTTTTAATTTGAAATATATTTGTAGAATTAGTTGATTCGAAATGAATAATCGGTAATAACTTTGTCGTGGATGTGTCACTTTTATTTTTTGTAGATTTAATATAAATGCCGATAGTGAATCTTCTGAGGAATTGCAACAATCCGATGCCACTCTGCTTACAGGTAATGTATAACTGTCGTTCTATTTGGAAAAATGAGTTTTTATCCAATGTCATTCCAATATAATTATTATATATTTTTCTCTTTTCAAGATTGGATTTTGATGGATCTGAGTAGGAGCCGAGAATTTCATCTCTAGTAGCATATGGTGAGAGTTCTCTAATGTTGTATTTTTTTCATAGTTTCTTGGTTGTTTATGAACTTTTTGAGCATTTGATTCGTGATTAATTAGAAACTTTTTGACTTGTAATTGCATGGACCGTAATTGTTCACTTATGATGAGTACTAATAATAACATGTATGGATTTTGCTGAGCATACATTATTGTCATATTTGAATTTTGTCTATTAAAGTCTAATGTCTGCTTGTATTGAATCATGCACAACTATTGTATGTGGATTAGTGTCTCAATGTTTTCCCTAATATAAGAGAACTGGTGCTTTATAGTTTGGATATGCTAAAAGTCCCTAGCCTGTTCTGGCTTGGGTTCTGGTTTGATAGTGTATAAGTTCGAGTATAAAAAAACACCACCCGAACTTATACACTACTAAATGCTGTATAATACGGAACAATGAGAGCCTCTTAAGCTTTTTTTCATTGAATAAAAAGATATTTGCAGCATAATTGCTGCTATAATTATCTTTTATTCATTGCTGCATCGCTTATGAATCACAGTTATAGAGCTGCAATGTGGCCTTCGGAACTCGAGAGCAGTGCAGACTTGGGGCTGTTATACAATGCGTGGCCAGGCGGCAACCGGGGTTGTCGGTGTTACCAAAGTTTATATGTCCATTCGGCATCCAGAACTGCCTATGTATCAGGATCACATATCTTATCAAGATTATGTATCATATGATACTGTGTATATGATGTCAGGCCTTGTTTTCTGTATTATCCGACAATGTGTAAAAGTTTCCTCCAATAGTGTGAACATGGCATTGTAGTTCCACGAGTAATTTTGATTTGTTTGCCTTGTCTTCGAATTAGATGTGGCGGCCATCTATTTGGATACAGGTGCATACCTTGCTTATCTTAATTCTATCTATATATTAAATAAAATTTTCTTTAGACCTCCAGTAAGAATAAGGAGGCGCTCGGGAACACAGGCGCTCTGTCGAGGGACGACTGCCTGTGGCGCGCTGTTCGCGCTGTGTGCAGCGGTGGATACTCCGCTCGACGTGGAGACATGTGCCGCTCTCAGGTGCTTGCTCCGCAGGTGCTCAAGCCTCCTGGCTGGAAAGTCTGAGCCGGACGACGAGGTGGCGATGCTGATCATACTTACCACGATTGCCGGGAAGTACTTTGGACAATCCGAGGAGTGATTTTATCTGCTGAGACTGAAGAACATGTTCCATTCTATGCAATGAGTATACATATCATCGACCACATATAAATGCTTTTGGCCAATAGGTTGACCGACAAGGGAGGCTAATGTAAATATTAGAACTAAAGGGAGGTCTGCATAATTTAGATAAAACTCGAGTGAGATCAGTGCAATTTACCCTAGTAAATTATCCACAACCTTTTTTCGCATGTCTAAAGGAACCGGGAATCAAATGTTTTGGGAGACTTGTAGAATTCATTAGGCTTGTCTTCTTTTCATGGGAATTGGAATTCCCAGCAAATGGACCCATTCTCATGTTCTTTCCACAGCAGGGCTTGTATGTTTGCTTCATCCTCAGGAAATGAAAGCCCCTCCTTCCCACATTTGTGGTATTTCACTTCCCAACCAAAACTAAGACTTCTAATTCCTTCTCTACCTCCCCAATCCTCATGGTGAAAGCCCTGTCTGCATAGATGTGGTTTCATCAAAGCATGGGAATGGATCCAATTTCCCTAAATCAAGTACCAGAAAAAGAACAAAACATAGTTGACTTCTTGGTCCATTTTTGTTCAAGAATTGAAAATAAGGACGAGCCGCAACACCTCGACGTATAGGAACCCGATTCGAGGGGAATCTCCTAGTTTCTCGACATCATGAAACATAGCTGAAAATGCGACTAAATGATATAAACCAAGTCGGTGAATATAGATTCTCGTGAACCCTATCTTATTTGTTGAAGACAACTGAATATTCCGAGAAACAAAGTAGAAACATTCAATTGAAAAACCCAAATCAGTAAAAAATTAGTTCACAAGTGACAAAATCAAATTTCCGATGGCTGATGTACAGAGCTAAATTCAGTGTGTATCTCCAATTACAATCTTTGTATGGCTATTGAAGATTTTCAAGCACATCTATGATTGCTTTTCACCATTCAATTGGGTATATCTGTACACAGTTGCACTCCACCTATAATTTATGTTTCACCTATAATTTATGTTTCCTTCTCGCTTGGATCGTCCGAACGAGATGCTGAGAGATTCTATAAAACACGGCTGCTTTTCCCCGATCCTAGCGCAAGCTGCATGGACAACAATAACTTTAATGATTAAGAGCTCCAAAAACGCTTCAGAATCGTACAAACAAGCACATGCGTTAAAGAATCTGGTTAACTCTTTGGATTATTCGGTGATATTGGGTGTGACCGAATGACTCGGGAATTGTTCAATGATTTTATAAACAATTCAAGAATGTCTGTTTTTTATATGATACTTCCTTTATTTTAATTATAAATATATATATTTTGATATCTATTTATATATAATTACTACTAAAATACATTTTTTTTAAGGGGCCTCATGGTCAGTACATCACCGATTGGTGCTTGGGGCACAAGAAAGATAGGTTCGAATTTTACCTAGAAGCTGACGCATCGCCATTGCCTTCAGATTGGTAGGAGTCCATCTACAAAATAAAATAGAATTGATAACTATTATAAGGGCATTCAAGTTATGAGAATGAACAACACTTAATATTTTCAGAAATGTAAATGAAACCTCGTATCTGGTGTATCAAAAGATGAGGCAGACAATAGAAGAATTCTCCACATGTAACGTCCAGCCCATAACGTCTCTCATAGGTCCATCAAAAAAGAGCCCAGCACATATAACCAATTTGTTATGAATCCTAATTAAGTAGGGAGGATGTAGGGTAACATAAAATATGCATTATCATAAAGCCTAATAATTATTTCATGTTCAGATCATAATAGACAAACATCATTCATATTATGATTACAATAATTAAAACACCAACTAGAGCCAAAATTACCCCTAAAATACAAAACGCAAAATCACGAATGGAAATAACATAACGACCATTTGGAGGGCCAACATGAAGAGCATAATGAGGAGCAACAAGATGGGAATCAGAAGGGTATTCACGATAGGCATCAAAAGGGGCATCTCGACATTGAAACTTCAAAAATTGTGCTTCAGCCTCCTCCAATGAACCAAAGGAACGATAACTTGATCCGCTGTAGCTAGTCACCTCTCGCTGACATTCCTCCCAACTCGAGTATATCCCGGGCCTCCGGCCTATAAAGACCACATAATATTTGTGCGCCATATCTATGAACCAGAAGAATAAGTCAACACACCGTCAAGTCAAGCATGACATAAAAGAGTAAATTTTTTTTATCAAAGTTATTACTAGGATATTTGCTAAATCAAATGTGAAAGATTGGTGATCGTTCTTTACATATCACTTTGTTCTCAATACTTAAGTCATAAAACCTAATTTTATCAAATTTCAAAAAACTAGATAAGTCAATTGAAGCATGTAATTTAGTTGGTATGCTCAAAAGAAAACCAGATAAGTCAACTAAGGAAATTAAATTTCACAAGTTTGCAGTAGAACAACATATCGCATTGATAAGAGAGGCAAACAACGCAGGTGATTGAACAAATACTGGCAGACAATCCTTCTCCTTGAGGCAGTCCTTCTCATGGTATATCCACTCATATAATGAAATTTCAATACAAGGGAGTAGGAATTAGCCATATAGTTGAAGTCAACTCATCCATACAGGATACATCAATCAACTCAAAGGAGGAACTTAATTTAGGCATACTTATCCTAATTAACCCTTCAATTAGGCATAGTAAGCACCCCAATTCAATTAGGCATAGTAATTAATTAGTATAGAATCTTCAACTAAAAACTATTTAATACCTAATTTTCGCTCAGAAAATCACTATTACATGTACTCTAAATTGCACCATAACCAATGACCTATGCTTACATAGTTACATGCCGGAAATAAATGGGAAGATGAGATGTTCCTTTGAAAAGGCTGTAAGAAAACCATGGAGAAGACTAGGGATTATGGCATGAAAATCATGATTAACAAAAGGCTTTGAACTAGTATAACAACATGAACAAGTGAACCATATTTTTGTGGTGAAAACCTAACACTCATGGATCAAAACTCAAATAAGAGAAAGAGAAAAAGAGAGGAGGGTCACTACAACAACTTCCGTTCGCGACCAGCTGTGCGCCACCGGCTGTCCTCCACCGATGGTAGATCTGAGCCCAGCTCGGAATTGGAACTCCAGCAAGGAGGTCTGAGCCCGGATCAACCAGCCGTGCGCCACCGCTGTCCTCTCGCCGACGGTAGATCTAGACTAATGAATAGAAACTCAAATGAGAGAGAGAGAGGGAGAGAGAGTACAACAACCTTGGTTTTGCGCTCGGCGTCAAGGGAGATATGAGACCAGCTGTCGCTCGGCGTCGAGGGAGATTTGAGACCAGCGTCGAGGGAGATATGAGACCGGCGTCGAGGGAGATCTCGAGGGAGATCTGAGACCAGCTGTCGCTCGGCGTCGAGGGAGATCTGAGACCGGCGTCGAGGGAGATCTGAGATCGGCTCTTCGTCGACTGTCCTCTCGCCGACGTCGAGGAAGATCAAAAGAGAGGGAGAGAGGGGAGAGTGAGGGGTGAGAAGAGATCACGAGCGTTCAGGATGTCCCGTCACCCGTCTCCCGTCTCGTCTGAAGTTCGCCTCATTTCTCGACCGTCCGATAGAACCATCCGATCGAAGGTTGATCACAGCTGTCATCCAAAAGGCCAGTGTCAGCCGCCTGGATTTTCAGCCGTCCGATGGAAGACAATCGGACGGTCAGCGATGAACCAAATTCCCGCGACAGGCCCTGGATCTCGCCTGGATTTTCAACCGTCCGATGGAAGAGAATCGGACGGTCAGCGGAAATGTTTTTCCCGCCCGCGAGCCCGCGTGAGCACCCGTGACCGATTGTCATCCGCTGGATTTTCAGCCGCCCGATTGTCTTCCATCGGACGGTCAGCGACACTGAAAATTCCCTCGATAGTCGTACGATGGCAGGCACCCGTGGCCGATTGTCAGCCGCCTGGATTTTCAGCCGCCCGATTGTATTCCATCGGACGGTCAGCGACACTGAAACTTCCCTCTGACATCCCGTGACCGAAATAAGCAAATCTCGCCTCATTTTTCAGCCGTCCGATAGAACCGAATCGAACGGTCAGGGGGCTGTCGCGGAAATTTGTTTACGGGACGTCCCGTAGGTGAGCCGAACCGCATATATATATATATATATATATATATATATAGGGTTATGCTATGGTGCGGCGGATTATCATGCGGCTAACGTGCGGCACCTCAATGGTGGCCAGGTGTACATTTTTATTTTAATTTTTTTTTTCGAAAGTGATCACCTACCCCTTGATGAGCCACATATCAAAAATCAACTAATTCGAAGACCTATAGGTGCCTCAAATGTGCTCAGCATTTTGGACTGTTCAAATGAACGGTCAAAAAAGCTGAGCACATTTGAAGCACCTATAGGTCTTAGAATGAGTTGATTTTTGACATGTGGCTTATCAAGGGGTAGGTGATCACCCTCGGAAAAAAAATTTAAAAAAAAAAATCTACACGTGCGGCCATTCACCTGGCTTATATATATATATATATATATATATATATATATATATATATATATATATATATATATATATATATATATATATATATATATATATATATATATATATATATACCCATATATATTTGTATAATAGTAAGAAACCCGGGCAATGGCCAGATGAGCCTGATGCACGCCATTTGGCACAGATGGCATCACAATTGTTTGAAGAAGTGTGAAATCTGAAGTGAGTGTGACCGATTGGGGCCCCCTTGATTACGGGGCTCGGGGCGGTCGCCCATTGCGCCCATGCTCAGGGCCGGCCTATACACCATATATGAACGCATGCCATAGTGAAGAGATGGTTAGGGATATAAAGATTGGGGCTAGAATAATTTGGAGGGAGGATACGTGGCGGTTGGGATTTAAAGGAGGGGTAGGGTGAGTACGATTCGCCTGAGGAGGGGGGTAAATAACTATTGAGTTTGAATAGAGTTAAGATGGAGGGATGAGATTGAGGGGAGGAAGAAAAAAAAAGAAAAAAACGACTAGATTGTAAAAAAAATAGACAGAATGCGCTAGAGACTGGGGTTTTGTTGTCAAAAAAATGGGGACACTCTTGGCATTAGCGTGATTGCTTATGCATATTTTTTTCTATTTGGATTAATTTCTTGCAGTCCAATCGAACAATGCCACATGGACTTTCCACCCCTTCTCTCTCTCCCCCCTGTCCCCGATCAGTGCTATTTAACCCGAAACATTTATCCTGAATGGTCAACTAGAAGGACATGGCATCCAATCATAACGTCCCTTTGCTTGCAGACTGGGCGATTCACCGGCAAGGCCTGGGTGCAACGGGCAGCTGTGATTCGGAAGTTTATTCCTCTCTGTCTCTCTCTCTCTCTCTCTCTCTCTCTCTCTCTCTCTCGCCCTACCTACCACTATCTCTTCGTTCCCCTCACCTCTCTCCATTATGTAATCTCTCTCTTTGCTTGTCTCCCCCTCCCCCCTAGCTCTCTCCCTGTATGTGTATTCCTTTTATGTTTTTATTTTGTATAATATTTTTATCTCTCTCTCTGTTCGACCCCCTCTCCACATACACACACCTCCCCTTCCAGACATCCCCCTCCCCTCTCTGAGGGGGTAGGTCCGCTTTTATAATGCTGCTAGGTAGCAACTGTTGCCTTTCGTGCGGGGCGGTATTGATGACGTGGTCCCGCGGTTTGAGTAACTGCTCTGCACCTGAGAGACGTGTTATCTTGCATGCGTTGGGTGGTCACAGCTGGTGATACATGCCTTACCAGTCGACCGAGAATCTTGGGGCATGTGCTGTCTTCCCATAACCGTCGCCCGATAAAGATTCTCGGGAGTAGTTACTACTCAGTCTTGGTACGTGATCTTCAGGCCAGCCCTTCACATGAATACCGAAGCTGCACGTGAATACTTGCGTGGTCGTGGCGAGACGCACGGCCGACCGGGCGTGCGGCAGACTAAGACGTGTGGTCGGGACGCAGCGAAGTGAGCGATCGGGCGCAACAAGGTGCGCGGTCGGGCGGGCGAAGTGCGTGGCCGACCGGGGCGCAACAAAGTACGTGGCCGATCGGGGCGCAACAAAGTGCGTAGTCGGGCGCAGTGAAGTGAAGTGCGCGACCGGGTGCCGCAAAGTGAAGTGCACGGTCGGGGCGCAGCGAAGTGAAGTGCATGGTTGAGCATAGCGAAGTACGTGGCTGGGCGTAGCGAGGTGAAGTGTGTGGTCAGCACGCAGAGAAGTGCGCGGTCGGGAGCAGCGAGGTGCGCGGCAGGGCAGGCGAAGTACGTGGCCGAAGTGGAGCGAGGTGAAGTGCGTGGCCGGCCGGGGAGCAGCGAGGTGAAACGAGCGTTCAACCGCAGCGAAGTGAAGTGCGCGGCCGGGGCGCATTGAGGTGAAGCGCGCGACCTTGGGGCAACGAATTACACGATCGGGCGCAGCAAGGTGAGCGGCCGGGCAGGCGAAATGCGTTGCTGGGAGGGTGAAGTGAAGTGCGTGGCCGGTGCGCAGCGAAGTGGGTGGTCGGGCGCAGCAAGGTGAAGCGCGCGGTCGGGATAAAGCGAAGTGCGGGATTGGGTGTGGCGATGTGCGCAGTCGGGGCGCAGCAAGAAGTGCGTGGTCGGGCGCAACAAGGTCAAACGCAAGACCAGGCACAATGAAGTGAAGTGTGCGGTCGGGGTGCAGCGACGGGCGCGGACAAGCGCAGCAAGGTGAAGTGTACAGCCGGGCACAACAAATTAAAGTGCGCGATCAGGGCGCAACGAAGTGCGCGGCCTGTCAGGCGAAGTACACGGTCGGGTGCTTTGAAAACTCACCCCCCGACCCACAAGTGGAGCACGTGGCTCTCGGAAGAGACATTTGCTTGACCCAACTCGTGGGGGGTCAAGAGGCTTTTTTGTTTCACTTTTCACGCATCTTCACTGATCGGTCATACTCCTTGTCGAGTCTTTCGACCAGTTAGTTTTTACTACGGATTGGACTTGAGTGTTTCACATTTCGCGCATCTTCACTGACCGGTCGTACTCCTTATCGAGTCTTTTGATCAGTCAGTCTTTACTGTGGATTGTACTTGAGTGTTTCACCTTTCGCGCATCTTCACTGACCGATCGTACTCCTTGTCGAGTCTTTCGGCCAACCAGTCTTTACTACGGATTGGTCTTTACTCAATAAGAAGTGTTTTACCCTTGGTATTTGTTAGTATTGATGTGTTTTAAGCTTGTAAAACTTTATGTTTTGGTCTAATAAAGATTGATAGTTATTATTATATGAGATGCATATAGGTGCGTAACATAGTTACGTGTTCTTTTAAGAACAGAGAGCCATGGTTATATGGTAGTCCACTGAGTTGAAGACTAAGTGGATTGGTCCCGTATAATCTAAATCAGTTCACAGCTATGATCAGGTTGGTCGCCTCATCATGATAAGCTATTGGCGATGACAGTTCATGGGATGTCTTCACCATAGTCATCACCAGGTACAGTGTCTGTGGCTGAACGGAACTAACACGGTATACCGATAAGTGAGTAGACACTGGTACACTAGGCCGTGTTTCTGCTTAGGGTAAAACGGTCCTAAACCCTGAGGAACCACGTCTGATGGACAAACCAGTTGCGTGGTGCTTTGGCGCACCAATGTGTGAGGATCCGTATGCAGTGATCCAAACCCACGGTGTACTGGGTTACCCGGCTGGCGTTGCATTAGCGTGTCACTCCTGCAGGCCATCCACACCCTGAAGGGAGGTGCATTCCTTGGTGTGACTTACACTGTACCAAACCCAGGCCTGGTGGTCATCAGTTTTGACTGTTGACCGGGTTTGATTACTTGACGGGGTAATCAGAGGTACGATGTATAGGTCAACCTGGAAGGAACCAAGTCATATGATCATTCGAGTTTGACGGTAGTCACCACCGCTCAAAGTGAATCATGGCATCAAGTGGAGGGACAACGAGTTTACCACTACTAAGCAGAGAGCAGGGGTATGATGGAGAACATAGTAAGTCCGGGTGAATTGGAGTGCAGCCTGCGTCGCACTCTGGGTGGCTACGCAGGTTAACTCGAGCTCAGATGATCGATGGTACACTCGGGTAGTGTGTCGATCGAGCTTGAGTTGGAAGCCATGAACCCCGGTCCCTGATGGTTCCACCTTATCAACATTATGTACGGTTCTTGAACCATCTCCTCAGAACACCTTAAGCATAAAGAGGAAGAAAGAAGTATACGTTCCGTGTATGCTTGGCACTAGAGCATGGTAGATGCGTAACTACATACGAGCACTAAGGGTTATGCCCGAGACTAGTACAGAGGCGCAGGTAGTAATCCCTAGCCATAAGTGAACTTCGCTGCATAGGTGCGATGCACGAGAGTATGCTACGAGTTGACTAGTTGACTTTGCTAGAGGCACCCTACGGTGGCCTCAGTTAATAGCAAGGTAACTAGTAGACATCACTTAAGTAATGGTCGTTAGGTATCGCACGCTAGAAATGGTCAAAATGAGGCGTCAGGGCGTTTTGGTAAAAACCTCACTCTGCTGGACCTCACTCTTGGCCGACCCTAGCAGTAGGAGACCTTGCTAGGGCTGTCCCTATGTTGTAGGGATGAGAATCCCTCATCTATAGGGCCGGCCCTATAGATAGGGATAGGGCTTTGAATCGGTTAAAATCGATCCCTAAAAAGTGGGAAAACGAATAAATACAAGGAGAGATAAAAGGGTGAGATTGGAGAGATAATTATAGGAGGTCATTGTCCCCTTGGATCCTTATCCAAGGGGGTAGGCCGACCCTATATAAAGGGGTATATGGGGCCAGCCATATGGATGCCAAAAACCGAACCCCCTCCCTCTCTCATCTCTCTAGTTCTCTCCCTAAACTCTCTCTCGTTTCCCGCTTGCTACTTCGTCTTTCTCGCGTGGAGTTTCGTAGAAGTAGAAGGGTCGTTCTTCGGAGGCACTCAGAGATCCGAGAGCGACGTTCCGTGCATCGTGTGAGATCGGGTGAACAAGAAGGCAATGTCTCCATTCGTACCATCGGCATCTTTGCGAACGATATTTAAAGAAGATAATTCTCTGCGGTTAAAAGATTCGTACGAAAGGTATGTGTAATCTAACATGTAGATCTAGCGAGTATTATGATTTGCATGCATGCTAGATAATCATCATGCTAGATTGCCGTTAGGGTTTTCGATTCACGTGCATACACATGTACACATATGTAGATTAGTTTCAATGAAATTTTAAATTGTGTAACGTGCACCATGAACGATCTTTCGATCGCAAAATTGTTCCTGCTGCGAGCCTCTACCATGGATTTATTTCCAACAATTGGTATCAGAGCCGCATTAGTAGTGTGCGTTTCACGATTTTTCATGAAACCAATATGTGTGCGCATGATGAATGCGTGAATCGGGGTTCTTACGCTTAGATCATGCATATGTATAGATTGTGCTTGTTCTATTAATCATTCTTGCAGGGCGCCGCTATAAAATCTAGATCTATGTTTTGTGCTTGCTACCGGGGGTCGGACCCCGAGTTAGCCAATGTCTGGATTTGCTCTCTATGTGTGTGGATATGTAATTGAGCCGTAGATTGGGCGAGTGATGAGGGTTGACCATCCTCGGTTCCCATGGCCTTTTTTTCTAGGTGTGTTTTCTTTTCTTTGTAGTAAATTGTGTACGAGCGAGCACTTGCTCGAAGCGTACTAGACTTTTTCGGTTACAGATCGAGAAGAAAGATGTGCCAAAGAAATCCACCATCGGGAGTGTGAGCGGAACCCTGAAGGATGAAGACAATTCGGCAAAGTGTTCGCAAGTGCGACGGAGGAGCCAGACCGAGGGACCTTGCGAAGAAAGCTAGAGGCCTGCGCTGTGCAAATTATGTTCAGGGGTCGGACTCTGAACTTAATTCAGTCTTTATGGTTACTTTCTTTATTTGTTCTTTATGCTTCATATCGAACCCCAATGAGATAATGTGATTATCAGTTTTCAGAGGGATGCCTTTCCCCTCCGGTCCAAGCGACCGTTTGAGGATAGGATCCCACTAGATGACGCCTATTATTTATTTAACTTTTGATATTAATGGGATCCCATCACATATGGTTATGCCACCATTAGGTCAACATCCGACTAGTCGGGTGTGCCTATTTGGCCAGCATCGAAATCAAAGATGAGAGGGAGATTCATTGAACATCAATTGTCAAATTCATAAGCGAGGCGCCATGACTAGTGGGAGTCCTTTCCAGTGAGTCTGACTGTAGGATTAGCTCCAGAGCATTAGCGTGATAACCAATTTTGCAGAGCATCGATATTCTCAGAATATGTAATGTGACCCTTGAATGGAGAAATCCACTTGAGGCAGGGACTATGATATTCCGAGAATGATTAATGCTAAGCGAAGGGCTTGAACGCAAGTGGGAGCATGGTGTGACCAGGGTCTAGTATATAGGAGGTCGCTACCTTTGCATTTGCATAAATTCATACTCACAAAATAACCCTCATATATAATAAGGGATGCAAGAGAGGACTCTTTTGAGATCCCCTGGCCTCCACGGCCAATCGCTTCGTGTTAGGGTGGAGAGGCGTAACTCAACATCCCCTAGGATGGGGGTTGTGTCATTCCATGCCAAATCACTTAGTGATATCTCTTTAGATATGGTAATTACGGGGTGAGAAGAGAAGGGCTTTTTATCCCACCCTAGTGGGGGCCGCATGAACTCCCGTATCGTATTTACCTAGGCTCGTGGGTAAGCATCCAAAGTACACGTGAGGCATTCGTTGCTCAAACAATAGGGATCATGTAGTACTGGCCGAAAGATAACCATGGTCCATCAAAGCCCTTAGTTGGCAAATTTGGATAGGGTCAAGGAAAAGACCTATGTAAGCGGATTGATGTTGTATGATGCCCCCTAGGGCAGGAATAGTCGATTCCGAGATATTACATACATGGTTAATTAATCCATGGAAATGGCTTCGCTTAAGGGTAGCGTTGATATATGGATATAATTAGCTTGTTTTAAAAATCCATAAAATACGTTTTCATGTATTCTCATTAATCAATCTTTTATTTACAGATGACCAAGTTAGACCCCCTGTCCGCTATCCTAAATGACCACAAACTTATCGGTCCCAACTATAAGGACTGGAAGCGCAACCTGTATCTGGTCTTAAGGATTGGTAAACATATGACACAGAGGCACAGTTAAAGGCTTTCACTGACTGGAAGGAATCTAATGAAATATGTAATGCTATATAATAGCATCCTTGCAAACAACTCTACAGAAGCAAGTCGAGGAGATGCCCGACGCTTCTGACATGATATTGTATATGAAGGAGATGTTTGAAGGTCACAATCGCGTTACGCGATACCTTACCATCAAGAAACTCATCGGCACTAAGATGTCCAATGGGACACTGGTTCGGGAACACATGATGAAAATATTTGGGTTTCAGAACGAACTAGCGACCATGGACATTGTGTTAGAAGGCGAGTTGATGACAGACATCTTCCTCTCATCACTGTCTAGAGCCTTTGAAGGTTTTGTCACCAACTTTAATTTGAACAAGTTGGCTATGACAAATGCAGAGCTTCTGGGAGCTCTCCAGGCAGCTGAGGATGGCTTCAAGCAGAAGGGCGAAGCACTTCACGTGCAATGCAGATCCTTCAAGAAGTCTGCTAAACCTCAAGGCAAGAAACATAAGAAGAAACCTAAGTCAGAGCCTGTGCAGGACTCTACTGGGGCCTCTGGGTCTGGAAAATCAAAGAAACCGGGCACAAAGTGTTTCCGATGTAGCCAAAAGGGTCATTGGAAGAAGAACTGCAAGAAGCCTCATAATGCTGGTGAAGATAATCTACAACTCTTAGTTGTTGAATCATTTCTTTCAAGTAATAGTTCTTTTGCTAGTTGGATTGTGGATTCAGGATCCACTAACCATGCCTGTAACTCTCTTCAGGGGTTTCGGGAAAGCAGAAGATTACTTGATGGAGAGGTGACCTTGAGCATGGGAACTGAGGCCGTGGCTGCTGCTGAAGCTATTGGAGACGTTAATCTTAGTTTTTCGAATAATAAGACTTTGACTTTTAGAGATGTTTTTTATGTACCGTCCTTGAGTCGTAACTTGATTTTTGTTTCTTCTTTAGTTAATGAAGGTTATTCAGTTTATTTTGATGCTTCTAGTGTGTCGTTTAAGCTGAATGAAACTTTTATAATAAGAAGAATGGTTCAGAATCATCTCTATATTGTCAGTCCTAAATTCGAAAAGGATAACATAATAACTTCAACATTTAATGTTAATTTATCTAAGCGTAAGAAACCTTCAAAAAATTTAACCCAATTATGGCACTTACGACTTGGGTATATTGGCTTAGACATGATCCATAGGATGGTGAAAGCCGGACTTCTGGAAACAGATCCTACGGAGATCCTTCCCACTTGTGAATCCTGCCTGGAAGGCAAGATGACCAAGAGAGCCTTTAAAGGCAAAGGAGTAAGAGCTACTGAGGTATTGGAGTTAATCCATTCAGATGTGTGTGGACCCATGAGCGTCAAGGCGATAGGAGGCCTTGAGTACTTCATCACTTTTATTGATGATTACTCAAGATATGGTTATATTTACTTGATGCAACGGAAGTCGGAATCCTTTGACATGTTCAAAGAGTTCAGGGCTGAAGTAGAAAAGCAGACAGGTAAATATATAAAAACCCTTCGATCTGATCGAGGAGGCGAGTACCTATCTGACGAGTTCCTTGGGTATATGGTGGAGCATGGGATTAAATCTCAGTTTACTGCTCCAGGAACCCCTCAACAGAATGGAGTTTCAGAGAGAAGGAATCGAACCTTGTTGGACATGGTTCATAGCATGATGAGTTACGTTAGTTTACCAATGACCTTTTAGGGATATGCCCTATAAACATTAGTTTATATTATGAACCACGTTCCGTCTAAGTCAGTACCTCAGACCCCTAGAGAGCTGTGGTCAAGGAACAAACCGAAACTACAACATTTCAGAATATGGGGATGTCCTGCACATGTGCGAAAGGATAAGAGGGATAAGATGGAACTGAAGTCCAAAGTATGTTTGTTTGTAGGGTATTCTAAGGAGATCAAAGGTGGTCTATTTTATGATCCTGAGGAAAAGAAGGTAATCATTTCTACGAACGCCTATTTCCTAGAACGGGATTATATTCTGGACCACAAACCTACTAGTAAGGTAGTTTTGGATGAGCTACTAGGTACTAGATCAGAGAGTGCATCCGAAAGTATAGTAGGAGCTGACATCACAGATACTAATATACCAGATACTGTAGAACCTATTAATCCTATAATACAACCACCACCTCGTTGCAGTGGGAGAAACATCAGAGCTCCTGACAGATACTATGGAGAAACCTTATTGGTTGATCCAGAGGGTCAGGAGGATGACCCACTGAGCTACGATGAGGCAGTGGGAGCTTCTGACGGCTCTGACTGGCAAAAAGCTATGGAGGCAGAAATTGCATCAATGTCCCATAACGCTGTCTGGACTCTTGTTACACCGTTATCCAATATTAAACCTATTGGGCGTAAGTGGGTGTATAAGAAGAAGAGAGGATCCGATGGTACAATTGAGACTTATAAAACTAGATTAGTTGCCAAGGGTTATACCCAGAGAGAAGGAATCGACTTTGACGAAACCTTCTCATCGGTAGCTATGATAAAGTCTATTCGGATCCTCCTATCCATTGCAGCCCATTACAACTGGGAGATCTGGCAAATGGATGTCAAGACAGCATTCCTCAATGGAAATTTGGAAGAAGACATTTATATGATGCAGCCACCAGGTTTTGAGTCAGAGGGTCAGGAGCATCTAGTTTGCAAGTTGCAGAAGTCCATTTATGGACTAAAGCAAGTATCTAGAAGTTGGAACATCCGTTTTGATAAGGCAATCCAGTCATATGGATTTACTCAAAACGAGGATGAATCATGTGTATACAAGAGGAGTGATAAGACTACAGTGATATATTTGATACTTTACGTAGACGATATTCTACTCATTGGAAATGATGTTGGAACATTGTCGACGGTAAAGGTCTGGTTGTCAACACAGTTCTAAATGAAAGACCTAGGTGAAGCGAGTTATGTTTTGGGGATCAAGGTAACACATGATCGCCAGAATATGATTCTCTCGCTGTCACAGGCCGCGTATATAGATAAGGTTATGGCTAGGTTTGACATGCAAAACTCCAAGAAGGGTTTTGTACCATTTAAACATGGTGTAAAACTGTCTAAGGATCAATGTCCTAAGACACCTGAGGAGAGAGCAGAAATACAGAAGATACCTTATGCTTCGGCATTAGGTAGTCTAATATATGCTATGCATTGTACAAGGACAGATATCTGTTTTGCAGTAGGCATGATGGGTCGGTCTCAGTCGAATCCGGGTCCAGATCACTGGACAACAGTGAAGTGTATACTCAAGTACCTTCGTAGAACAAGGGACTATGAGTTGGTTTACACTGCACAAGAACTGACGCCGATTGGATACACAGATTCTGACTTTATGTCAGATTTGGAATCCAGAAAATCGACATCAGGTTTTGTGTTTATGTTAGGAGGAGCAACGGTTAGTTAGTAGAGTGTGAAGCAGAAATACATCGCAGACTCTACCACAGAGGCTGAGTACGTTGCAGCGTGCGAAGCAGCCAAAGAGGTGGTATGGCTCAAGAAATTCCTTACGGATTTGGGGTGCATACCAGAGGCCCAATTACCTATTGTGCTTTACTGCGACAATAGTGGGGCGGTAGCACAAGCAAAGGAGCAAAGATATCACCAAAAGGGGAAGCACATCGAGCGCAAGTTCCACTTGATTCGAAAGTTTCAAAAGCAAGGGCGAGTAGCGGTGACACAGATTGCATCTACAGATAATGTTGCTGATCCTTTCACAAAGGCAATACCTACCAAGGCATTCGAGCGACATGTGGACGCGATGGGAGTCAAAACCGTTTTGCTACGCTAGACCAAGTGGGAGATTATTAGGATTGATGTGTTCTAAGCTTGTAAAACTTTATATTTTGGTCTAATAAAGATTGATAGTTATTATTATATGAGATGCATATAGGTGCGTAACATAGTTACGTGTTCTTTTAAGAACAGAGAGCCATGGTTATATGGTAGTCCACTGAGTTGAAGACTAAGTGGATTGGTCCCGTATAATCTAAATCAGTTCGCAGCTATGGTCAGGTTGGTCGCCTCATCATGATAAGCTGTTGGCGATGATAGTTCATGGGATGTCTTCACCATGGTCATCACCAGGCACAGTGTCTGTGGCTGAACGAAACTAACACAGTGTACAGATCAGTGAGCAGACACTGGTACACTAAGCCGTGTTTCTGCTTAGGGTAAAGCGGTTCTAAACCCTTAGGAACCACGTCTGATGGACTAACCAGTTGCGTGGTGCTTTGGCGCACCAATGTGTGAGGATCCGTATGCAGTGATCCAAAATCACGGTGTACTGGGTTACCCGGCTGGGGTTGCATTAGCATGTCACTCCTGCAGGCCATCCACACCCCTGAAGGGAGGTGCGTTCCTTGGTGTGACTTACACTGTACCAAACCTAGGCCTGGTGGTCATCAGTTTTGACTGTTGACCGGGTTCGATTACTCGACGGGGTAATCAGAGGTACGATGTATAGGTCAACCTGGAAGGAACCAAGTCATATGATCATTCGAGTCTGATGGTAGTCTCCACCGCTCGAAGTGAATCATGGCATCAAGTGGAGGGACAACGAGTTTACCACTACTAAGCGAAGAGCAGGGGTATGATGGAGAACATAGTAAGTCCGGGTGAATTAGAGTGCAGCCTGCGTCGCACTCTGGGTGGCTACGCAGGTTAACTCAAGCTCAGAGGATCGATGGTACACTCGGGTAGTGTATCGATCGAGCTTGAGTTGGAAGCCATGAACCCCGGTCCCTGATGGTTCCACCTTATCAACATTATGTACGGTTCTTGAACCATCTCCTCGGAACACCTTAAGCATAAAGATGAAGAAAGAAGTATACGCTCCGTGTGTGCTTGGCACTAGAGCACGGTAGATGCGTAACTATATGCGAGCACTAAGGGTTATGCCCAAGACTAGTACAGAGGCGCAGGTAGTAATCCCTAGCCATAAGTGAACTTCGCTGCATAGGTGCGATGCACCGGAGTATGCTGCGAGTTGACTAGTTGACTTTGCTAGAGGCACCCTACGGTGGCCTCAATTAATAGCAAGGTAACTAGTAGAAATCACTTAAGTAATGGCCGCTAGGTATCGCACGCTAGAAATGGTCAAAATAAGGCGTCAGGGCGTTTTGGTAAAAACCTCACTCTGTCGGACCTCACTCTTGGCCGACCCTAGCAGTGGGAGATCTTGCTAAGGTCGGCCCTATATTGTAGGGATGAGAATCCCTCATCTATAGGGCCGGCCATATAGATAGGGATATGGCTTTGAATCGGTTAAAATCGAGCCCTAAAAAGTGGGAAAACGGATAAATACAATGAGAGATAAAAGGGTGAGATTGGAGAGATAATTGTGGGAGGTCATTATCCCCTTGGATCCTTATCCAAGGGGGTAGGCCGGTTCTATATAAAGGGGTATATGGGGCCGGCCATATGGATGTCAAAAACCGAACACCCTCCCTCTCTTATCTCTCTAGTTCTCTCCCTAAACTCTCTCTCGTTTCCCGCTTGCTACTTCGTCTTCCTCGCGTGGAGTTTCGTAGAAGGAGAAGGGTCGTTCTTCGGAGGCACTCAGAGATCCGAGAGCGACGTTCTGTGCATCGTGTGAGATCGGGTGAACAAGAAGGCAACGTCTCTATTCGTACCATCGGTATCTTCACGAACGATCTTCCGTCTCCATCGACAAAGAAGACAATTCTCCGCGGTTAAAAGATCTGTACGAAAGGTATGTGTAATCTAACATGTAGATCACACTACACCAAAACTAGCGTTTGCTCACGTTTATAACCGTTATAAATTTTTTTGCTAACGGTTACATCCGTGAGGAATATGGCGTCACAAATTTTAGTCACGGATATACCCACAGTTATATCCGTTATAATTAATCACATTGTCACGGATATAACCGTGGGTATTAATCCATATGCTCACGGTTATATCCGTCGCAATATACCATACTGTGATGGTTACCTTCTCAACTGTCACGCATATAACCGTGAGTAAGTTGCCTACGATTTTTTTAAAAATTCGACCGTTGGAATTACTAACGATTGTCTTCAGTTTTGTCATGGTTATAACCGTGACAAAAATTATGAAAAAAAATACAGAATTCTTGAGTTCCTGAATCACAAACAAAAAGAGTAGATGTGATCTTCACACATAATCTTCACATATGCATGAGCAATGGAGGGATCGTCGAAGGTTGATGGTGGGCCAAGAAACCAAGAACTATCAAGCATCGCAAACCAAATTCCAACACACATTAATCAAATTATCATTTCCTCACCATCTGACAGAAATCTTCCATTAAAAACATAGAATTTACAACACATGTACAATTTATTTGGCAAACCAACTGAAGCTTTGCGGTAATCCTACTCAATGGGGTCATCTGGAAAAATCAACAAATATAAAGGACTAATGTGCAAATACAGATCACTGCCCTACTTGTTTATTTGGTATGACTCCATTTAGCACATTCATCACATTCATCACATTACTTCATCTAAATGGAGTAACTACTGAGCATGAGAATGATCAATGCCATGCTAGGCCTCTCCGATGGGTCTTCCTGTACGCAAAGTAGGCCAATGTGAATGCATCTCAATACTTCTTGAGCACCGACATTTTCACCTAGATTCAGGTCCTTCACCTCTAATACAGTCCCTTCAATCCAATGCTTCCATACCTACTCAAAAATCAGTAAAGAGGATTTATCAAATATGCAGTGTTGCCTAAATGCGACAAAAATCATATTAAAAGTAATGCAAATATATAATGTTATGAATCAAGATATTGAAAGAGGAGTCCTTACATTACTTAGAAGGTCTGTAACATGACTTGATCCTTGGAAGCCGCTGTTCTTTCGGCCCGTAACAATCTCCAAAACCAATACACCATAGCTGAAAACATCTGACTTAGTCGAGAAAAGGCCATGCATCGCATATTCTGGTGCCATATATCCACTGCATATCATAAGAGAACAGTTGAAGACATGAGATGGGCAATGCTTATGAGTTATGATACAATGTTAGCATATATTTGTAACGTAAACTTACTAAGTCCCGGCAATTCGGCTAGTGTTTCCTTGAGTTTCGTCGACACCAAAGAGCTTTGCGAGACCAAAATCAGAAATTTTAGGGTTCATGTCCCCATCTAGCAAGATGTTACTTGCCTTCATATCCCGATGAATAATCTTGAGTCGAGAGTCTTCATGAAGATAAAGAAGCCCTCGACCAATCCCTTCAATAATCTTGTACCTACTTCCCCAATGTAGTTGTCGTCCTCTAACTGGATCTATTTTGACAAAATAAAACTGGGTCAACTTAGTAACATGAGACTCAAATGTGGACAGGTGAAAGTGAAGCAGGACTAAAAATGGTACTGAAGTGGCTTTTTGTTAAATAACCACAGGCGGGGTTCAAAAAATTGGGTGAAAAAACATGTCAAGTTGTCATAACTATCTCCAGTTGGCAGGGAAGTTCTAAACATGTCCAGTGAATTACCAATATTGTAACAAATAGGATTATTATGGCGACATTTCTCATTGTATAGCAAATGAAGTATAGAAGTGGAGAGAGAGTAGTTTAGGTATGTTTTTAACTAGTAAGATTATGAATTAATTCAACATTTTGAAACATATTCTCAATTTTATCTATATAAGGTTATAATATATTTATTCATTTATTATCTAGAAGATTCTACTTACATGTTTGTGGAATTTTCAAGTCTCAGATTTGTCCGGCAGATACCTCGAAATGGATGTGAGAAAAAAAATCACTAAGGTAACTATGTTACAGATCACTGGTATTATTTTTATTTACAAGTGGGCTATTATGGCATAGATCAGATGCAAAGTTCAGATGCTAATATACATCATTGCCAAGCCAATGTATATCAAGTGGGCTCACCAAAGAGGATGACATCCAAGCTTTTGTTCGCAAATACTTATAGAGCAGCATCTTCACCTCTCCTTGAATGGAACAACCTTAGAGCCTAACAAGATTCATGTGTTGTAACCTTGCAATTAGTACTATTTACACAAAATATAATTCAATAAGAAAATTTCAAATTATCTACAACATGATGAAAATTATCTACAATAGGATGGCTCACCTAAAAGCTTCTTCTTTCATGTACAACAAATCCTGATCTACAATAGGATGGTTCACTGCAAGCTTCTTTTTTTCTTTACTGGTAAAAAAGATGATGAAGACAAGCAAAACATATACATATAGAGCATATGTCATAGCTAGAATCTAAGATATTACAAACGACACCATATAGAGCATAGATCAACATCATATAGAAGCAAAAATGTGTTATAATAGTTTACAAACCAAGTCATCCAAGATATTGCAAACCAAGTCATCCAAGATAAGTGTCATAATAGTTTACAAACCAAGTCATCCAAGATATTTCAAACGACTTTTATGCCATGTCATTTGGCGTGCTATCGACGGTATAGTGTACAGTCTCTTCAATCTCGGAATTAGAGGAAAGTGTCTCAAGACTTTTCTTGGCTCTTTCAATTGCTTCCCTGCTTTCCCAGACCTCTTCTCTTTCACCTTAAACCTAGGCGTCTGACACTGAGGGCATTCTGTCGCATTCAAATGCTCCTTCCAATATAAAATGCAATTGTTCTCACAAGCATGGATACACTTGGCTTTCATTCCCAGGTCTTTCAATAATTTCTTCATAGTTGGATACTTCTCAGGTAATGTGTTTCCCTTTGGAAACCATCGAGTCAAGCGTTTCAACAGCTCGGTCATGCTGTTTCCCGACCAACCAAATTGCTTCTTCAAATTGTGTAGCTCTATAATTACAGAAAGAGTTGTATCTCCCGTCTCACAAGATGGGTATAGTTTCTCTACTGCTTTTTTCTTATATTCATGGTACATAGTACCTAAGTCCGGTTCGGAAACTCCAACTGTCTGACCATCGTACCCCTCACCACTATAATCACCGCCTGACAGCCCTTCGTGCACTTTGTAAGAAGCATCAACAAGATTCTCCAATGCAACCCCGCCTATATCGATGTTTTCTTCCTCAATATTCTCTTCAACTACTTGTACAGTAGGATGCTCAGTCAAATTCATACCTGGCTTCTCACCGTGTAGAAACCAATCATTGTACATCGGATGCATACCATTTACAATCAAGTGTTTTTCGATATTTTTAAAGGTAAGTCTTTTAGAATTATTGCAATTCTTACAACGGCAAGTACACATTGTCACCCCAGGTAGGGCATGCTCCATCGCAAACTTCACAAAAAATCGAACCCCTTCTTTATACTCATCCTCGGATCTAAACGGGCTTTTGGTCCACTCTTTCGGAATTGATTGCGACATATCTTCAAAAAGCTTATTTGCATATATTGTAGATAAAAAGTTGCACAGGCCTGGGATCAAGCAATGTAAGTCAGTCATGAAATCCATAATATTTATTAAAAAAAAAATGCAAGATGCACTATCATATTTGAAAACATTTAGATCTGAAGGTCATGAAATCTTTTACTAAGCATGTATCTCTTAAATTGTTCAATATCAATTTGCATGAGATTAGTCAATCCAAAATCAATTTTCACATTTAGATCTGAAGGTCCCGACGGGGCATTTGCACAACCAAAATGCCAATGGATCACAAGTATTACTAAGGGATATTACTTCTAAGCAAACCTGAAGGAGCAGTCCTTGCCCGAGTAGCAGATCGCTGCAATGATGAAGGTCGCACAAAGGAAATGAGAAATTGTTAATGCCATTATAGACATAGATAATCTTTAAATTCATTAAGATAAGATTTCTAAGCAAACCTGAAGGAGCAGCCTCGGACCAAAGTTCTGAAAGATGGAGAGGAGGCCCACGATCTCCTACAATGCTCGATCAAATTTTTGAAACCTTTGCCCGTGGGGATATGCTCTCGAGTAGGAGATTGCTAAGGGTCTGTTCTTTTAGTTTCCTAGGAAAAAAAATAAAGGAAACAATTTCTGCAGAAATTCATTTCTGCAGAAATTGTTTCCATGCCGTTTAATTTTCTTCGTTCTTTTAGCAGGGAAATAAAAGGATGAAATCAAACACAGTGGAAATCTGTTAGATTTCCACTGTTCTTTATAGTAGGGAAATGAAGGGAATAAATCTAACATTTAACAGAATCAAGCCAATGGCCAATGCAGAAAAGCAAGGCTTACTCTTGGGTTCTCTCCCCTTTGTCGGGTGCGATGCTCTCATCCGCAGGAACAATCAATTGCTGCAAAAGGCCCACGATCTAATCTTTGAAACCCTTTACCTCGAGTAGCAGATCACTGAAAAGGCCCAAGGATTGAGATTACAGACATGCAATATTATATCTAACATTGTAATTGGAAGAATAAATATTTTTTTATTTTTGCTATGATCCCTGCCAGAGGCCGCCACCCCTCCCCCACCTTCTCTGTCGCACAGCCACCAAATCCCGCCTCCTGCACCGGCGGCCCGCTTGAAGCCCGAGCCCGTACCCCACCGTCGGCTGCCCTTCCTCCGTTAGCTCGTCGTGCGCCCAACGCCACCACCCGCCTGATCCCGCCTCCTCCTTCGCCCGATGCACTGACCGCCCGCTTGAGGCCTGATCCTGCACCCCACCGCCAGCTTCCCCTCCACCGCGGCCCCGGTGTGGGTCCTGATGAGTGAGAGATGGGATCGCCGGAACAAAGAGGTTGTCGATGAGGAGCTGCAGCACGGTGGCGGGGGGCGATCGTGAGATGGGAGATGGTGGCGATCGCGAGAGTGATAGATGCAGAGCGAGAGATGGGAGATGGTGGCTGGGGGCGATCGCGAGAGAGAGAGGGAGAGAGAGAACACGAGAAAGAGGTGGCGGCTGAAGGCGAGAGAGCTAGGGCAACGCTCTTTAGGTTACGGTTGGGGTTTTTTTGGGAAATTTTATTCATAGCTCCCTAAAGTGTTAAACGTATCACATGGAAAATATTATATAAATCTTTCTCACGGTTATAACCGTAGGCAATATTATATAAATATCAATAAGTAATTTTATATGTTTTTCCTAATTTTACTAACGGATATTATTAATTGCTTACGGTTATGACCGTGAGTAAATACTCACGTGTATAACCGTGAGGAATTGAAACTTCCCTGCGTGAGGAAAACCCTGTTTTGGTGTAGTGAGATCTAGCGAGTATTATGATTTGCATGCATGCTAGATAATCATCACGCTAGATTGCCATTAGAGTTTTCGATTCACGTGCATACACATGCACACATATGTAGATTAGTTTCAATGAAATTTTAAATTGTGTAACGTGCACCATGAACGGTCTTTCGACCGCAAAATCGTTTCCGCTGCGAGCCTCTACCATGGATTTATTTCTAACAGTATTTTTACCGACCGGCCAGTCATACTCTCTTTTGAGTCTTTAGACTGGTTAGTCTTTACCACCCCTTGGTCTTTACTCCCGCCGAGTGATAGAACCCACTTTAGGGTGTTATATATCACCCGGACTTTTCACCTGTCGGTCATACTTCCTCTCGAGTTTCTTAACCAGTTGGCCTTTAAGATTTACCCCCACTCTCCGAGAGGTGAAAGTACCGGCCGGTCATACTCAACATTGAGTCTTTTGACCGATCGGTCTTTTACCCATCCGACTCTTTAACTTCAGTTAGCCAGGTCTTCTGGGGGGAGGTTTTTGGCATGACCCAACTTGTGGGGGGTCAAGGGCTCTTGGAGGAGGCTTTTAGCTTGAGGGTGGACGATTTTGCTCGAGGTCGGTCTTTCCGATCCTTTGCCACCCCCACTCATATTGCTAAGGGTCTAGTTCATAGGAGATCCTGGACAATGAATTTTTATATGAAGTCTTCATGGATAAAACGAGAACTTGAAACCTTTCATTAAAGGCATCAAGCCATTACATTTTTAGGCCCGGGAGGCTACACGTAGTAGTGATTAGTTAGTGGAGGGCTTGCCTTCCTATAACTCACTGACAGGCTCGTGGGCCGTGCATAGATGATGATCAATGAACTGGTCGAGATAGCATTCTTCAACGAGGTCCTCAATGTGATTCTGCAATGCCCAGCACTGCGGAGTGGTATATCAGTGCTCCATGTGGTTATCGCAATAGCGAGACAGGTCTCATGCCCCCTTCTCTCTGCTGGGCGCATCGATGGTGCTCTACAAAAGTATGGCTCTTCCCTGATGATCTTGAAAACATCATCAATTAGCGTGTTCAATATTGTGAAGTCCCGGTTCCATGGAGTGTAGGGTGTCTGGTCATGATCATTCCGCTTTTGATGCTTTGCGTCGTGTTGCGTCGACCCGCATGACTGATTTTCCATATTTCTTGCAGTTGTTGGCTGACTGAAGGAGGGCTGCTGGTCGCCTACATAATTAGTCTTCTGCTTTCGTTCGGCGTCTTCGATTTTTATGTATTTCTTCACCCTCCTGAACAGCTCGTCGGCCGTCGTGGGCGATCGCTTGAGGAGTGATGCACTGACCGGTTGATTAGGCTGGACCGATTCTTGAAAGCGCTACCACCATGAGGTCTTATCCATCAGCATCTCCTAAGCTCAGATATTCTGCCTTGAACCTATGGTAGAATGCCTTAATGTCTCCTTCTGGGTCATGCTCATCCCGAAGAGTAACTCCAGAGTCTTCAGCTCCCGACGGTTGCAACGATATTGATCGATGAACCGTGTGCTCAGTTCCGAGAAAGAGTATCTATTCACCGATTGACACTGTATATGTTGCGATTGCTATAGTGATTTTACTATAGTAAGAGTATCCATTCGTCTTCAGATAGAGTATGCATTCAGCTAATTGATACTATTGCTACAGTGAAATCACTAACACAACGTTCAATTCGCTAAATTGACACTTACCAAATCGAATTGATACTATTGCTACAGTGATTTCTCAATAATAGCTATAGCGAAATCACTATAGCAGCTATTGCGAAATCATTGTAGCAACCGCTACATGCATAGTGTCAAACCAGCGAATTGATACTCTTTATGGAGACGAATGGATACTCTTATCTGTAGCATGTGAGGTGGTAAATAAGGACGAGGGACTTGTTGTAGCATGTAAAGTTTGGGAGGGATTTAGTGCACTATTGAAACATGGCATGTCCTTTAGGTAATATAACATCTAGTAAAAGGACTTAATACTAAGTTTTCCAAAAAAAAAAAAAAAGTGAGGGAGGGAATTACTCTATGCAAAAAGTAGAAGGACTTAACGCTAAGTTTCAAAAACTACAGGGGAAGTGAGAGGACCTTTGGCTAATAAATCCAAAAAAATATGTCATGGCGGTTGGTCATGGCACGCGGGTCTGACTTGAGGTTTTATCAAAAACTACAGAGGAGGAGGAGGAGGAGGAGGAGGGGAGAGAGAGAGAGAGAGAGAGAGAGAGAGAGAATGACCGAGGGTGCAGTTTTCTCATTGTTGGCGAAGCTGAGAGATCCCCTCTTGCAAGAAGCGGCTTTACTACGCGGAGTGCGTGATCAAATGGATTGGTTGCTGTCGTAGATGCGGTGGATGGAGTCGTTCCTCAAAGTCGCCGATGCGAGGCGGAGGAACGGAGACGTCCTCGTCAAGACCTGGGTGGGGGAGGTGAAGGAGGTCGCTCACCGGGCCGAGGACATCCTCGACGTCTTCATGCTCGAGATCGAGCCCCAGACGCGACTGCAGAGGAGGATCGGAGGCGCCATGGGGAGCATCGTAAGGTACGCCGCCCTCCCCTTCGAACTGATACCCCGCCACGTGGTCGGGGCTGGGATCCAGTGTAAGAGAATGATCTCCATCATGGGAGATCTCATCAAACTAAATGAGATCCGACACGAAGATCGGATCTACCCATAGCGGAAGCGAAGATCAAGATGTACCTCCGGCCATAACGAACCGGGTGACGAACCGCAGGTAGATGACTTCTCGATGCGATGCGTCTCCCACGTAGTCGAATCCTCTTCGTTCTCCTCACGCCGTCGTCGTCGCAAGATTGGAAGAGAAGGGAGGAGAGGGAGAGGTGTTTCTGGTTTAGTTCTTGGCCGTCAAGAGACTAGATGACATTAGTCAGATACCTTATAGATGGGAGGCATCTTATTTATAACTAAACCAGGACACCATCCCAAAACCCTAATAACCGGAGTCAATCCAACCATCCACTGGATTGATCTAAGGGCTAGGACTCATCACTTAACCACATCATTAACGGGTACATCTTTAGTTAAGGCCCATTAGGTTTTAAACCCAAAAGCCCATAGTGGGTTTGTACCGGGCCATCCTCATGCCGCAAGCGGCTAACCCAACACTCTCCCACTTGGACCTACAAACACACTTTTGAAAAACAACCATTTGTTTTAAAGAAAACAAAACTCTAATGGGCCAAAAGCGATAAAAAACTTTAGTATGCGCATACGAAAAATTCCGGAAAACAAAAGCACCCGTAATGCCTTATGTGGTATCCTTTAGTTTAAACTGAAGACACCAACTACATGAATCATGGCGGTCGTGTCCTAACAAATAGACACTTCCTTCCATATATTACTATGTAGCATGATAAGTCCAGTTAAACACTTTATGTGATGAATTACTTTATGAGTGAATGCGTGCTTCACTCTGTGTCAAAACTATGTCTCAAACTTTAGTGCACAAACAGAGACATTGTACTTTATTCACTGCAGTAAAAGAAACAATAGGTTCATAATGCATAATCTTTAAGAATACAATGAGCTAACCAGACCCATCCGATCCATATGACCTCTATAAAGGTTTGGTGGTAATCCTTTGGTCAGTGGATCAGCCACCATAAGCTCAGTACCAATATGCTCAATCTGAACCTTATCTTTTGCTACATCTTCTTTAACAACAAGGTACTTTATGTCGATGTGCTTGTTTCGACTTCCACTTTTGTTGTTTTTGGAGAAGAACACTGCAGCAAGATTATCACAGTAGATCTTTAAAGGTCTGGATATGGAATCCATGATCCTTATCCCTATGATAAAATTCCTTAGCCAAGATGCCTGTATGGTTGCCTCGTAAAGTGCAACGTACTCTGCCTCCATAGTCGACGATGCCGTAATGGTCTGCTTGGTGCTCTTCCAGGAGACAGCACCAACAGCCAATAGGTAGATATAACCCGATGTCGACTTTCTGGAGTCTATGCAACCCGCAAAGTCCGAATCAGAGTACCCGATCAGCTCTAAATGATCAGAGTGGCTGTATGTAAGCATGAAGTCCTTGGTCCCTTGTAAATATCCCTAAGTCATTGCTGGCTAGCAAAATATCGTCAACATATAGGACTAGAAATGTGTAACGGCTCCCACTAGTCTTAAGGTATATACATTCATCCACAATGTTCTCCACAAAACCAAAAGGAGTTATGACATTGTGGAACTTTAAATACCACTATCGGGAAGCCTGTTTCAGTCCGTATATAGACTTCTTGAGTTTGCAAACCAGCTGACTCCCTTTATCTGAAGTAAAGCCTTCAGGCTGGAGCATGTATACCTCCTCATCAAGATCCCCATTCAGGAAGGCCGTTTTCACATCCATCTGTTGTAACTCTAGGTCATAATGAGCTACCAAAGCCATGATTATCCTTAATGAATCCTTCTTAGAAACCGGAGAGAAGGTGTCATGATAATCAATGCCGATCCTTTGAGTGAAACCCTTGGCCACAAGTCTTGCCTTATGTCTTTCGATGTTACCAGAGGCATCCGTTTTGGTCTTATAGACCCATTTACAGCCAATTGGTCTAGCACCTCTGGGTAACTCTACTAGATCCCAGACTTGATTGTCAGCCATGGATTTTAACTCTTCCAGCATGGCATTATGCCATTTCGTGGAGTTACCTCCACTCATGGCTTGTGAAAACGTTTGTGGGTCTTGAAGTCCAACTGAGTCGTCGGACTCTTGTAGGTATACCTCGTAGTCGTTAGAAATCGCAGGTTTCCTTTTTCTTAAGGATCTCCTAGTTTCTGTTGGTACCACTACTTGTGGTTCCGGAGCAACAGCTTCAATAGGTTCTATGGCAACCTGCTCCTCTTGGGCTGGGAGGTCCTGGGCTGGTTGCTCGTGAATCACCTGGGGTGGTTCTTCCTGATGAGCAATCTGTCCACCCTCGATTACGGGTATGATTACCGGAACCCGTATTTCCTCAAACACAATTGATTGTGTTGGGACGCTCCCACTGAGGTTGCCATCCTCAAGAAATCTGGCATTTCTAGCTTCTACGACTTTAGGAGTGTGCGAGGGACAATAGAACCTATAACCCTTGGACTTCTCGGCATAACCGATGAAGAAACCACTCACAGTCCTAGGGTCAAGCTTCTTCTCATGTGGGTTGTACACCCTGACCTCAACTGGACAACCCCATATGTGCATGTGTTCTAAACTAGGTTTCCATCCGTTCCATAACTCAAAGGGTGTTTTAGGAACGGCTTTAGATGGAACCCTATTTAGCACATACACAGCGGTTTTTAAGGCCTCACTCCACATATTGAGAGGAAGGGAGGAGTTACAAATCATGCTCCTCACCATGTCCATCAAAGTGCGGTTCCTCCTTTCAGCAACATCGTTTTGTTGCGGTGTGCCAGGCATTGTGTACTGAGCCACAATGCCATGTTCTTCCAGAAACTTCACAATTGGACCAGGTCTTTGTCCACTCTCTGTGTACCTTCCATAGTATTCCCCACCTCTGTCTGATCTTACAATTTTGATACTCTTTCCAGATTGTTTCTCTACCTCCGCCTTATAGATTTTGAAAGCATTAAATGCCTCAGCCTTATCATCTAAGAGGTAGAGATACATGTATCGAGTATGGTCATCTATAAAGGTAATAAAATACCTTTGACCATTCAGACAGGGTGTACTAAAAGGTCCACAGAGATCAGTATGTATGATCCCCAATTTCTCATTATTCCTCATGGCACCCTTAGTGGACTTGTTAGTCTGCTTTCCCTTTATGCAGTCTACACAAGTCCCAAAGTCAGTGAAGTCAAGAGTCTTTAAGACTCCATCCTTCACTAACCTCTTTAGGCACTCTATGGAGATGTGAGCCAGTCTCCTATGCCACAATATAGAGGAGTCTCCATTCACAGTCATCATAGAATATTCAAGAGAAGAACTCAGAGAAAGACAATATAAACCATCTATCAAAGAACCTGAACCAATGGTTACTTTATCTTTAATAATCAGAAAAGACGAGTCTTTGAACTGAAAATCAAAGCCATATGGAACTAGTCTTGATACAGATACTAGATTCTTAGAGAAACTAGGAATATAAAATGTCTTCTCTAGGTCCAAGGTGTATCCTGTCTGAAGACAAAGCCTGTATGTCCCCACACCTTCAACTCTTGAACTCATCTTATTGCCAGAGTAGATGACGTGTTCCCCATCAGTTGGTTCCCTTAGATTGAGAAACCCCTGCAAGATGGTAGAAACGTGGATTGTAGATCCGGAGTCAATCCACCAGGAGCCATTATGAGAATCAACCAAATTTGATTCATAACACACTAGGGTCATGAGATTACCTTCAGACTCTCTTTTAGCGAGTCACTTCTGGTACTTGGTGCAGTCCTTCTTTAGATGTCCCCTTTTCTTGCAGAAGAAGCACTGCACCTCTTTATGGGTGCCATCAGTTTTCTTTATTGGCACTCCTTGGCTTTGCTTCTTCTTGGGAAAAGTCTTGTGAGACTTGGACTGCCGTACCTTATGAGAAACGAGGTGAGCCACCTCCAATTTCTCCTGCTTCAGCCTCCCTTCCTCCTGAACACACATAATCAACAGATCATTTACTGACCAGTTGGTTGAATGAGCGTTGTAGGAGATCTTGAATTGCCCGTACTGAGCGGGCAGGGAGTTCAATATGAAGTGCACCAGGAACGACTCGTTGATGTCTATCTTCATGCCCTTTAGCTGAGATGCTACATCACGCATCTGCATGATGTGCTCTCGCACACTCTTATCTCCAATTAACCTCATGGATGATAGTTTGGCCATTAGGGTACTGGCCAAGGCTTTATCGGAGCTTTTAAATTGCTCTTCGATAGCCTTCATAAAGTCCTTGACCAGTCGGCACTCAGGGATAGAACCCCTGATGCTCTTATCGATATGGGTCTGGATGAGCATCATACTCAAGCGGTTGATCGCTCCCACCGCTCGTATGATGCAACCTCAGTTGGCGTACTTTTCTCCGTTAGAGGAGTAGGTTCCTCCACACAGAGCGCCAAGTCCAGATCCATACACCCCAGGACCAAGAGAATCTTGTCCTTCCAATCCGAATAATTGTCACCAGACAAAAATGGAAGGCGCTGGGTAGGGTCATTAATAAAGGACATAGCTGAAAAGAAACATACAAAGCTTACATTAATACGAGGAAACAAACTGTATCCGACAATTAACCCATGTTAAGGTCAGTCAGTGAGAATTCGGACCTCCCTTTGGGCAAAGGTCGTAAGTTACATGAATTCCACTGTGTTCTTTAGAAACTACAAGGTTTCCAATAGAGCCAGAGTATTGTACCGTGAAATGGACTGACAATCCATTACCTGTGGGCATTAGAACTGTCTCTGTTTCACCACGCAACACTCTGCCCTATCCTAATTACATGATGCTGACAATTGCCTCCCTTTGGGGCCGGGCAACGGTCATTATCATATAATTAGAATGTGACCATCACAGTAACTTTATGTGACCCTGTGCATCCCATGATGCACCTTTTAGGAGTCACTCATCAAAATTAACCCTGGACGCTTTGGCCAATCCTGAGTCAGTTTTGTTGATGATCTTTACTGTCACGATGATCAAGAACAAGTAAGATTACTATAATCAAACAGCTTGGAAAATAAACAAATAGCATTAATGAGTTAACTTGGGTTATTAGGGCTTGGCCAGGGATCCCACAATCACATATAACACAGACATTCACGTTTAGCATGAGCGCAGCCCTGTATTATTACAAGTTGGAAGCACTATACATACAGGCCCCATAAAACTAATAATTTTGCTGCATCAAAGCTCCGTGCAGGCTCCTTCGCACCTATGAAAAACAATCTATATATGCAAGCCACATTCGATCCCTGGCCGGCCCAAGCAACAAGCACAAGATGCCCAATCTTTATGTTAACTCATTAACTACTACCGGGTTCGATCGATTCTGAATCGCTTAAAAAATAGCACGCTAATAGGCACATAAATTTAGAAGTCCATTTTTATGGTCCAACATCGATCCCATTTGAGTCCATACTATATATCGAATGATAGCTCTCAAGAAGAGCTTCGAAACAACTATTCATGGGCAAAAACGGTATGAAAATGGGCCTGAAATGAGGTTTCAAAATTTATGGGTCTAAAGCCTTTAATGGGTCGGGTTGGATCGGATTAAAGCCAAGTCCAGCCAAAAGAATGCATAGGTGGTGACTGAGTGTGATCTTGAAGGTGGGCAAAAGGGTAAAGTAAATGAGTTTAGGGTTAAAATGAACCCTAATCTCACCACCCACTCACATACAACATCAGCCGCCACCCCACTGCATGCTCAAGGGTTTAACCGAGTGGGTTTGACATTAAAGAGAGGGGTAGTAAAGTAAACTTAATAGGTTTAGGGTTAAAAAACAAAACCCCAAACTCAACTATCCCTTTCTTCTCAGCCGTCACCCAATCGCACAGCATGCACAACGGCAGCCGTTCGGATCAACACGCCACTGTTAGCCGGTCGGACACCGCCCATGCAGCACAAGCCATTGGCCGGCTGCACCCGACCTCCTTGTGGCGTGCACGAGGACGGGTGGGATCCCGAACCTCATCGATGCCGATGACTTCGACCTCACCGGCTCCGATCCAACGATGATTGAAACCCAAAAAATCAGAGATCGAAAACCCGGAGAAAAGATCGAGCAAACCATGGCTCTGATACCAGTGTAAGAGAATGATCTCCATCATGGGAGATCTCATCAAACTAAATGAGATCCGACACGAAGATCGGATCTACCCATAGCGGAAGCGAAGATCAAGATGTACCTCCGGCCATAACGAACCGGATGACGAACCGCAGGTAGATGACTTCTCGATGCGATGCGTCTCCCACGTAGTCGAATCCTCTTCGTTCTCCTCACGCCGTCGTCGTCGCAAGATTGGAAGAGAAGGGAGGAGAGGGAAAGGTGTTTCTGGTTTAGTTCTTGGCCGTCAAGAGACTAGATGACATTAGTCAGATACCTTATAGATGGGAGGCATCTTATTTATAACTAAACCAGGACACCATCCCAAAACCCTAATAACCGGAGTCAATCTAACCATCCACTGGATTGATCTAAGGGCTAGGACTCATCACTTAACCATATCATTAACGGGTACATCTTTAGTTAAGGCCCATTAGGTTTTAAACCCAAAAGCCCATAGTGGGTTTGTACCGGGCCATCCTCATGCCGCAAGCGGCTAACCCAACATCCAGGACCTCCGGGCCAGGATCGAGCAGATCAAGGCCAGTCGGGAGAGGTACGGCCTCGTTAGCCTACCTGATCAGACCGCCACAGGGGAATCAAGCCGGCCTGCAGATGATGCTCTGCAGGCAAGGAGGAGAATCTCTCCTCACCTCGACGACGACGACGCCGCCTTTACCGTTGGCCTTGAGTTCCATACTGAACGGATAATGGAGCAACTGCTCGACCCCAACATCAAGCGGCGTTGCGTCACGTCTGTGGTCGGCACGGGCGGCCTGGGCAAGACCACGCTCGCCACGAAGGTCTACAACAGCAAAGGGATCAAGGCTCATTTTGGCGCCTGGGCATGGGTGTCCGTGTCGGAAGACTACAGAGTCGGGGAGCTGGTGAAGAAGATCGCGAAGCAGGTGATGAAGGGCACTAGCACGATGGACGAGTCGGAGGGGACGGAGGTCGATGATCTCAAGGTGAAGCTCCACGCATTCTTGAAGGAAAGGAGGTACTTGATCGTCTTGGATGATGTTTGGGGGCCGGATGTGTGGGCGCAGACAAAAGCAGTCTTACCCGAGGTGAAGAACGGGAGCCGAGTACTGCTCACCACCCGTTCGACGGATGTCGCGACGTCTGCAGATCCCCGCATCCCACCCTACCGACTTCCTTTTCTGAACAAAGACTATAGCTGGGAGCTCTTTCTCAGAAATGCTTTTCCGGAAAAGCAGGATGCCGAGGCATCAAAATGCTGCTGCCCCAAGGAATTGGAGGGCGTCGGCCGTCAGCTCGTGAGGAAATGTGGAGGTCTGCCCCTCGCCCTGCAGGTGTTAGGAGGCCTTCTATCTCGGAAAGACCCCAGCCCCGCCGAGTGGGCGAGCGTGGCCGAGCGCATGGACTGGGCATCCACCCAGGATGGAGAGCATTGCCTCAAGATTCTGGGCCTGAGCTACGACGACTTGCCTCACCATCACCTGCGATCATGCTTTCTGTACCTCAGCGCTTTCCCAGAGGATTGGGAGATCTACACACCCTACCTGATTTCTTTATGGATCGCTGAGGGTTTCATACCACCGACCGAGGCGCGGACGCTGGAAGAAACAGCACGAGCTTACTTAGAGGAGCTGGCCCAGAGGTCCATGATTCAAGTCATCAGCCGCAACCCAGTGGACAAAAGTGTTGCGAGATTTCGGCTCCATGATCTCTTCCTGGATTTGTGCATTAGAGAAGCTAGGGAAGATGGATTCCTCAACGTCTACGGCTCCGCCAGCGAGATCAAGGGTGATCGCACGCTGCGCCGAATAGCTCTCCATAACCACACTACCGATGATTTGAAGAATTGGTGCCCCCTTCCAAACCTCCTGAGATCCATATTAGTCTTCCGGAGTACTGAAGCAATCACCAGTGAATTGTTTAACGGGTTGAAGCTATTGAGGGTGATCCATCTTGAGGGTATCAAAGGCCTTGTGAGCTCCCCGGAGGAGATGAAGAGTATGATCCATTTACGATATCTGAGAGTGACAGGAGGAAGTATAAGAGAGCTTCCATCAACCATAGGGAATCTCTGTAACCTACAGACCTTGGATGTTTCAGCGACCAACATCAAGAGGCTACCCAATGCATTGGGAAAGATACAGATGCTGAGGCACTTGCGATTGCCCCCTGAATGTGTGTGCCCACCTAATGTTATTGGCAAATTAGCAAACTTGCAGATTCTACATATTCCGAGTGCGAGTGGAGGATGGGTGAATCAGCGGGACTTGGAAAAGCTCGTCAATATTCGACTTTTGGGTGTACGTGGCCTCATGGCCTCCGAGGGGAAGGTGTTCCTTCACTCACTCTCCAAGATGAGACGCCTCTCCTCGTTGGAAGTACAGGGGGCGGAGTTAATCTTGGCCGAATTCTTCACCATTTTTTCGAACCATAACCACTTGCTTCGGTTGCGCTTGGATGGGCCGGTTCCGCGAGGGCAACTTCCTAGTAGTCATAGCGGATTCCCCCCGAATCTCACAGCACTCCAGTTGGGAGGATCTAAATTGGAGCAAGACCCGATGCCAACACTCGAGAAGTTGCCAAACCTCAGGGATCTTCGATTGTACAATGGTTCGTACGTGGGGAAGTTGGTTTGTACTGCAGGCGGGTTCCCCCGACTGTATCACTTGTATTTCGACCACTTGAATGGATTAGAACATTGGAGGGTGGAATGCGGTGCCATGCGTCAACTGCGTTTCCTATATATTGGAAACTGTTCAAGGCTGAGGATGCTCCCAGAGGGATTGCGGCATGTGGCCTCCCTCCATACTTTGAATGTGTACGAACGGGAAGAGTTTAGAAGCAGGCTTCGGCGGGGCGTGGGGGAGGACTGGTACAAGGTCCGACACGTGAGCACCGTCAGGGTCGAACAAAGGCACTCAGGACGCAATCACCCGACTCTTGGGTTTTCGCAAATACCCGGATCAATTTCTAGAGAGGGTCAGGCGGGGGACGGCCAGCCGTTTAACCATGTTCTTCAGTTTTTGTGTCGATGCTTTGTATTCCGTATTGTATTTCGTATATTCCATGTGATGCCTAATACTTAATGTGAGGATTTATAATTCGTGCAGCTCTTTATTTGAATCCTGTAAACTTTTGTGATTTGTAAGCTTTGTAAACTTTTGTGATTTGTAAACTTTTGTGATTTGTAAGATTTATAATTCCATGTTATGATTTCAGCTGGTGTACGGCGTGTGGTGTTCGGTACTTTTAAGCCTTGTGTCTGTCTTTTCCATCAACGTGCGGAGAATTGTGCTTGCGCTAGGCTGTGGCGCCTCCAAGAGGTCCGATGACCTCCCCGTTTGAATTGCCAAAAACAAAAAAAAAACAATGACATTGGTATCATCTGGAGAGCAAAAGACAACAAATTTACTTTATATACATTGTAGAATTAAAATTAACATAATTAAAATTTTCAGACAACAAACTTATAGAAAAAAAATAAAAACTAAAATTACCTTGGATTCGAGTGAAAAATAATTAGTGAATCAACGATCTAAGTCGGATTCGAAACGTTCATGTTACAAATAGACACGCGGAGAGCGAGCGAGAGAGAAGCCCTCTGTTGGAGAGTCGCCGGTCGCCGATCACATACACACACATGGAGAGTGAGCGAGAGCGAGACCAGTCGCGTCCGCACGCACATGCGAGAGAGAGAGAGAGAGAGAGAGAGAGAGAGAGAGAGAGAGAGAGAGAGAGAGAGAGAGAGAGAGAGAGAGAGAAGGTGGGTTGGATGCTGCTGTAGTGTTGCTGATCGTGACTGGTCGCTAGTCACCTGTCACAAACACACAAACACACACACTTTCAAGGGCCGCTCCTTGCCGGTGGACAGAGCGATCCTTTCCACGAAGTCGCTGGTCCACCTCTAGGCATCTTGCACGCCAGAGGGAGTGAGGGCTTTTCTTCAGCGCATTTGTACAAGCAATACCTGAGCTGTAACTCTCTCCCCCTTTCTTCTTAATAATACACAGGTAGGGGTCTAGGCAGAACTCCCCCTCAGCATCTGCGGGATTTCTCAAAAAAAAAAAAAAAACAAACACACATACACACACACACACGGAGAGGTTAGGGCTTGTCACATGTGACTGTGGGGTTACCGTCCGTCCGGTGTCCATGGGCAATCACACTGCATGATGGCGAGAGTGAAAGGGAGAACATCAATGAGAGAATCCAGAAGAGTCAAGGACGGCATGCCTCTAACAGCCGAAGAACAAATCACAGTCACCAAGCGAACAAGAGATAGAGAGAGAGAGAGAGAGAGAGAGAGAGAGAGATAAATGCAAGATTGTTATTTGGTAACCATACAGATTTTTGACACTGACGTTTTGCTGTTTCGAGAAATGCAGTTTTAATGGGTAACGTGCAAATTCTTTTGCACGCTGGGCCCCGTGTAAAGCGTACAGCTTTTTGTTTGGATTTTGGACCCAAATATAAGGCAAAAGCCCAGAGATTGGGAGCCTTCTTCCCAAGTGGGGCGAGCATTCTTTGAACACTTTCTCAGTTCCTGGCACTAGGTACCCAATATTATATATATATATATATATATATATATATATATATTGGGGTCCCCTTGATTGCGGGGCTCAGGGCGGTTGCCCGCTGCACCCATGCTCAGGGCCGACCCTATACACGATGTACGCGCGTATGCCACAATGAAGAGATAGTAGGGGAGATAAAGAGTGGGGCAGATTAATTTGGAGGGAGGATAAGTGGCGGCTGGGAATTAAAGGAGGAGTAGGGTGACTACTATTCGCCTGGGGAGGGGGGTAAAGAATTGTTGAGTTTGAATAGAGTTAAGATAGAGGGGTGGGATTGAGGTGAGAAAGAAACAAAAAGAAAAAAAATGACTTGATTGTAAAAAAAATAAATAGAATGCGCTAGGGGCTGGGGTTTTGTTGTCAAAAAAATGGGGACACGCTTGGCATTAACGTGATTGCTTATGCATTTTTTTTCTATTTGGATTAATTTCTTGCGGTTCAATTGAACAATGCCACGTGGACATTCCAACCCTTCTCTCTCTCTCTCTCTCTCTCTCTCTCTCTCTCTCTCTCTCTCTCTCTCTCTCTCTCTCTCTCTCTCTCTCTCTCTCTCTCTCTCTCTCTCTCTCTCTCTCTCTCTCTCTCTCTCTCTCCCGATCAGTGCTATTCAACCCGAAACATTTATCCTAAATGGTCAACTAGAAGGACATGGCATCCAATCATAACGTCCCTTTGCTTGCAGGTTGGGCGATTCACTGGTAAGGCCTGGGTGCAACGGGCAGCTGTGATTCGGATGTTTATTCCCCCCCCCCCCCCCCCTCTCTCTCTCTCTCTCTCTATGTTCCCCTCACCTCTCTCATCTATGCGATCTCTCTCTTTGCTTGTCTCCCCCCTGCTCTCTCCCTATATGTGTGTTTCTTTTATGTTTTTATTTTGTATAATACTAGTAATGCCCGTGCCTGTCGGCACGCAAAAGATTTCGAGGGCGGGGACAATATTTTGAGAACGTGACAATATTTCAAAGGTGGCAATAAAATATTTTGAGAGCGATGATAATATTTAGAGGGATATAACAATATTTAGAGGGTGACAATATTTAGAGGGTGGCAACATAGATATCAGCCGCCACTATTTACAACGATGATCCAACAAATAAAAACTACATCAACAGACCATTGTTGTTCTGAAATCTTAATGATGATCCAACAAATAAAAAAAAGGTTTTAGATTTTTTATGATCAAAACCTTGAAAAGAAGAAGGCTGATGAAAGTGATAATGATAGCATTAAAAATCAGTGATCAAATCCATCAAAAACCTTTAGGTTTAACCCATCATCCTAAACAATTTACCCAAAAAACTAAATCTAAGCACTCATTAGCCAAATATTGGAGAGCAAGTTGAAGTTGGAGTTGGGGTTAGGGGGAAAAAAAAATTTGCTATTGGAGTTGGGGAAAAAAGAAAAATTGTCACCTATCCTTAATAATTTACCCAAAAAATTCATCCCAGAGAAAGTTGGAGTTAGGGGAAAAAAGAAAAAAAAAAAGAAGTATCCCTTCTTCTCCCTCTAGGTCTCTCTCTCTCTCCAAAGCTGTCGAAGGCGCTTCTCCCCCACCGAAGTGTTTGTCCCGATTGGTCAGCCCGATTGACGTGGCTTTCGATCACTGTGTCACTTGGCCTGCAGGTCCAGATTGAATGCGATTCACTGGCTAGAATGGGTTGAAACGGAGTAACGGACAGCTGTGATCAGGACACGCCAACTGGGCTGACCATTCAGGTCTAATAGCATTTTGGGCTTTTTTGAATTTATACCCCCTCTTTGTGTCAGAATTTGAGCTACACCCCCACTTTTTAAAATTTGACTTTTCACCCAAGTCCATCACTTAACGAATAGCGACCTGTTATAAGTGGGGTTGTAACTCAAATTTCAACATAAAAGTGGGGATTTAATTCAATAAAAAAAAAACCTCTTTGAACGGGTGCTCACGATCAGCTGCCCGATTGGGGGGCAAAATAAAATTGAATAAAAGTTTGGGGTTAACTCAAAGTTCAATATAAAAGTGGGTGTATAAGTCAGAAAAACCATTTCCTGTCTTTAGTCGCGGGATCTTAGATCCGTGACTTCTGTAGACTGTAAGCCTAATACAGTGCAGGAGAGATCAGGCTTCACGACCGTCTGCCTTCCCGGCACCAACCCATTGATCACAGCCGTCCGGATTCCATCCAAAAGAAAAGAAAACCGAACCTAAGCCATGCATGCCACCTGATGCACGCCTGTTCTCTTTGCCCGGCGCGGCCAGCACCGTCCGATCCCCTCCGGATCTCCTTGCGTTATATCCAAACCTCATGCATGCAGCTTCCCCACACAATCACAGCCGTCCGGTGCATCAAACCCGACACGATCGCTCAGCCCTTCCATGCATGCATGCATGCATGTGCACCGGAACCCAGCCGCTCTCTCTCTCTATCTCTTCCGTCCAAACCCACTACCCAACCGATTTTCTCTCTCCTACCCAAGACTCTCTCTCTCTAGATCTACACCCCACCGAACTTCCCTCTCTCTCCCTCCTTAATTCTCTCTCTAGGTCCCTCTCTTTCCTTAACCCCCCAACCCATCAAAACCGTCCAAACCTAGCGCCCGGGATCCTTTCTTTCTCTCTCTCTTCCTTACCCGAACAGAACCGGACTTCTCTCTCTTCTCCTTGTTTTTCTCTCTCTAAAAACCCACTCTAACAAACCCCAGCTGTACCCGAGCTAAGCACCCCATTCCGAACTTCTCTCTCTCTTCTTGCCTTATCTGCACTTTGTTTTTCTCTCTCTTCCGGTGGGCTGGGAAGGAAGTGGGAGGCAGTGGCTCCACCGATGGGCTGCCGTCCTCGGCAATGCAAGCTCAGGTCGCCGTCGCTGTTGCACACGCAGAACACCCCGTCGAAGCGGACACCACCAGCAACGGCGACCTTGATCTCAGGCAACGGAGTTGGCAGCGCTGGGGATCTGCCATCGTTGCCACTACCTTGGACGACCGTAAAGAGATCTGTGATTTTCTCCCTCTCTCCTCTCTTCTCTGTTTGGTAAAGATCTGCCGTCGTTGCCACTACCCAACATGTCCGATCAATACCAAACAGAGAAGAGAGGAGAGAGGGAGAAAATCGCAGAAGGAGAGAGAAGGATCGCGGGAGAGCAGAGAGAGAGAGAGAGAGGATCGCGGGAGAGCAGAGAGAGAGAGAGAGAAGGATCGCGGGAGAGCAGAGAGAGAGAGAGGAGAGAGGAAGATCGCGGGAGAGAGAGAGGGTAGATCGGGTAACTGACGGCTGTGATGCTGACGATCAATTTCGGAAAGTAATTACAGAGGAGGGGACCACGTACAGATGGCAGGCGTGAGCAATGGGATTAATACCAAATATGTCCTTAATTTTTTACATAAAAGTCCTTCAAACGATTATAAATAATTTGTTTTTACAATCAGGTCCTTGCTGTATTTATTATTTCCTCCACTTAATTTCATCCCCACATTTCAACTCGATTCAATCTTAGCCGTTCCCCTCTCGCTAGATGATTCTTACTCGCCCCAACATCAATTTATCTCATCCGCTCATTCTATCCCCCTCTCAAAGATAGATCCTGACCGTTCTTTGTACCCCCCACAAAACTGTAGCTTATTATATAGATTTTTCTCTCTCTATGATCTCTCTCTCTCTCTCTCTGTCGACCCCCTCTCCACATACTCTCTCTCTCTCTCTCTCTCTCTCTCTCCACGCTCTCTATCTTTCTCTCTCTATGTGCGGGTTTCTTTTGTTACTTTTAATTTTTTTATAATATTTATATATAAAAAATATAATCAAAACTAGGACGTGGTGGGTCGGTCCACGAGACGTTGGTCGGACACGACGGTCAGCTCTCTAGAGGGTGGATGTGGCTGTCGGAGGTGATGGAGCTTGCCGAAGGGTGGCTGTGGCCGCTGGAGATGGTGGAGGAGTGTCGTCGAAGGGGCACAGGCCTTACTAGTAGTCTGTTTGAAAGTGGCATGCAAAAGATACTATCACGCCTTAATATTTAACGGATTTAGACAACCCAAATATATTGGGGTGTGAAGAGTAGAACAACTTGATTCAATTCCTAACTCACAATACGAGCGGGAAATATAGCTTTTATTAAAATCTCAATGGTTACATAGATTTTGCAATTCGGTGCATAGAAAGGGTCTCCGGCATCCTTTAGGCTCTCCCATCCACTAGTGTCTTCTAGCCCTGTAAGGTTAGGATCTGCAACAGAGTAATCTGTAGCAAGTGAGCCTTAATATTTTAACGGGCTCACAAAATATTTATTTAAATGTACTGTAATAGAATAAAACAACATTCACATTCGATTGTTTACACATTTCTCAGTTTGTGAAACCATTGACCAACCCAGAGTCATTTTGGCCAAAGATGGGACAACTCTACACCTAGGACTACTTTTAAGACCAAAGTAAGGGACAGTCCCACACCCAGGTATTTTAGACCATAGTCGGACTAATCCCCACACCCAAGTATTTTTGGCCGTAGCTGGGCTAAGCCCCACACCCAGGTACGTTCGACCTCAGCCAGGCTCAACCCGGCCCACCCCCAGGATATCTTTTAGGTCGAAGCCAAGGACAGCCCCACACCAAGGACTAATTGAAAAATATCCCAACATGCATATGACGCGTAGAAGATTTGAACTCGCTATCGAGTTGTAGACGCTATAAATAGGTAATAAAGTGCATATGATCCAATCGTAGCTTGCCACATCAGTTGATGGAGCCCGTTGCTCTAACAGCTGTTGAGAAGAGTTTGTTCGTTGGAGAATAGGGAAGTGTAGTATAAATAGAAAATTAAAAAATAATAAAATTTTTGTGGTGTAATTAAAAAATTATAAAAAATAAAATTTTTGGGTTCAACCATAAAAAGATGATAAAATATAATTTTAAAACCCTTAGCTTAGTCGTCCCGAACCACAATATAAAAAATAATAGAATATAATTTTAAAGCCCTTGACTTAATTGCCACCAATCATGGTATAAAAAAAGGCAAAATATAATTTTAAAGCCCTTAACTTAGCCACCCCGATATAAAAATTAACGTATAAAAAATAACAAAATAAGGGCCGGGTGATCGAACCGGAGCGGACAGGTGTTTTTTGGCTGGACCCGAACCACAAGTGTCGTTGGCACGACGACTATTTTAAGTTTTTGACCCGAAAGCTTTGAAGGAATCTCTCACACAGAATAATGTGTGACAATCACAGCCGTCTGTTTCACCCAGCTCTGACCCGTGAATGGTACTCAATCCGGACCAAACCATGCATGCATTGGAGGGTAAGTTCACCGTTGGTGAACAAAATGGCAGTACTCCCATTTGACCCATCACCTTAATCGGGCTCATCACTTCAATATACAAGAGAGAGAGAGAAGAGAGAGAGAGAGAGATGGCTGAGGCCGCGATTACAATTACTGAGGGTGTTGTTTCCATTGTGCTGAAGAAGCTCCGCGATGCCCTCATCCAAGAAGCCGTGTTCCTGCACGGCGTGCGCCGTGAGGTGGAGTGGTTGATGTCGGAGCTGAAGTGGATGGAGTCCTTCCTCAAAGTCGCCGATGCCAAGCGGAGGAACGGAGACGAGCTCGTCAAGAACTGGGTGAGGGAGGTACGGGAGGTCGCTTACCGAGCGGAGGACATCATTGACACCTTCATGCTCGAGATCGAGCCCCGGGCACGGCTGCAGAGGAGGATCGGAGGAGCCATGGGGAACCTCGTCAGGTACGCCGCCCTCCCTTTCGAACTGATACCCCGCCACAAGGTGGGGGCCGGGATCGAAGATCTCAAGGCCAAGATCAAGCAGATCAAGGCCAGTAGGGAGACGTACGGCCTCCTGAACCTTCCTGATCAGACCACCACAACCACAGGGGAATCAAGTAGGTCTGCAGATGATGATGCTCTGCAGGCAAGGAGGCGAATCTCGCCTCACCTCGTCGACGACGACGGCACAGTTGTCGTGGGCCTTGATTCTCACGTGAATTGGATAATTCATCGACTACTGGATGAGTCCAGCATCCCATGGCGATGTGTTCTCTCTATAGTCGGCACGGGCGGTCTGGGCAAGACCACTCTTGCCACGAGGGTCTACAACAGCCGTGGGATCAAGACAAGTTTCAGCAGTCGAGCATGGGTGTCCGTGTCCCAAGAGTACAGAGTCGGTGAGATGGTGAAGAAGATTGCAAAGCAGGTCATGATCATGGATGGCTTGGATAGGATGGAGGTTGATGATCTCAAGGCGATGCTTCGCACATTCTTGAAAGAGAGGAGGTACTTGATCGTCTTGGATGATGTTTGGAGGCCGGACGTGTGGGTGCAAATAAAAGCAGTCTTACCCGAGGTGAAGAACGGGAGCCGAGTACTGCTCACCACTCGTTCCATCGATGTGGCAACATCTGCTGATCCCCGCATCGAACCCTACCTCCTACCCTTTCTGAACAAGGAGGAGAGCTGGGAGCTGTTTCTCAAAACGGTCTTTCCAAACAACTGCTGTTGCCCGGAAGAATTGGAGGGCATTGGTCGTCAGCTCGTGAGGAGATGCGGAGGCCTACCCCTTGCGTTGCAGGTGTTGGGGGGCCTTCTATCGAAGAAAGACCCCATCCCCGCTACGTGGATGAGGGTGGGCGAGCGGATGGACTGGGCATCAACCGAGGATGAAGGGGTTTGCCACAAGATATTGGGCCTGAGCTATGACGAATTGCCACACCATCACCTCAGGTCATGCTTTCTCTACCTCGGCGCCTTCCCGGAGGATATGAAGATACACACAACCATACTTATTCCACTATGGGTTGCTGAGGGTTTCATACCATGGACCGAGACACGAACGGTCGAAGAAACGGCACAATCTTACTTAGAGGAACTGGCACAGAGGTCGATGATTCAAGTCATCAACAAAAAAGCCATTAATGGAGATGTCGTGGTATTTCGTCTCCATGATCTGTTTCGCGATCTGTGCATACGGGAAGCTAGAGAAGATGGATTTCTCAACGTCCACCATAGCTCCGATGACAGCGAGATGATCAGGACGAGGGGTGATGACACTACTACTCTGCGCCGGCTAGCTCTCCATAACCTCACTACTGATGATGTGAAGAAGAATTGGTGCTCCCTTTCAAACCACTTGAGATCCATATTAGTCTTCGGGGTTACTGAAGCAATCACCGGTGAAATATTTAATGGGTTGAGGTTGTTGAGAGTGATTCATTTTGACGAGACGGAAGGGCTTGCGAGTTTCCCGGAGGAGATGAAGAGTATGATCCATTTGCGATATTTGGGAGTGAGTGGAAGTATTGGGGGAGAGCTCCCATCATCTATAGGAAAACTCTCAAACTTACAGACTTTGAATGTTGCAACAACTGAGATCACGAGGTTACCCGAATCATTGGGGAAGATCCAAACGCTGAGGCACTTGCTATTGCCCCCCCAGTGTGTGTGTCCACCCAATATCATTGCCAACCTAACAAACTTACAAACCCTGTTATGGCCAAGTGCTAGAGGAGGATGGATAGATGAGCGGGAGTTGGAAAAGCTGGTGAATATTCGACTTTTGGGCGTATATGGAGTCATGGCCTCCCAGGGGGAGGTGTTCCTTCATTCACTCCCCAAGATGAAACGCCTCACCCACTTGAACCTACGTAGGGCAGAGTTGATCTTGACCGAGTTCCTCACCATTTTTTCAACCCATAACCACTTGCTTGAGTTGATCTTGGACGGACCCATCTCCAAAAGGCAGCTTCCTGATAGTCGTGGTGGATTCCCACCTAACCTCGCAATTCTCATATTGAGCGGGTCTAAATTGGAGCAGGACCCGATGGCAACGCTGGAGAAGTTGCCCAACCTCAGGCTTCTTAAATTGGGCCATGAGTCATACGTGGGGAAGGAGATGGCTTGTACTGCAGCCGGGTTCCCCCGGTTGCAAAAATTAGAGTTTGACAGATTGGGAGGATTAGAACATTGGAGAGTGGAATGTGGGGCCATGCCCACGCTGCATTGGCTATCGATTCGAAACTGTTCGAGGCTGACAATGGTCCCCGAAGGCTTGCGGCATGTGGCCTCGCTCCTCGCGTTAGAGGTACATGACGAACGAGAAGAGTTTAGAAACAGACTTCAACGGGACGTCGGGGAGGACTGGTACAACGTCCAACACATACCCAAGGTGGTCGTGGTCGGGGTTTAAAACCCCATTCCCTTCTAATTAACGCTCTACACCAACAGGCCAGGTATTATATATTGCTTTTGAGATCGATTGATTTTCTCTATTTCATTCATTCCATGCACGTTTCTATTTATTTTTATATTAATTTATTTGGAGTAATTAAACCATGCCAATTCCTCTGCCGTTTATATAGCTAGAGCAAAGGGGATGCACGCATAAGAGCATTGTGGATGCGACCAAGATATATGGAAGGCTTTATGCTCCTCGGGACGGATGGACCATTAGACAATTTAAGCCCATGCAATGTTCTTCAATTTTTGCTAATGCTACGATACTTCGAATTGTATTTCGTATTTCATGTGATCCCTATATATATATATATATATATATATATATATATATATATATATATATATATATATATATATATATATATATATATATATATATATATATATATATATTTCATGTAAGCTATTCATACTCGGTGTAGTGACTCTTCTTTTCCAATGTACATGTTGTGTTGTCTTGATTTATATTCTTCGAAGAGGAAAATGGATCTCAAGGCTTGTTTACTGTTTTCGAGAGAGCTGGCCGGTTATTTTCTACAAGTTTCTAGCCGGTCAAGTACGTTGTTGAGAGAATTTCTCTAGCGATGCTACTTAAGAGGAATGCTGGAATGCATATATGCATACATATATTTAATATGTTTGATTAATTATAGCGGGCACATAATCCAAGTCTTTCTTCGATGTGCTTTCACTGGCGGTAGCAATTTCTCTATTTTTAATTCTTCAATTGATTGGCGATATACAGATCGTATCAATGACAATATATATAGATTTTTTTTAGGGCGATGAACCATAAAAGATTAAAATATATAAGTAAATATACACCATTTCAAACCTGTCCTCAAAGTATATATATGAAATAGGAGCCCAGCTGTAATCATTGTTTCGGTGAGGATATCGGAGATCGCTCTGTTCGCTTTGCTCACTCGCCGAGGGTTCTTGTCACACGCGGTTCTCGCTAGGGCTCGAGCTCTCTTCTGCTCCTCTCTTCAAATCGATGTGGGGGGAACTACGGTCGTCATATGGTTTTTCGTCACCAATCAATGGAATTCAAATGCGGTCTACTGTTCAGAGCAGCCACATAGATGTTGTTGAGCATAAATAGTAGGTAGAGACTGTTTTGGCTTTTACTGAGTTATTTCATTTCTTTTCGAGCTGACTCATGGTTTGAAAATTTTTATGTACCAAATTTATGTATCAACATTCGTGGGCATGGAGTATGAGCGAAATTAATACTTGTGAGTTGCAGCTGGAGCAGCAATATACCTAAAGATTGGAGCGGTCGTAGGGTTCGTGAGGCGGTCGTAGAGATGGAGCATGCCATTCATCGTTGTCGTGGTCAAGAGTTGTAATCTATTGTAAGCGTGTATATTGGAGTCCTGTAATAGTTGTAATCGGTTTTATTTGTACATTGTACTCTTTTAGTGGAAATGAACTGAGACGTTTGATACCAACTACTCTTTATACGTTAGTAGCTCTGGGTGTGGGGCCTCCAGGCTAGTTGAGTGGTTGTGAGGTCCAGTTCGCCCTGCGTAAAAGTAGCACTCTTGCATAATTAAAAAGCGTGACTCCAGGCTTTATGCTCCTCGGGACGAATGGACCATTAGACAATTTAAGCCTATGCAATGTTCTTCAATTTCTAGCATTTCTGCCAATGCTACGATATTTCAAATTGTATTTCGTATTTCATGTGATCCCTGTATATATTTCATGTAAGCTATTCATACTCGGTGACTCGATCTTCTTTTGCAATGTACATGTTGTGTTGTCTTGATTTATATTCTTCGAAGAGGTAAATGGATCTCAAGGCTTGTTCGATGTTTTCGAGAGAGCTAGCTATTTTTCTACAAGTTTCTTGCCGGTTAAGTACGTTGTTGGGAGAATTTCTCTAGCAACGCTACTAAAGAGGATTGCATATATGCATATATTTAATATGTTTGATTAATTATAGCGGGCACGTAATCCAAATCTTTATTCGACGTGCTTTTGTTGGCGGTAGCGATTTCTCTATTTTTAATTCTTCAATTGATTGGCGATACATAGATCATTTTTTTTTTTGGTACTAACAATTAGACTAGTTAAGATCTTACAAAAGGTGGTCCCATGAGGTCCCTGTTACATAGGTCAATGACCTCTCGGCTAAAACTACTAGATGAAATACATGGACTAGTTAAAACTCTAGCCCCTTTGGCCAGCAAGTCAGCCACTTGGTTTCCCTCTCAGAATATATGGGTCTCCCGAAACGTGTTGAATTTTCTTACTTTGCGGATGCAATCCTGCACCAAAGGTTGGTCTGAGTCATTGGTGCACAAGGTCCGAATAATCTGATCTGCATCACCTTCAACCCACAGCTGGCCCCTCCACCCTGAGTCTTCAACACATCTGATGCCTTCCCATAATGCCCTAGCCTCTGTCACAAGAGCCGAGTGAGTGTAGCACGGGCACTCCCCGGTGTAGAGGATACCACCACTGCTATTTCGGAGGATGAACCCTGCTCCCGCCTTCTCCAGTTTGCCGGTCCAAGTCCCATCAAAGTTGAGTTTGAGCTCTTCCCCCACAGGTGGTTCCCATTTGACTTCGACTTGATGATTTGATAACGCTGGTTCCTGGGTAATAGAATAAAAATATTTGTTAGTTTGTGTGAATTCCTCAAGACTAAGCATGACACTATGTGCCACTTGTTTGGGCTCTTCCCTAATTCCTCTTAATAGTTTATGGTTACGTGCGTTCCAAATGGCCCACACCCCAGCTATAAGTATTCCACCCCTTAGCGGGGCCCTATTGCCGGATCCCAGTTCTTCGACCCACTCACGCCAGGAGTTTGGCTTCCACAATTCCCCAGTCAGAGACGTAAGAAGTCCCCACGTAGCAGCAGTTTTGCACAACCAAAGATCGCATGAGATGCATTTTCATCCTCTGTAGCACACCGACTATAGAGGGGAAGGTCAATGTCTCTCCTAAGGAGAAGGTCTTTGGTGGGTATGCGCTTGTGGATGAGCTTCCAAGCGAAACTCTTAGCCCGGGTGGGGGGCAACTTGTCTTCCATAAGACATCCCAAAGTAAGGGGTTTGGAATGAAGTCGGGGTTTGAGTTTGGCTCAACATCGAATTCATCCTTGCCTAGATGGTTCCCATAGGTAGATGTAGCCACATCATTCATACCGTTGTCCGAAGCCAAAATGTGATAGGCTATGCTGGTCTTGTAAATAGGTTCCTCGTTTGGACCCCAAAGGATGGCACTACTTGGTTCCTCACTTAACAATGGGATGCTAATGATCTGGGCTGCTATATCTGGGTGGAATAACTGGTCCAGAACATCAATGTTCCAACCCCCATTTTCATCCAACAGATCAACAACCATGTTGACACTAGCTAGCATCATAGGATTCACAAAGGTAGGCCATTTGTCGAGTGTGAATGGTGGATATCCAAGGCTCTAGACCCACCTGAAAATTAGCACCCATCCAAATCGGACGTTTTATCTGGTGATGTAACGCAGAGGTCCCCTGGAGTACAGCCCTCTAAGCCCAAGAGCATCGTTTTGGAGTTTTTCAGGTCCATGGGTCACCATGAAGATGATACTTAGCCCGACAAAAACCACTCCAGAGACCTGTGGGTTGGCTGAGAAGTTCAAAACACTTCTTTCCCATCAGTGCCTGTTTAGACCATTCAAAACTTCGGATCCCCAGCCACCCTTCAGCCAGGGGTTTGCACACCTGACACCAATTTACTAGATAGATCCCCTTTCCCGATTGGTTGCCTCCCCATAGGAATTTCCATAATACCTGCTCCAAACGATTAATGACATGTTTGGCCACCCACGTGCAAGAAAGTGCATATAGAGGCAAGGAGTTTAGGACTGATTTAATCATCGTAACTTTGCCTAGAAAGGAAAGGATTCTAGCTTTCTATCCTGCAAATTTTCCTAAGACCTTAGCAAGAAGTTCATTAGTTTGGTCCTTAGCTGGGATTCTCTTGCCCCAAATGGTGACCCCAAGATACCTGAAGGGTTCCTTAGTGATCCGGAACCCAAAAAAATCTGAGATAACATTTTTATCAGTGTTGCTAACATTTTTTCCGAAAAGGATGGAAGATTTGGCCTTGTTAACACTCTGACCCAAAATCTCGTAATAAGAGTTGATGGCCCGGAGGAGAGTAGCATTTTGCCTCTAGTTAGCTTGGCCAAATAAAAGACAATCATCAGCAAAAGCAAGACTATGTATTATCGTGGCTTTCGGGGTTGGTTTGAGCCCCAGCACTGCCCCCTGACGGCTCAAAGAGTCAAGATGTCTAGTCAGCACATCCGACCCAAGGATGAAAAAGTAGGGAGATAGGGGGTCCCCTGCCTCAACCCTTTGGTCGATTTAAACCACCGAGTGGGGGTGCCGTTTAGGAGGACGGCAAAGGCTGAATCACAAATACAGCCATGAATCCAATTATTTCACCCCTCACAAAATCCAAACTTACGCATGACTAAACCGAGGAAACTCCAGCTCATGCAATCATATGTCTGAGCCGAGTACTGCTCACCACCCGTTCCATCGATGTGGCAACATCTGCTGATCCCCGCAAGGAACCCTACCTCCTACCCTTTCTGAACAAGAAGGAGAGCTGGGAGCTGTTTCTCAAAACGGCCTTTCCATTAAACTGCTGTTGTCCGGAAGAATTGGATGGCGTTGGTCGTCGGCTTGTGAGGAGATGCGGAGGCCTACCCCTTGCGTTGCAGGTGTTGGGAGGCCTCCTATCGAAGAAAGACCCCATCCCCGCTGCGTGGATGAGGGTGGGCGAGCGGATGGACTGGGCATCAACCGAGGATGGAGGGGTTTGCCACAAGATATTGGACCTGAGCTATGACGAATTGCCATACCATCACCTCAGGTCATGCTTTCTCTACCTCAGCGCCTTCCCGGAGGATATGGAGATACACGCATTCATATCGATTAGACCATGGACCGAGACACGAACGGTCGAAGAAATGGCACAATCTTACTTAGAGGAACTGGCACAGAGGTCGATGATTCAAATCATCTCCATGATCTGTTTCGCGATCTGTGCATACGAGAAGCTAGAGAAAATGGATTTCTCAACGCTCACCGTGGCTCTGATGACAGCGAGATGATCAGGAGGAGGGGTGATGACACTACTACTCTGCGCCGGCTAGCTCTCCATAACCTCACTACTGATGATGTGAAGAAGAATTGGTACTCCCTTTCAAACCACTTGAGATCCATATTAGTCTTCGGGAGTGCTGAAGCAATCACCGGTGAAATATTTAATGGGTTGAGGCTGTTGAGAGTGATTCATTTTCACGAGACGGAAGGCCTTGCAAGTTTCCCGAAGGAGATGAAGAGTATGATCCATTTGCGATACTTGAGATTGAGTGGAAGTATTAGAGGAGAGCTCCCATCATCTCTAGGAAAACTCTCAAACTTACAGACTTTGAATGCTGCATCAACTGAGATCACGAGGTTACCCAAATCATTGGGGAAGATCCAAACGCTGAGGCACTTGCAATTGCCTCCCCAATGTGTGTGTCCACCCAATATCATTGGCAACCAAACAAACATACAGAGCCTGTTAATCCCAAGTGCTAGAGGAGGATGGATAGATGAGTGGGAGTTGGAAAAGCTGGTGAATATTCGAGATTTGGGCGTAGATGGAATATGGCCTCCCAGAAGGAGGTGTTCCTTCATTCACTCCCCAAGATGAAACGCCTCTCCCAATTGGACCTACGTAGGGCAGAGTTGATCTTGACCGAGTTCCTCACTATTTTTTCAACCCATAACCACTTGCTGGAGTTGAACTTGGACGGACCCATCTCCAAAGGGCAGCTTCCTGTTAGTCGTGGTGGATTCCCACCTAACCTCGCGTGTCTCACATTGAGCGGGTCTAAATTGGAGTAGGACCCGATGGCAACGCTGGAGACGTTGCCCAACCTCAGGTTTCTTAAATTGGGCGATCAGGTATACGTGGGGAAGGAGATGGCTTGTACTGCAGCCGGGTTCCCCCGGTTGCAAATCTTAGAGTGTGACAGATTGGGAGGATTACAACATTGGAGAGTAGAATGTGGGGCCATGCCCACGCTAATTTGGTTATCGATTCAAAACTTTTCGAGGCTGACGATGGTCCCTGAAGGCTTGCAGCATGTGGCTTCGCTCCTTAGCGTCAGATCTCCAATCAGGCAGTTGAACTTGGGGAGAGTGGGAGCTCTCCAGCTTCGAGGAAACAGGGCTTGGAGAATGTGTTGATGAAGTAGCCCTTCGGAGGTGTGATTTTTCCAACGATCACCTCATTGGTTGGAGGGGTGTCTTGGAGGAAGAGGAGGTAAAGAGGGAGTCGGAGTCCATCTTGTCGTCTGATGCCCGGGTGGGGTGGATCGCTATTGTAGTATTGCCAAACTTTGGAGCGATACCGATTATTCCGAACATCTCTCAAGGTGTAGGGATCGGAGGATAACTAAGAGCCGAGAGACTCGGGATAGTGAGCAGACTCATTGAGATGCTCCCAGATAGTCGGTCTAGGAGGAACAGGCGAGGGTTCTCTCGAGAGGGATTCAAGAGAACATCGAGGGATGTCGACGGCGGATCGTTTGGATGGAGTGAAAGATTAGTCGATCGACCGGTGAACGTTTGCTCCATCGTTGATGCCGACGGTTGATCGCGGAGGGTTGGCTCTTGCATTGACGGTGATTTGTCAGAGTGAGTCTCTCTCAACCATGAGAGCAGAGTTCTGCTTCATGAGTAAGAAGCTGAAAATCCTCTGCCATGATCTGGTATGTCGCTTGAGCATTGGCACTGGGAGAGATGTATGCTTTCCCCAATTGCTGAGGAGTTAGGTCGGCGAGTTGAGACGACTGTCGAGGTTGAGTCTGGGTGACGCGATCAACCAATGGGCGACTCTTTGAATTAACAGTGCGTTATTGTTTCGGGTGTTGGATCGTCGCGAACCGACGACTCATTGAGCGAATCGTTGGATGCTGAGTGTTTGGATGCATGCTGCTTTCCTCCGGCTGGTCCATCAGTGTCTTCGCTATTTAGGTGTAACGATGGAGACAGATGAATTGCTTGTGCAACCGGTAGCAGCTACCGAAGAAGTTGGGAAGCTTAGAAGTTGTAAGTTGATAGGATCGTAATCCCACAGATGGTGCCAAACTATGGGGGAGGATTTTGTGCCGTCATATGCGACCCTCCTCCAACAGTCGATTGAAGGTTTTACCCTTCGGAATGTGGTGCGCTTCGAAGCGCTGAACTATGACTTGTTAGGCTGTCATACATGCACTGTAGGGTAGAGAGAGTTGACACTAGATGTGGTGACGAATTTCGGCCCTACGTCTCTGTGCGATAAGACACAACCTTTGAATCCACTATCTCTGAGTAAACAGTAGAGATACTCTCGACAGGCCGAGAAGTGCATCTTACAAGTAATCAACGGATGGAAAAGGAGTTTAAAAACTGGAAAGCTCAGGGAGCTTTGGCAAACAGAAAGTGGGTTTCTGGTCTGGAATTTGGGATCAGGAATCATTTACAGGATTTGTTATTTATAAGGGCTTAGTTTATTTGGGGAATATTCCAAGAATACTCCCAAGAATATCCTGGGTTTGGTAAATACCCGGGAGGATTTACCAGACCCTAGATAGTGTAAGTGGACCCCAAGCAGTGCTGCGGGTCCCATTGTCGTACTCGCAGGCCCCAGGCAGGGCTGCGGGTCCCACCATTGGACTCGTGGGCTCCAGACAGGGTTGCGGGTCCCACCGTTGAGCGTTAGCCAGATTTTGCACCCACACACATACGTGCACGCACATTAGTTTTGTGAAAGTTTTATCGTGTAACGTGCATCACACACGGTCTTTCGACCGGTAAATCGCTTCCGTTGCGGGTCTCTAACATAGGATTTTTCCAACACTTACATCGTGCTAATTGGCTCTGGGCAACAATTGTACGTAGGATGTCCTGGAAATTTTTCTTTGAGTGCTGGGGGCCAAAACTAGGGATGTGCAGGAACCAAACCAAACCGACCAAGCCAAACCAAACCGACCGATTTTGATCAGTTTCAAAACACTCAATGGATCGGATTGGATTGGTTTTTTTAAAAACTGATATGATTGGATCGATTGTCGGATTTGTAAATTTAAAATCGACCTAAACCGAACCGACCTGACATGTGTATATACTATAATATTTTCTTAAATATACCATATGTCCTCATAAAACCTTGTTACCAACAACCTTTGCAATATTGTAGGATGACTTAAAATCAATTAAAAAATATTAATTATGTCTGATGATTTGACAGTAATAATTAATTTTTAAGTTGAATCTAAGTCCTAACAGAAGGGTGGGGGGAACCGATCATCCAATCCGAAAGTAATAATTATTTTGTAATAATTGTTTAACAAATGAATATGCCTGATAGTAGGTCAAAGGGTAATATCATAATCCTCAAGGGTGAAAGTGTAATAATATAATCCCCAAGCGGTTAAAGCATAATTTATCTTTATTTTTTAGATATTTAAGTATCAGAGGGGAAAGATATATAGTAAGATATCATGCAAATCATATATATATATATATATATATATATATATATATATATATATATATATATATATATATATATATATATATATATATATATATAGGGGAGGGATACTCTTACTCATGACCTCTTACTCATGAGGTCTTACTAATGATCCCAGCCATCCATTATGATCTTGATGGCTGGGATCAATTGTCTCCCTCTCTCTCAATCTCTCTCTCTCAAAATGTTACCCCCTACCCCCCATCCCGACCCCCGACCCCAACACCCTCCCCTCCGGCTCCGGCAGCTCCCCGACAACCCCTCCGGCTCCGGCAGCCCCCCGACCCCCTCCGGCAGCCCCGACCCGACCCCTTCCCCTCCGGCTCCGGCTCCGGCAGCCCTCCGACCCCGACCCGGCAGCCCCCCGCAGCTCTGCGCCCGTCGACCCGCCGCCCCTTCCGGCGACCCCCCCGACTCCGGCAGCCCGTTCCGTCGGCCCACCTGCCTGCGCCCCCGTCGGCCCGCCTGCCTGCGCCCCCCGCCGGCTCCGCGCCCTCCGCCGGCCCGCCTGCCCGCGCCCCCCGCCGGCCCGCCTGCCAGCGCCCCCCGCCGGCTCCGCGTTCCCCGACGGCCCGCCAGCCAGCGCCCCCCGCCGGCTCCGCGCCCCGCGCCGGTGTGGCCGGAGGGGAAGGTGGTCGGGGTCGGGGTCGGGGCTGCGGGGGGGGCTCGTCGGGGTCGGGGCTGCGAGGGGGGGCTCGCCGGAGCCGGAGCCGGAGGGGGAGGGGATGGGGTCGGGGTCGGGGTCGGTGGGGATGGGGCCTGGGTTTAGGTGAGAGAGAGAGAGGAAGAGAGAGAAAAGAGGGTTGATCTCAACCCTCGATCACTAATGATCGGACGGTCCGGATCATTAGTGATTGCTGCTTGTAACACCTGACTTGTAAGAGTATCCCTCCCCATATATATATATATATATATATATATATATATATATATATATATATATATATATATATATATATATATATATATATATATATATATATATATATATATATATATATATATATATATAGGGCTGCGATGCTGCGGCATGCGGTGCGTGCGGCATCGCACCGCAGCCGTGTGATGCACTGCTGCGTGCATCGCATGCACGCAGCGCGTGCATCACACGGCTGCGGTGCGATGCCGCACGCACCGCATGCCGCATTCAAGCAAATCCCTATATATATATATATATATATATATATATATATATATATATATATATATATATATATATATAATACTAATATAGCCTTACTCTTACTCTTGCTCCATAAAAAACATTAAAAATAAATAAAAACTTTATTAGGATAATAAATATATTTAGTAAATAAATATATCTGATAGGAGGTCAAAGTGTAATTTAAGAATCCTTACGTGTGAAAGTGTAATAATGTTGATTACACCTTCAGTTATCCATTACAATTAGGGCTGGAAATTTTGGACCCGACACTGGCAGACCCGACACGAAGTTAGCGGGTCTGGGTTAGGGTTAAACGAGTTCGGATTGTAAACGAGTCGACACGATAGATCCGTTTAATAAACGGGTCGGATTCAGATTTAGGGTCTGGACACGGTAGACCAGGAAAGACCCGTTTAAAATTCAACGGGTCGTGTCCGATCGGGTCAGGTCGGGCCTACCCGCAATCCGATACTATAATATTTTTTTTTTTGAGAACCCCTCCTAAAGGAGGGAGGGTTTGGCGGACCCCAACCAGAAATCATTAATAACTAAGATAACAGGTTGTTACAAAAAATGGTAGCCTCCGCCCCTAGCTTATCTCTCCATGGCACAATCCAAGCGCGGAAAAAGGAAATCACCGAAAGCCGCATCTTATCCTGCCCTGCCGACTTTCCTTTGAAAATTCTGCTGTTCTGCTCAAGCCAGATAACCCACACGATTGCCATGACCAAGACGTCCCATGGCTTCCGAATCTCCACCGGAATTCTCCTTCTCCTCCAAGAGGTCCATAGCCCTCTAAGGGTCCTGGGGTGCGAAGAAAGTCCTGCCTTGCTCTCGAAATGATCCCATAGGCCCCTTGCAAAAGGGCACCCGAGCAGAAGATGAGAGGACGTCTCCTCTTCCGAGGCGCAGAAGGTGCAAGAAGCATCCGTTGCCTGGGGGTGATGGCGCCTCATCAGGTTGGCCTTCGTCAGAATCTTATTCCTCGAAGCCAACAAGGAGAAGATTTGGACCTTCGAGGGAGCCTTCGACTTCCAAATAGCCTTAGACGGCCCATGCCGCTGCACCCGAGGCAGGAGGTGATCGTAGAAGGATCTAACTGAGAAAACTTCTAAAGAAGTGTCACTCCATCGAACCTCATCCCTGACTGGCCGGAACAAAGCCGCCTGAAGAATCAAAAGGAGGTCCTGCAGCTCTCGCTGACCGTCCTGACCCAAAGGGGCAGTGAACCTCAAATGCCACCCGATAGACCCTCGCCTCCTGCTAGCCTGGGAGCGGACTGAAGCTCCCTTGCTCCGGGCCACAGAAAAAAGTGCTGGGAAGAGTTGCACCAGAGGTCTGTCCCCTAACCAAGTATCCCTCCAGAATCTGATATCTCTCCCATCTCCTAGCACAAGCATAGTAGCCTCCCTGTAGAGATCTTTGACCCTGAGAATGCCCCGCCAAAAATGGGATATCCGGCCTGACAGTCGACCCCGCGCTTGTAGAGGAGAGAACCTCCTAAAATACTTAGCCAAAATGATGTCCAGCCAGGATCCACCTGTTCCCTGCTGCAGTCTCCACCACCATTTTCCCAACATGGAGATATTGAATCTACGCAGGTCAAGGACTCCCAGACCACCCATCTTCTTCGGAAGGCAAACTTGATCCCATCTCATCAGGTTGTAGCCACCTGTGCTAGCATCAACCCCGTGCCAAAGGAAAGATCGCCGAATCCTGTCTATCCGGTCAATTACCCAAGACGGCAGGTAGTAAAAGGAAAGATAGTAGCAGGGAATACAGGAAAGAACTGAGTTCACCAGCACCAGCCTGCCTCCCGACGATAGAAATCTACCTTTCCAGCCCTCCAGTCTCCTCTCAATCTTGAGAATTAGCTGCTCCCAATCCTCACGCCGCAGGGCTCTGTCACTGATAGGCAACCCTAAATACTTCATAGGCAGGGAAGCTACCTTACAGTTCAGTATCCTGGCTAACCCGCTGCCTGCATCCCCTGAACCAATGTAGTAGAGGCTGCTCTTCTGGAAATTGATCCTCAGGTCCGAAGTCAGCTCCAACCCGTAGAGGAGGATTTTAAGGGAGACCATCTGGAAAGGACAAGCCGCTGTGAATAAAAGAGAGCCATCAGCATAGTGCAGATAGACGTATAATATATAGTACCAGCAGGTCTATGGGGTTAGGTCAGGTCGAGTCGGATTGGGTCAGATCGGATCAACTGAATAGACCCGTGTGGTAAACGGGTCTTATCGGGTCTATCCGTTTATTAGTGAGTCGAGTACGGGTTTAGGATCTTGACACGATTAGTTAAACGAGTCGGGCCCGAGTCTAGGGGTTTTGGACACGACCCGAAACTACACACAACACGACTGTTGACACCCCTAATTTCAATGCTGATCTTCGTGAGTGGCAATATATCCTTCTAATATGAGACTCATATTGAATTGAGTTCAAATCTCCTCTTGTGGAATGGCCCGGTCAGTGGACCAGGCTCGTATCACAGCCGTATGATGACAAGCAATCCAAAAGTGAATAATTCTCTAGTCGACTACATGCGGCTGTGGCGCGGGACAGGCCCACCAACCGAGGCCGACCGACAGGCGGAGATATAATCAACTCTTGAATTTATCCAACTTGTAAGAAAAAAAAGGAGAGAACGTAAAGAATCTAAAAGACTATATATGGAGGCATCAATCTCATAGGGTAACCCAGCTCGGAGTGTCGGTTCCTTTTCCCCCCTCTTTTCCCCTTCAGATCTAGGGTTTTGGCAGCATCTCTTGGCCTCCCCGGTTGCTGTCGGTGGCTCCGGGGAGGCCAAGGGTTTGGTCTATAAAGGCTTCGGTGTCGGATTTGTCCCTCCCCTTCCCCCCTTGTATTTAGGGGCTTTCCGGCAACTAGCTTTTTGTCTTCGTCTCGCTGGAGTCGTGAGGGGCTCTCCTGCTCAGAGTGATGGCCTCAGCTCGACGTCCGTAGATTGGTCTCCTGTCAGTTGTTGGTAGAGTGGCAGATTTCGCATGGGTTTTCCAGAACGGCTCCGATCCACGGTGAAGTGGCTCCAGGCGGCTCGTAGTTGCGACTGGGTGTCTTCGACGGCAGATCAGAGCATTCATGCGGCTCCCTCTCTATTGCCGTGCTGATGTGGATGGTTTTGGGCTTTGATTTTGGTTTTTTTTTTCCTCGGTGTTTTTTGTTTGGGATCTTGCTGTCGCCGGAGGTAGCGTTTAGTTTGTGGGCTAATGTCGGCAGTCGTGGTCTTCCGCGGGAGTGGTGGGCTCTGTATCTGTCCGTCAGAGTGGCGATGTAGCTGTGTGATGCACCGGCATGTGGTGCCTCTTTCCCCATCGGTGTGGCGGTGCTTGTAAGCTTGCGTCGAGCTGTGATGCCTCCTGGGGGTTTGGTTGTGATCCCCCCCCCCCCCCCCAATGAGAGAGAGAGAGAGAGTAAAGAATCTAAAAGACTATCTAGGGATTTAATGGACAATGCTTTTGATTCTTCAATTGCCACAACAGAATTGTCTACTATTTTTGTCATCTACACCTTTTCAATAATTTTTTGTTGAAAATTCCCTCCTCTACTTTGATTTGTTAGATAATGGACGTGACCCGTTTGAAAGACTCGAACTATCTCATCTCGTTCATCGTTGATGAATCAAATTTACTCTGAAAAATATGTAAATCGGGCATCTTCACTTCACCATACCTCAATAGCTGGTATTAAATAAATAAATACCACAGTTTGAGTCCTAGTGTTGGGTAGATGGCTTCCATTGGTAGAATGACTTCTGATCGGTAGGCTAAGTTGAAGGATGAGAATCCAGTTGATCGTTGAGGTATGGTCCGATAAGCCCACACTATCTCGGAAAAAACCTTCTCCCATAGTCTCTGTCTGGCCGTTGCACTACGGATACCTTGGAGTTGAATAGAAGAATTTGATTCCGTAACTTATGCAGAATTTTCTAAATTTGTTTAAGTCAAATTGGGCTCCCTTGCCAACTACAAGGACTTGTTGTGAACCGAACCTCTGAAAGATGTTCTGTCTTATGAAATTTGATCACTTCATCAGCGGTCTCTCGAGTGAGGGGAACGCCTTCGACCAACTTAGTTTAGTAGTCATTACTAGCTAGATGTACTTTTCTTTTAAGGAGATGGGGGGGATGGACCTAAGAAATCCAACCCCCATTGGAGGAACGACCACATACCAACTGAATTGATACTCTATTACCCCGAATTAATAATCAAAAATAATTACCGTTACACTGAAATCAATGTAGCAACTATCGTGCTTTGGATCTATTATTATGATTTCATTGTACAATGTATATTTAAAAGAAAATATTTTATATAGCAATTTATTCTCACTATACCACTGCTATGAGATAGAATGGTAATTAAAAAAAGAGATGCTATTCAGCTCGAAGGTTTTTGCGCTCGGTATGATTGATGTGGCAGCGCACAACTTGTGGTTGGATTTCACTAGCGACATTTAAATCTTTAACACCACCAGTTGTACACTGCCACGTCAGTCGTACCGAGCGAAATAGGGAGAACCTTCGGGCTAAATATCATTTCTTTTAAATAAAAAAAGGGTTAATTAGTCCTAAAACCCTCCACAAGTCGTTATTTAAGCTAAAGGATACAAGTTGTTCGGATATTAGCTAAAGACCCTCCCGAAGGATGTGTTTATATAGCAAGTCCTTAACCGAAAATGTTGACGTTTTTTTATCCTTTAAATTACAAAACTACCACTCCAGCAAGAGTATCCATTCGTTTTCAGTAAGAGTATCCATTTGTCTTTGGCATGAGTATCCATTCGCCAATTAACACTATATATATAGTGATTGCTACAGTGATTTCACTGTATCTACTACAACGAAAACACTGTAGCAAGAGTATACATTCGTCTCCAGAAAAAGTATACATTTGTCATCAATAAGAGTATCTATTCATCGGTTGACACCGTATATGTTGTGGTTGCTATAAGGATTTCACTGTAGTAAGAGTATCCATTCGTCTTCAGATAGAGAATCCATTCGGCTAATTGATACTATTACTACAGTGAAATCACTAACGCAACGATCAATTTGCTAAATTGACACTTACCAAATCGAATTGATATTCTTGCTACAGTGATTTCTCAATAATAGCTATAGCGAAATCACTATAGCAGCTATTGCAAAATCACTATAGCAACTATTGCGAAATCACTGTAGCAACCACTACATGTACAGTGTCAAACCAGCGAATGGATACTCTTTCTGGAGACGAATGGATACTCTTATCTGTAGCATGTGAGGTGGTAAATAAGAACGAGGGACTTGTTGTAGCATGTAAAGTTTGGGAGGGACATAGTGCAGTATTGAAATGTGGCATGTCCTTTAGGTAATATAATATTTAGTAAAAGGACTTAATGATAAGTTTTCCCAAAAAAAAAAGTGAGGGTTTTAGAAAAAACCTGATGTATTAGTCACTAAACCCCCCTATATATAGGCATAATAGGAGGTTGGGATAGAGACGGGGTAAATCTCTAATCCCCTGAATCTAGGGGTCTTTATCCGGTGGGCATCCATATCCGATGCAACCACTGTTTCATAACACTCCCCGTTGGATGACCACCATTCATCAATGATTGCCTCATTAAAACCATTGATGGAAAAACCAAGTGGGAAAAATCCTATTAAAGGAAAAATAGTACAACCTTAGTTCTTCAGGAACAAGTTCTTCAGGAATTATGATGGGTACGCATAATGTTGCCTCGTTAAAACCTTTGATGGGAAAACCCAGTGGAAAAAATCCTACCAAAGAAAAAAGAGTACAATGCGCATAAATTTGCATCTTCAGGATGCCCTCCGCCTGATAATTACATTACCATTATTACATCTCTCCCCCTAATTATATCTCCTCCTTATTATATCAATTTGTTTGGTGATTGAGCCGTCGCAATCCGATGCCGAACACCATCTTCTGGAAAGTAGACTTGGACAAAGCTTTGGTAAAGAGATCCGTAAGATTGTCGCTTAACCGTACTTGCTTGACTTCAATCTTCTTTTTCTTCTGAAGCTCATGGGTGTAGAAAAACTTTGGTGAGATGTGCTTTGTCCGATCTCCCTTGATAAAGCCAGCTTGAATTTGATCAATACATGCGGCATTATCTTCATGGATAACTGTCGGCTCTTTGTAACTGATGCCAACTAGCAACTGCTTCTGATGTGCTGCACAAGTGACCTCAACCATATGCATTCTCTACTTGCTTCATGCAGGGCTAAGATTTCAGCATGGATCGATGATGTGGCCACAAGTATTTGTTTGGTCGATCTCCAAGAAATAGTTGCATTGTTATTCAAAAATACATACCCTATCTGGGATCGACCCTTATGGGAGTTAGAGAGAAAACCTGAATCTGCATAACCAATCAAGTGAGGAGCACTACAAGTATAAAACAATCTCATATCAGTGGTTCCTCGTAAATATCTAAATATTTGTTTTATTTCATTACAATGCCTAAGAGTTGGTTCTGAACTGTATCTAGCCAATAGATTAACAGAAAAACATATATCTGGTCTAGTACATTGATCTAAATACAATAAAGCACCAATAGCACTTAAATACAGTTTTTCAGAACCAAGAATAGTTTTATATTCCTCTCTAGGTCTAAATGGATCTTTATGAACATCAAGAGGTCTAACCATCATCGGAGTGCTTAGTGGGTGACATTTATCCATATTTAATTTCTTTAATAAATTTTCAGTATATAAGGATTGATGTACTAAAATCTCACTAGAGCTACGCTCGATCTGCAGGCCGAGGCAAAACTTAGTATCACCAAGTTCTTTCATTTCAAACTCCCTTTTAAGATAATCAGAAGTTTTCTTGAGCTCTTCAGGAGTTCCAATCAAGTTTATGTCATCCACATAAACTGTAATTATTGTAAATCCATTTTCTGATTTCTTTATGAAAACGCATGGGTATATGGGATCATTCTTATAACCTTTCCTAGACAAGTATTCACTAAGACGATTGTACCACATCCTTCCGGATTGCTTCAGGCCGTACAATGCTCGTCTCAGTTTTATCGAGTGCGCACTCGTTAATGTTGTTTCAGGTAACTTGAATCCTTCTTGGACTTTTGATGTTGCTTCAGGCAACTTGAATCCTTCTGGGACTTTCATATAAATAACTATACCTAGGTTCTCGTATAGTTATGCCGTTACGACATCCATTAGCCTCATCTCTAGTTTTTCAGAAACTGTGAGACTAATGAGAAGCTGTTGCGATGGGCCAGAACATGGAACATACATGGAACATATGTGAGACTAATGAGATATTATGCACATGGAACATGTAAGAAAACACAAGATATATGTACCGTATAAAGTTTATTACAATTAAGGACAATTATGTCCTTATTTGTCAAAATAGATATCGCATATTGATCCCTAAGGGGCTAAATAGTTAAACATCTAAATAATATAAATGAAATAGCAAAATCTAACCGGACCGATGCGTTCGGAACGGTTCAAATAGTCAATATCCATTCTTGGATCAGTCGGATCGGGCCAAGATCAGGCTCCCAATCACAGGATGGAACTGATGGTCTAGATTAAATCAGAAAGTAACATATGTGCGAATGCATACAGACTTTAATGGGTCGGGTTTGTATTAACCATAGTCGAGTTGGGTCAGTCTTAACCATAGTCGGGTCTGTATCCGTAAAACCATAGTCGGGTCGGATTCCGTACTATGAGAAGCTCTGCAGAGAAGGATTGTGGGCAATTGTTCCATGTTCCATGAGAAGCTAGTGGATGCACATGGAACATGGAACATATATGAACACGGTACATATATCTTGTGTTTTTCAGAAGTTGTTGCGATGGGCCAGAGCAGATCTTCTCTCTCCGATCTCTCTTCGAGCTCTCTCCTTTTTGTCTTCTCTCTCTTCTCTCTCTCTTCTTCTCTTCCTCTTTCTGCGAAGGGGTCGACCTGGTCGTCAGCTCTCGTGCTGATAACGTGTTAGGAAAAACCTAATGTATTATTCACTAAACCCCCCTATATATAACCATAATAAGAGGTTGAGATAGAGAAGGGGTAAATCTCTAATCTCCTGAATCTAGGGGTCTTTATTCAGTAGGATCCATATCCGGTGCAACCACTATTTAACAGAGGGAGGGAATTGATGCTCTATGAAAAAAGTAAAAGGACTTAACGCTAAGTTTCAAAAACTACAGGGGAAGTGAGAGGACCTTTGGCTAATAAATCCAAACAAATATATCACGGTGGTTGGTCATGGCACGCGGGTCTGACTTGAGGTTTTATCAAAAACTACAAAGGAGGAGGAGGAGGAGGAGGAGGAGGAGGAGGAGGAGAGAGAGAGAGAGAGAGAGAGAGAGAGAGAGAGAGAGAGAGAGAGAGAGAGAGAGAGAGAGAGAATGGCTGAGGGTGCAGTATTCTCATTGTTGGCGAAGCTGAGAGACCCCCTCTTGCAAGAAGCCGCTTTACTACGCGGAGTGCGTGATCAAATGGATTGGTTGCTGTCGGAGATGCGGTGGATGGAGTCGTTCCTCAAAGTCGCCGATGCGAGGCGGAGGGGCGGAGACGTCCTCGTCAAGACCTGGGTGGGGGAGGTGAAGGAGGTCGCTGACCGGGCCGAGGACATCCTCGACGTCTTCATGCTCGAGATCGAGCCCCGGGCGCGACTGCAGAGGAGGATCGGAGGCGCAATGGGGAGCATCGTAAGGTACGCCGCCCTCCCCTTCGAACTGATACCCCGCCACGAGATCGGGGCCGGGATCCAGGACCTCCGGGCCAGGATCGAGCAGATCAAGGCCAGTCGGGAGAGGTACGGCCTCGTTACCCTACCTGATCAGACCGCCACAGGGGAATCAAGTCGGCCTGCAGATGATGCGCTGCAGGCAAGGAGGCGAATCTCTCCTCACCTCGACGACGACGACGACGCCTTTACCGTTGGCCTTGAGTTCCATACTGAACGGATAATGGAGCAACTGCTCGACCCCAACATCAAGCGGCGTTGCGTCACGTCTGTGGTCGGCACGGGCGGCCTGGGCAAGACCACACTCGCCACGAAGGTCTACAACAGCAAAAGGATCAAGGCTCATTTCGGCGCCTGGGCGTGGGTGTCCGTGTCGGAAGACTACAGAGTCGGGGAGCTGGTGAAGAAGATCGCGAAGCAGGTGATGGCGGGCACTAGCACGATGGACGAGTCGGAGGGGACGGAGGTCGATGATCTCAAGGTGAAGCTCCACGCATTCTTGAAGGAGAGGAGGTACTTGATCGTCTTGGATGATGTTTGGGGGCCGGATGTGTGGGCGCAGACAAAAGCAGTCTTACCCGAGGTGAAGAACGGGAGCCGAGTACTGCTCACCACCCGTTCGACGGATGTCGCGACGTCTGCAGATCCCCTCATCCCACCCTACCGACTGCCCTTTCTGAACAAAGACTATAGCTGGGAGCTCTTTCTCAGAAATGCTTTTCCGGAAAAGCAGGATGCCGAGGCATCAAAATGCTGCTGCCCCAAGGAATTGGAGGGCGTCGGCCGTCAGCTCGTGAGGAAATGTGGAGGTCTGCCCCTCGCCCTGCAGGTGTTAGGAGGCCTTCTATCTCGGAAAGACCCCAGCCCCACCGAGTGGGCGAGCGTGGCCGAGCGCATGGACTGGGCATCCACCCAGGATGGAGAGCATTGCCTCAAGATTCTGGGCCTGAGCTACAACGACTTGCCTCACCATCACCTGCGATCATGCTTTCTGTACCTCAGCGCTTTCCCAGAGGATTGGGAGATCTACACACCCTACCTGATTTCTTTATGGATCGCTGAGGGTTTCATACCGCCGACCGAGGTGCGGACGCTGGAAGAAACAGCACGAGCTTACTTAGAGGAGCTGGCCCAGAGGTCCATGATTCAAGTCATCAGCCGCAACCCAGTGGACAAAAGTGTTGCGAGATTTCGGCTCCATGATCTCTTCCTGGATTTGTGCATTAGAGAAGCTAGGGAAGATGGATTCCTCAACGTCTACGGCTCCGCCAGCGAGATCAAGGGTGATCGCACGCTGCGCCGAATAGCTCTCCATAACCACACTACCGATGATTTGAAGAATTGGTGCCCCCTTCCAAACCTCCTGAGATCCATATTAGTCTTCCGGAGTACTGAAGCAATCACCAGTGAATTGTTTAACGGGTTGAAGCTATTGAGGGTGATCCATCTTGAGGGTATCAAAGGCCTTGTGAGCTCCCCGGAGGAGATGAAGAGTATGATCCATTTACGATATCTGAGAGTGACAGGAGGAAGTATAAGAGAGCTTCCATCAACCATAGAGAATCTCTGTAACCTACAGACCTTGGATGTTTCAGCGACCAACATCAAGAGGCTACCCAATGCATTGGGAAAGATACAGATGCTGAGGCACTTGCGATTGTCCCCCAATTGTGTGTGCCCACCTAATGTTATTGGCAAATTAGCAAATTTGCAGACTCTACATATTCCGAGTGCGAGTGGAGGATGGGTGAATCAGCGGGACTTGGAAAAGCTCGTCAATATTCGACTTTTGGGTGTACGTGACCTCATGGCCTCCGAGGGGAAGGTGTTCCTTCACTCACTCTCCAAGATGAGACGCCTCTCCTCGTTGGAAGTACAGGGGGCGGAGTTAATCTTGGCCGAATTCTTCACCATTTTTTCGAACCATAACCACTTGCTTCGGTTGCGCTTGGATGGGCCGGTTCCGCGAGGGCAACTTCCTAGTAGTCATAGCGGATTCCCCCCGAATCTCACCGCACTCCAGTTGGGAGGATCTAAATTGGAGCAAGACCCGATGCCAACACTCGAGAAGTTGCCAAACCTCAGGGATCTTCGATTGTACAATGGTTCGTACGTGGGGAAGGAGTTGGTTTGTACTGCAGACGGGTTCCCCCAACTGTATCACTTGTATTTCGACCACTTGGATGAATTAGAACATTGGAGGGTGGAATGCGGTGCCATGCGTCAACTGCGTTTCCTATATATCGGAAACTGTTCAAGGCTGAGGATGCTCCCAGAGGGATTGCGGCATGTGGCCTCCCTCCGTACTTTGAATGTGTGCGATGAACGGGAAGAGTTTAGAAGCAGGCTTCGGCGGGGCGTTGGGGAGGACTGGTACAAGGTCCGACACGTGGGCACCGTCAGGGTCAAACAGAGGATCTCAGGAAGCAATCACCCGACTCTTGGGTTTTAGCAAATACCCGGATTAATTTCTAGAGAGGGCCGGGAGGGAGACGGCCGGCTTTGTATTCGGTATTGTATCGATGCTTTGTATTCCATATTGTATTTCGTATATTCCATGTGATGCCTAATCCTTAATGTGAGGATTTATAATTCGTGCAGCTCTTCATTTGAATCCTGTAAACTTTTGTGATTTGTAAGCTTTTTACAATGTAGAGAGCCAATCTATACCTCCGGTTTGCCAGGCTGTGGCGTGGCTGGCGCCTCCCGGACGTCCCATGACCTCCCCTTTTGAATTGCCAAAAACAAAAAAAACAAATGACATTGCAGTACCAATGTACCATCGACATGGAGAATTGTTCTTTGGTTGCATGAACTTAACTGCCTAACGAATGCGGTAGGCTTCTTGGAAGTAGTTTCTCTTATCAAGTTGCCTTTGATCAGATTTTCAGCACCAATCTAAGATCAGGGTTTGTGTTAGTTTCTATTATCGAAGTTGCATGAACTTAACTACATAACCAATTATAGCTTAATCGATATAGTTAAGCTTACATCTTGGTGGATACATGGGGTAGCCCACACATGGCATATGGGTATACACCCACATGCCTATAAGCCATCAGGGCTGGTCTTGAGATTTTTGGGGCATAAGGCAAAGATAGAAAATGACTCCTTTATACACACTAATAGCCATAAAACTAACATAGAAGTAAAAAAAATCAATATAAGCAAAGTATTACTTAAGATCCACCTAGAGTCTCTGCGACGGAGGGTCGAACACCGGTGGCCATGTGCAGGTAAATTCCAGGTGCTGGACCTTCCAAATGGGTTCTTCTGTTTTCGATTCGAGCTGGAGGAGGATCTTCTTGATGTTTGGGAGGGCAGCCCATCCGGTGTCCGTGGGCGGTCACATTGCGTGATGGCTAGAGTAAAAGGGAGAACATCAACGAGCTAGAGGATCCAAAAGTGTCGAGGACGGCAGGCTTCTAACGGCCAAAGAACAAATCATAGTCCCCAAGCGAACAATATATATATATATATATATATATATATATATATATATATATATATATATATATATATATATATATATATATATATATATATATATATATATATAGCGTAGGGATACTCTTACTCATGACCTCTTACTCATATAGTTACCTATGATCCGGGCCGTTCATTAGATCTCGACGTACGATTCAGATTAGATGGGGAGTTAAAGCAATGGTGCCCGCATTAAATGCCCGTATATATATATATATATATATATATATATATATATATATATATATATATATATATATATATATATATATATATATATATATATATATATATATATATATATATATATATATATATATATATATATATATATATATATATATATATATATATATATATATATATATATATATATATATATATATATATATATATATATATATATATATATATATATATATATATATATATATATATATATATATATATATATATATATATATATATATATATATATATATATATATATATATATATATGGGGACGGGGAGCCTGCACCCGAGGTGCAGCAAGAACGATGCACCTCAAGCATTGTTTACCTACCTAGAAGTTTTGGAATTTGATGAAATTTGGTGAGGGTGTTGTCTAGGGTAAGACGATCATCCTCACAAATTTTCATCAAATTCCAAAACTTCTAGGGGGGTCAAATGGTCGAAGCAAAATCAGCCATCCACAGTCACCGTTAAAATCTACAGATTTTGCTTCGACAATTTGACCCCCCTAGAAGTTTTGGAATTTGATGAAAATTTATGAGGATGATCATCTTACCCTAGACAACACCCTCACCAAATTTCATCAAATTCCAAAACTTCTAAGTAGTTAAACAATGCTTGAGGTGCAGCGTTCTTGCTGCACCTCGGGTGCAGGCTCCCCGTCCCCTATATATATATATATATATATATATATATATATATATATATATATATATATATATATATATATATATATATATATATATATATATATATATATATATATATATATATATATATATATATATATATATATATATATATATATATATATATATATATATATATATATATATATATATATATATATATATATACTAGTAATGCCCGTGCCTGTCAGCACACAAAATATTTTGAGGGCGAGAACAAAATTTTGAGGAAGGTGGCACTTTTTCAAAGGTGCAAAAAAATATTTTGAGAGTGGCGACAATATTTTGAGGGAGAGTACAATATTTTAAAGGTGATAACAATATTTTTTGAGGGGAGACCTAGGGTTAGTGTATAAGATCATTTTCTCAAAATAATAGAGTATATGGTCAATAAAGCAATACCTTGGATGTCACATTATAACACATCGATACAATAAAAATAAATAAACTATCTCAAAATACATCATACAGAATTTGAAAAAAAATAGCATTCCAGTGACATAATCCTAAATGTTAATCCGAGAGCAACAATGTTTTATGCCGGGAGACAGGATAATTAGGGAATTGATGTCGGTCTCTCTCTCTGATGTGATCGGAGGGTGTGAAAGAGGAGATATGCTCGCTTGAGAACTGATCCCCCTCTCTAGGTAATTGATGGCTATTAGAGTGCCGACAGGCACGAACATTACATTTGCAAAAGCATCGAGCATAGATTCCGAATTACATGGTGTTCACACAGTGTGTAATCAACCTTTAAATCACAAATAATATGACGGGCTTCAAGAAGAAACAAATGCTAATCGAGAACGTCTTAATAATGAACAGCTCAATGCTTATACGTTAGTGACCAATTCAGTATTTAATGATAAAGGAAAAATATTCTTCTTGAATGGAGCGGCTGGTATTGGTAAGACATTCGTATACAATACAATTGTAAATACTTGTCGTGTCCTTGGTCATATTGCACTTATGGTCGCTTCATCTGGTATTGCGTCTTTGTTATTGTATGGAGGACGAACTGCTCATTCAACATTTCGCATACCACTAGACATACTAGAAACATCATTATGTACATTCACTAAGCAGTCAATACAAGCAGGTCTATTCAAAGAAACAAAGCTGATAATATGGGATGAAATTACCATGCAGTATAAATATTGCATTTAAGCAGTGGATCGAACACTTAGAGATATTAATAATAATCATAAATCATTTGGTGGAATAATAGTCATTTTTTGTCTTGATTTTCGACAAATATTACCTGTGGTATATAAAGGTGTTAGGAAGCAAATTGTTGGTGCTTCTATCCGAAGATCAACGATCTGGAATGATATACAGGTTCTACATTTGGTGCAAAATATGTGTCTGAATATGCTGGAGCCTGATAATATTGATTTTGCCAAGTTCTTGATGGAGGTAAATAATTATATATTAAAATTTTATTTCAAAGCTATTTTTATAATAAAATATTGTGTAACTGTATTTTTTTAAAAATTATTATAGGTTGGATCAAACCCAATAGAAATTATTCAATTACCGTCAAGGATGCGATATTGTTCGAATCTTGATTAACTTATTATTTCAGTTTATCCAGAACTGAATATAGAGGGTATAATATCAGTAATATTTTTAAAAGAGCGAACAATTCTAGCTGCACGAAATGATGATGTAAATGCAATAAATGATGTGACATTAAATCATTATCCAGGCGAAACAATTGAGTACTTTGCTGCAGATCAAGTTATTGAAGAAGAGTCACAATGTCCAAGTAATGCATATCCGACTGAGTCTTTAAACTCATTGGATCCTTCCGGATTACCACCATTTAAGCTCAAACTAAAAGCGAGATCCCCGATAATGCTACTTAGAAATCTGGACAAGACTAATGGTTGTTCGTTGTGGAATCAGGATTATTGAAGCACAAATTTTAACTGGGGATAATGTTGGTAATATGATATTTTTTCTAAGGATAAGTCTAATACCATCAATTGCTGGCCTACCATTCCAAATGTCACGACGTCAATTTCCTGTACGGCTAGCATATGCAATGATAATTAATAAGTCACAAGATCAATCAGTTAAGTATGTCAGGATAGACTTACGGACACCAGTTTTCAGTCATGACCAATTATATGTTGCACTATCCAGATGCACTTCAGCAAATAGAATTAGTATTCTTTTACCATCCGACAGTTCAACAACAACAAATATTATTTACTCTGAAGTTCTATTGACCTGAGTGTCGCATAACTAAATTTTAGGTAATTCTTACCCTGAAATAATGTTATCTTACAATTAAATATATTTTTTAATTAACTATTGAGTAGTTTATCTTACATATGCAACTCATCTTCGTTATAGGTTTATTTTATATGTGGTAGCGGAGGCTGGCAGGATGTTATGACACAGTGTTGTTGTTGTGGTTGCGTATCACATTTGTAAGTCCCCTTCACACAGAATAATTATTTTCACATATACTTTTGTCATCGTCGATGCTGACATAGTAGTTTTTTTTATTAAACAGTTATTGCATGTCTGAGACATGCGAGAGAGATGTTTCATTGTGTGAAGAATGTATCGCCGCAGCAATTGCCTGATCACTGTTGATCACTTTTGAGTTTTTTTTCTCTAACTTCACCATGAGATGTAGCCATTTTGGTATTATCATGAATAAGACATGTTTTGTTTAGAAATATTATTCTGCTTTATGTTATATCACCATCAAATCAAATAATTTATATTTTTATAATTTTTATGTCCTTAGTTCAAAGTATTTCATATTATGAATAATTTGACTTATAACTCCAACATGTAGTCTTGAGATATGTACGTACGTTATATTCCTGAGGAACAGGTTGGTGTGTGGAGACCGTGGCCTATCATTTTACGCCCATGCTACGTCTCCGGGAGGATACTACGGGTCAGTAGCGATACCAACGATGTTGCATGGTCTATATGGATTGACATGTTTAGATTCTCTCGATACATATTAAGAATATTGAACCGTCTAGAGAATGAGAGTATGTGAAAATTAATACAGTTGTTTATTATTGAATATATTTATCAGTATGAATGCCGTATACTCGTAATAATATTTACAGGGAGGAGGGCCGTGATAGCCCAACGACAGGCTCTAGAGAGAGTACGATTGTGTGCTGTAGAGAAGTGGTGGGAACGAGAGGCTACCAAGGCTGCATGATTACTATTTGGAGAGGCGACTCGACTGCAAGCTGAAGAAAGCTGGCGACGATGACAGGTTGTCTATGGTATGTTAACCATATGCGGGGCACTTGGATTTTAAAAATGCCAATTCGTTTAAAAATTTGATGCATCCGTAAAATCAGAAAATTTTTTTGCATTTCATTCATTATTTGAAATCTGATTTTGAAATCATCATGCATTAGAGCATCAGATCATATGCATAATCTCATCGAGTCTGATCTTATACTACTTTTAAAATCTGATTGTTTTGCAAAATGAGCCAAAATCCAACATAGAGCTGGATTAGGCTTGGGGATCAACCCAAATCTAACACAGAGTTGGATTAGGCTCGGGTATTGACATTAGATTTCAAAATCTGATAGAAGTATTTACAAGATATATAACACAACACAACCAATGACTTCTACAGAATTTTTCTTAAACTGACAAAAATGTTCATATAATTAAAGGCCACATATTTCAAAACCCTTGGTTCCTCCTAGAACCTCAAAATCTATAGTGACAATTATAATAGAGTAATCACCAAAATTTTTGTGTCCACTACATCATCAAGATTCGGGCACAAATTACCGTTATCCACCTCTGCCATCGGGGAACTTGATATAGATTGCTCCGAGCAAACAGGGTTTGGCAACTCCAAGAAGGAAATCGTTACATGCTGTATAAGAGCAGGATCCTCCATAACCTTAAGATGATATGGTCAAATTGAAATAAAAAATAACTGGGTAAGAATTATATTCAGTATTGACAATTGGATCACTCCAATAATTTGAAACTTAAAAGTTACCGGTTCAGTTGTACCAAGCTCTAGCACACCACCCATGAAGGGAAAACACACTACTGTCTGCAGAATAAGTGATAGACGTTATGGATCTATTATTCTTATACATGAACGATCATGCATAAGACGCACACGTTGATTCGGAAGGGGACAAATCCAAATATTTATAAAATATCCAGTAAAATCTTGGAGATCAAGACAACTCAGACATGAGAAGAAAAAAAATAGAAACATGAGCATCTCAATAAAGGTCAGAACAAGAACAAGATCATATAAAGAAAATAACAGTTTTAAGTTTTTTGTAGCAGTTGAAAAAAATTAAATACATATAAATACTTCATTAAATAAGTATTATAAATAATGTTTGAGAATTATACTGCTAGGTGCACACATATACAGACGGACAGGTACAGACACAGGAAAACAAGTACACAAGCTGCTTTGATCTTTTAAGGTTTGATGCTGAATTCTATCCTTCAGAAATTTATCTCTAGAAAGAACTTTGTTACATACCTTGATCAAGTTCAGTTTTGAAACAATTAACTAAGCAACTCAATATATTTTAAGGTTCGACTGCTATTAACTTAGCTATACTGACTTGGATAGTCGTTTGATACAGCTCTTGATACAAAAACATTTCTTTAAATTAATTCTGTTTGGTTGTTTTACTACATATGTTAGAGATAGACAATATAGTAGCATGTTACACTGCATATACGTGTAACGTTACATTATATAAATGTTTGAATGTTGTCCATAGATGTACTATTTTACTCTTCTTTTGTTATTGTATATTTGTATGTTCTATGTGAGTCCACATATAGATTGTTTGTATTGGCTATAGAATCTGCATATACATGCACCTCTATTGGAGTGACATGTTCTGTCTGTATGAGTCCTAACAGTGGGATTTTAATATCAGATTTCAAAAAATGCCAATATTATCACCTCCCTCAAAATATTATCATTACCGGCAAGGTTACCCTGGATCAGGTATTGGTCATATTCTATGTGTGTGTGAAAATATAGGAGGGTTACTTTATATTTAACCCTCTCTGTATTTTATTTTGATCCAAATCGCTCACTAAAGTTTTAAATGTTAGCACAATACCTCCTTTTGTCGCTTTGCTGAAATAACTTATGTTGCTTTGCTAAAATAACTTTGTTGCGTTGCTGAAATAACTTTGTTGCGTTGCTGAAATAACTTTGTCCATAAAGTTGTCATTCTCTCGGATGATTCAAAACAAGTTGTCATTCTCTCGAACTGTCCCTTACTGACAGAGTGGTGCCATAGACATGGGAGCAGCGAGTTGGCCCACGTTGCTCGAGTGATCCTCGATCAGAAAGATTTTTATCTGATTGATGACGGGGATACCCTCCAAACCTGATGAGGTGAGTCTTAGTGGTTTTTTTATCAGAATTTCATGTAGACCCTTCGAAACTAATTAAGTCGCTCGATTAATCCAAAGCATTATTCAAGTTACGATGACGGTGTTCTTGACCACTGTTGTTATGTGCAGGAACTAAATGAAGACAACAGAGTAAGATGATACATATGACCTCATTCGCTGTTTTCATTCAAGAGTATTCCTTTAGAAAACTTGAGCCAAATCAATATTGTTCGAAGTTTCAGTTTGTAACTAATCCTCTCACTGATACTTCCGGTTGAAGTTGTGTGTGTGTGCCTAATGACTTACATTGCTTTGTGGTTGTATGATTCTGTATGATGTTATGGGCAACTTCCCAAGTGCTATATCACTTCTCAGATTTTGTGGTACCATGGCTTTGTGGATAATTCGTCGATAGCCATCGTCGAGAACAAAATTTATCGACAACAAAATTACGAGGGGGAATCTCTATAAACTCTAGAGTTGGAATTGTTGAGTTTGTGGCTCAATCTTGGCCGAAGGGCCTTTCAGGGTCGGGTTTCAGATATGAAAAAAAAAAAAAAAGATATCACAATCAAGTGTTAATCATACCCGTACCTGAAAGTTAACCATACACAGGTTAGAGGGGCAATCAAATTTTTTCACCCCCGTCGACTTTGGGCACCCCCGTCGAAAGCTGAAACAAGGATGCCAATTACTGTGGTCGCCCTGCTGAAAATGGTTATCTCGATCAATTGTGGACGTTCCTAACCGAATGTGGGTGTCTTCACATGTGAGCGACCTCGCTAAATTTGGGTGCCCTCGCCAAATGTAGATGCTTTCACCAAATATGGGCCCTTTCACAGAATGTGAATGCCCCTTCGAATATGGACGTTCTCACTGAATGTTTGTGCCGAAGGGCATGTGCATTACTATTATTATCTCCACTCAAGAAATATTGTTATCACTCTCAAAATATTTTTATCTCCCTCGAAATATTATCACCACTCTCGAAATATTGTTCCTGCCCTCAAAATCTTTCGCGTGCCGACAGGCACGGGCATTACTAGTATATATATATGGGAAAAGGGATGTTGGACCTGAGGTGCAGCATCGTTGCTGCACCTCAGGTATTGTTTGACCATCCTAGAAGTTTTGGAATTTGATGAAGTTTCGTGAGGGTGTTGTCTAGGGTAAGATGATCATCCTCACCAATTTTCATCAAATTCCAAAACTTTTAGGGGGTTCAAATGGTCAAAGCAAAACCAGCCGTCTGCAGTCACCGTTAAAATCTGCAGATTTGGCTTCGACCATTTGACCTCCTTAGAAGTTTTGGAATTTGATGAAAATTGGTGAGGATGATCATCTTACCCTAGACAACACCCTCACCAAATTTCATCAAATTCCAAAACTTGTAAGGGGGTAAACAAGCGAGAGATACAACAACGATGCTACACCTCAGGTGCAGGCTCCCCGCCCCCTATATATATATATATATATATATATATATATATATATATATATATATATATATATATATATATATATATATATATATATATATAGGGTTATACTATGGTGCGGCGGATTATCATGCGGCTAACGTGCGGCCACCTCAATGGTGGCCACGTGTATTTTTTTTTTTTTTTCCGAAAGTGATCACCTACCCCTTGATGAGCCACATGTCAAAAATCAACTCATTCGAAGACCTATAGGTGCTTCAAATGTGCTCAGCATTTTGGACCGTTTAAATGAACGGTCAAAAAAGCTGAGCACATTTGAAGCACCTATAGGTCTTAGAATCTTAGAATGAGTTGATTTTTGACATGTGGCTCATCAAGGGGTAGTTGATCACCCTATATATATATATATATATATATATATATATATATATATATATATATATATATATATATATATATATATATATATATATATATATATATATATATATATATATATATATATATATATATATATATATATATATATATATATATATATATATAGGGTTATGCTATGGTGCGACGGATTATCATGCGGCTAACATGCGGCCACCTCAATGGTGGCCACGTGTACATTTTTTTTTTAAATTTTTTTTCGAACGTGATCACCTACCCCAAATGAACGGTCAAAAAAGCCGAGCACCTTTGAAGCACCTATAGGTCTTAGAATGAATTAATTTTTGACATGTGGCTCATCAAGGAGTAGGTGATCATTCTTGAAAAAAAAAAATTTAAAAAAAAATCTACACGTGCGGCGATTCACTTGGCCGCACGTTAGCCTCACGTTAATCCGCTGCACATTAGCATTTTCCTATATATATATATATATATATATACCCACATATATTTGTATAATAGTAAGAAACCCGGGCAATGGCCAGATGAGCTTGATGCACGTCATTTGGCACAGACGGCATCACAATTGTTTGAAGATGTGTGAAATCTGAAGTGAGTGTGACCGATTGGGGCCCCCTTGATTGCGGGGCTCGGGGCGGTCGCCCATTGCGCCCATGCTCAGGGCCGGCCTATACACCATATATGAATGTATGCCATAGTGAAGAGATAGTTAGGGATATAAAGATTTGGGCCAAATTAATTTGGAGGGAGGATACGTGGCAGTTGGGATTTAAAGGAGGGTTAGGGTGAGTACGATTCGCCTGGGGAGGGGGGTAAAGAACTGTTGAGTTTGAATAGAGTTAAGATGGAGGGATGGGATTGAGGGGAGGAAGAAAAAAAAAAAGAAAAAAACGACTAGATTGTAAAAAAAAATAAATAGAATGCACTAGAGGCTAGGGTTTTGTTGTCAAAAAAATGGGGACACTCTTGGCATTAGCGTGATTGCTTATGCATATTTTTTTCTATTTGGATTAATTTCATGTAGTCCAATCGAACAATGTCACGTGGACTTTCCACCCCTTCTCTCTATCTCCCCTGTCCCCGATCAGTGCTATTTAACCCGAAACATTTATCCTGAATGGTCAACTAGAAGGACATGGCATCCAATCATAAAGTCCCTTTGCTTGCAGACTGGGCGATTCACCGGCAAGGCCTGGGTGCAACGGGCAACTGTGATTCGGAAGTTTATTCCTCTCTCTCTCTCTCTCTCTCTCTCTCTCTACTAGAAGGACATGGCATCCAATCATAAAGTCCCTTTGCTTGCAGACTGGGCGATTCACCGGCAAGGCCTGGGTGCAACGGGCAACTGTGATTCGGAAGTTTATTCCTGTCTCTCTCTCTCTCTCTCTCTCTCTCTCTCTCTCTCTCTCTCTCTCTCTCTCTCGCCCTCCCTACCACTATCTCTTTGTTCCCCTCACCTCTCTCCATTATGCAATCTCTCTCTTTGCTTGTCTCCCCCCCCAGCTCTCTCCCTATATGTGTATATCTTTTATGTTTTTATTTTGTATAATATTTTTATCTCTCTCTCTGTTCGACCCCCTCTCCACATACACACACCTCCCCTTCCAGACATCCCCCTCCCCTCTCTGAGGGGGTAGGTCTGCTTTTATAATGCTGCTAGGTGGCAACTGTTGCCTTCCATGCGGGGCGGTATTGATGACGTGCTCTCGCGGTTTGAGTAACTGCTTTGCACCTGAGAGACGTGTTATCTTGCATGCGCTGGGTGGTCATAACTGGTGATACTTGCCTTACCAGTTGACCGAGAATCTCGGGGCGTGGGCTGTCTTCCTGTAACCGTCGCCCGATAAAGATTCTCGGGAGTAGTTACTACTCAGTCTTGGTACGTGATCTTCAGGCTAGCCCTTCCCATGAATACCGAAGCTGCACGTGAATACTTGCGTGGTCGTGGCGAGACTCACGGCCGACCGAGCGTGCGGCAGACTAAGACGCGCGGTCGGGGCGCAGCGAAGTGCGCGATCGGGCGCAGCAAGGTGCGCGGTCGGGCGGGCGAAGTGCGTGGTCGATCGGGGCGCAACAAGGTGCGTGGTTGGGCACAGTGAGGTGAAGTGCGCGACCGGGCGCCGTGAAGTGAAGTGCACGGTTGAGGCGCAGCAAAGTGAAGTGCACGATCAAGCGCAGCAAAGTACGTGGCTGGGCGTAGCGAGGTGAAGTGCGCGGTCAGGACGCAGCAAAGTGCGCAGTCGGGCGCAGCGAGGTGCGCGGCAGGGCGAGCAAAGTACGTGGCCGGAGCGAAGCGAGGTGAAGTGCGTGGCCGACCGGGGCGCAGCGAGGTGCACGATCGGGCGCAGCGAGGTAAAGCGAGCGTCCGACCGCAACGAAGTGAAGTGTGCGGCCGGGGCGCATCGAGGTGAAGCGCGCGACCTGGGCGCAACGAAGTGCGCGGTCAGGCGCAGCGAGGTGCTCGGCCGGGCGGGTGAAGTGCATTGCTGGGAGGGTGAAGTGAAGTGCGTGGCCGGTGCGTAGCGAAGTGGGTGTTCGGGCACAGCGAGATGAAGTGCGCGGTCGGGACGAAGCGAAGTGCGGGATTGGGTTTGGCGATGTGCACGGCCGGGGCGCAGCAAGAGGTGCGTGGTCGGGCGCAGCAAGGTCAAATGCAAGACCGAGCGCAGCGAAGTGAAGTGTGCAGTCAGGGTGCAACGACGTGCACGGACAGGCACAGCAAGGTGAAGTGCACGGCCAGGCATAGCAAATTAAAGTGTGCGATCGGGGCGCAGCAAAGTGCGCGGCCAGTCAGGTCAAGTACATGGTCGGGAGCTTTGAAAACTCACCCCCAGACCCACAAGTGGAGCACGTGGCTCTCGGAAGAGACATTTGCTTGACCCAACTCGTGGGGGGTCAAGAGGCTTTTTTGTTTCACTTTTCGTGCATCTTCACTGATCGGTCATACTCCTTGTCGAGTCTTTCGACCAGTTAGTTTTTACTATGGATTGGACTTGAGTGTTTCACATTTCGTGCATCTTCACTGACTGATCGTACTCCTTGTCAAGTCTTTCGACCAGTCAGTCTTTACTGCGGATTGTACTTGAGTGTTTCACCTTTTGCGCATCTTCACTGACCGATCGTACTCCTTGTCAAGTCTTTCGGCCAACCAGTCTTTACTACGGATTGGTCTTTACTCAATAAGGAGTGTTTTACCCTGGGTATTTTCACCGACCAGTCATACTCTCTTTTGAGTCTTTAGACTGGTTAGTCTTTACCGCTCCTTGGTCTTTGCTCCCGCTGTCACGCCCCAGAAATCCGGAACCGATCCCTGAAGTGTGAATTGAGAAAAACCCAGGGATTTAGGGTTGGGTCAACTGTTTACTCCAATTAGGGTTTCTCATAAGGCTTCTACTCTCTCAAGAATGAAGAAGAAGAAGCAGGGAGAACAAGGGGAATTTTAAAACTTTTTTTTTTATAAAAACTTTTTTTTTCTATTTAAAAAAAAACCAGAGAGATACAGAGTGCTGTCGATAAGAGAAAATGACTAAACTCGACCTTCACTAGGGTATTTCCCTCAGCATATATGGCCTGTCGATGCCCCACATGCTGACAGAAGTCCCTCTTAAGGGAGCACGAGGCTCATGTCTCTGACGGCGAGCCGAGTAGCCTCACCCTCTCTCTAGCACTCGGGCACTGGTTCACATATCCTATCTAATGGGCTAGTCAATTAGTTCACTTTACAACTTATATTTTCATAGTGAGCTACCCTAAGCTTGGGGCCTTGAAGAGAGGCCTACCCAAAAAGAACACAGCTGCATCATTGCCACTAATAACATACACTAAACCAAATCTAGTTCGATTACAACGCCAGAAAGAAACAGTACTGCTACATGACATACTGAAATCTAAACTCTGCCACCGTCCTAACTCCACCGCTGGCCTCGTGCTGCGGCTACCCCTGAGTGTCCGAACCTACAGAAGAGCCTACTCGTGGGAATGAGTAGCCCCCAAAATGAATTGGGAGATTAGCCAAATAAATGGCTAGTGACAAGCTAACTGCCTAGGTAATTAATGACGCCCATATTTTATACACTGTGTACTGATTAGCCTAGTTGTCCACTAAGTTCTCAATCACGCCATAAGTGTCCATGCATTTGTCAACATTCGCATGCAATTCCTACTGTCACTAGGTTATCGAGAGTACCATTTTACAATTAATAAAATTAAACACACACAATGTGAACCCCGGATATTTTGTTCATCCTGCCCCCGGTCAGGCATTACTATATGGCCTTTTATTTCGATATGGAGGGCCAACTCTCTCATTGTGCATACTCCAACACCATGCGCAAAGTCACCCATATGATCATAAGGGGTTTTCCGTCTTTCATGGTGGAGCTCTACCGCCCAACTTGCTTTCCGTGGGGGCTTCAACTACCCCGGGACAGGATTGCTAGGTCAATCCCTCTTCGAGGGCACCACCTATTAGCTTTACCACAACCCCTGCCCGTGACCCCCTAGCCTACTGATCTTCGGCTGTGCGCGCAGGGTGGTTCACGGCCCTTGCGCGCACAGGGTCCAAATACTTCCACATGATAGAATACCACACAAACATGATAATAAAGTAATTTCGATGTTTTACCCCAGGATTCGCACCGCGCTCACAACCCATGCATCATAATAACTCTAAAGAATTTACTCTCACCCGTATTCCTGTGTGCCCAGGTCTTCACACTCCATCTAGGAGAGTGAGCCTGCTAATTATTAATTTTCAATCTTAAGGGGATTCCTACTTACGGTGTCCAAGCAATCAGAAAATTTATTATTTAATTATATTATTAAGCATGCGTCGCCGGACTTGCGACTCCGCATGCAAGGCGGGGTCCACTCGACCACATGCGACGATGTCCGACGGGACCCGCATGCAGCGTTATGGACACCTACCCTTAATTTCTATAACAACATAATTAACTATCTAAACAGCGTGCAATATCACCTGGAAAGTGTGCTTGAGCTGATGCTGCTAAGCGCCCTCCGCTCCGCCTTCGACTCGGTCCACGTGCCCACTAACTGCCAAATATACCAGCGGCCTATGGTCATTAAGTGTTACTAAAATATTGTTGGCTTAGGCCCTGATTGGCCGAGTCGAGAATTTATGCGTCATCGGACGCCGATCTATTGGCACACAAACCGATGCACCAAAGGTAGCGTCATCGGACACCGGTCTACTGGCATGCAAATCGATGCACCAAAGGTAGCGTGGTTAGTCAGCGTTGCTAACGCCAAAAGCCACATTAGGGTCCAAACGTACTAATCCGGCCAAACAGTCATAACCGTATCGGTCGGTGGCAAAATCAGCAAAAGCCGATCTCGGTCGGGCTTAGGTGTTGGAGGTCGGTCTCGTACGCAAAAGGCTATGCGAGATGGTTTGGCCCGCATCGGCATCCACAACCTTGCTACGAGCGTGACCCGGGGAGGTCGGGCCCGTTAACCATGAGTATTGCCCAAAGGGCTTGATCGACATTGTGGGGAGTCGAGGGTTGGTGTGCCAAGCCGCAACTTGGCGTTGCCAGCTATCCAATTGCTGGATTTCCGCCCGGCTCGAGTACGGTTTGACAGCGTGCGCTAGGCTACGCCGGAACAAGGGTTGACTTACTATCGGCTCTAAGCCTATTGCATAGCAGGCCGGCAATGGCTTCCCCAATAGCGACCCAAGGGTGGTCGGATGCCACCGGGTGTTTGGCCGGGCTTGGTCGGGCTCGTTTGGTTGCACAACCGTCGATCACCTGGCCGGCGGCTATGGCCATGTCAAATCTAAGGCGATATGGGCTGGGATCGATAGGGTTCACAAGAAAGAAAAATATCGTCGGCACCGGGTCGGCTTGGCTGGCTGCATAGCCACCGGCCACATGGTCGATGGCCATGGTTGCGCAGATCACCATGGGGGGTGTCGGCGGTTGCACAATCGCCAGCCACCGGGCCGGTGGCCATGGCCGTGGTATGAGGCGAATGGGGGGTGGCTGTGGTTGGTCAACACACAACACACACACACACACTCATAAAAGAAAACATATGGGGGGGGGGGGAAAGAGAACTGACTTGGGGGCTCCTCCCTCCAAGCTTCGGTGGCGGCTCTCCTCCGGCAGCTCCACCCCAGCGCCAGCTACGCACAGCCACCACAGAGAGGGGAAGACCGGAAGCGAGGGGGGTCGTCGGTTGCGATTGCTCCGGCCGGCGGCTCTCCTCTGGCCGGCTTTCCTTCTCCGGCGCCGGCGTGGCTCTCCTCCGGCCACACACGCAGTACAACACAAAGAGTGGGAGAGAGGGGCAGATTTAGAGGGGAGAGATGAGGGGTCGGAGTGGGGTGAGGGGGTTCGGACTGAGGAAAGGGGGGAGAGGGGGAGTGGGGCATGGTTTTAAAGGGAGAGGAGGGGTGACGGACGGCCGGTTAGGAGCGGTGGCAGCTGGTAGGGGCGGCGGCAGCAGGGTAGGGAGGCGACGGCTGCAGGGTAGGGGCAGCGGCAGCTGCAGGGTAGGGGCGGCGGCGGCGGCTGCAGGGTAGGGGCGCGAATCAAGGTGGCTTTGGTGGGAGGGCCGGGGTCGGGGTCGGATCAGGTTCGGTTGGGGGAGAGAGAGGGGATCCGAGAGAGAGAGAGAGAGAGAGAGAGAGAGAGAGAGAGGGAGAGAGATAGAGAGAGAGAGAGAGAGAGAGAGAGAGAGGGTGAGAGGGCTGATGAGAGAGAGAGATCGGATAGATGAGGGAGAAGAGAGGAAGAGAGAGAGAGAGAGCGAGAGAGAGATGAGAGGAAGGGGTTTGGGGTTTGGGTAAGGGTCAGGTTCGGGTAGTGGGTTTAGGTTTTTTTTTCTCTCTTTTTTTTCCCTGTCGTGCTCGACTCACGTCGAACCGAGGCGTGCCGGCACACGAACCTCGTCGGCTCCGACGCCGGCTCCGACAGACTCATCACAGTAAAAAAATAATAATAAAACATGTCGTTCATGACTCGCCTTGATACACGTGCTCACTTGCTCGTATGACTACACCCCAGTTGCAGCCCTGTGTCTTGTACCCGGGACCCACTGTCTGGTCCCGTCCAAGCATAACTAAAAATATCACCGCTAATATATTAAAATAATATTATATAGAACGGGGTTGTTCCGGGCAAAAACACCCTGAAATGTCGGTCGTTACTTCCTACCCACCTTAATAAAATTTTCGTCCCGAAAATTAAATAACACTAGTCATCAAGTAGAGATGGGTACAGGGATCGCATCGCGGACTCAAGCTCCTAAGTAGCTTCCTCCTCACTGCAGTGTTGCCACTGCACTTTCACCATTGGGATGGTCTTCGTGCGAAGCACTCGGTCTTCGCTAGCCAGGACCCTGATCGGTTGCTCCTCGTAGGACGCATCTGAACTGAGTGCGGGATCCTGCCAATCCAGCACGTGGGACGGGTCTGACTCGTACCTCCGAAGTATCGACACGTATAAGACACCGTGGATGCTAGAGAGCTGTGGAGCGCCAGCCGATATGCTACCTCACCAACTCTCTCTAAGATCTCGAAGGGGCCGATGAATCTCGGAGCCAAGTTCCCTTTCTTCCCAAACCTCGTGATGCCTCGATAGGGGAAACCTTCAAGAAGACATGATTTCCAACGGTGAACTCGAGTGGGCGTCGACGCACATCAGCATAGCTTTTCTGTTGACTCTGCGCTGCTCGAAGTCGCTCCCTGATCAGCTGGATCTTTTCCGTCGTTTCTTGTGCGAGCTCCGGTCCCAAAAGGCTCCACTCTCCTACCTCTGCCCAACAAAGAGGTGACCGACACGGCCTCCCGTACAAGGCCTCATAGGGGGCCATGCCGATACTGGCTTGGTGGCTATTATTGTAGGCGAATTCCACAAGTGGTAGATGCTCCTCCCAACTGCCTCCAAAATCCACAGAACATGCCCGCAATATATCCTCCAGAATCTGAATCGTCCTCTCGGACTGGTCATCTGTCTGAGGGTGGAAGGATGTGCTAAAACTGAGCTCAGTCCCCAAAGCTGTCTGCAGGCTCTCCCAAAAGTAAGAAACAATCCGAGGATCTCGATCTGAGACGATGGAAACTGGAACTCCGTGCAGTCTAACAATCTCCCTCACGTACAGTTTTGCCCTGTCGATGGACGTCATCGTCGTTCGAACGGGAAGAAAGTGCACCGACTTCGTCAGTCTGTCCATGATCACCCAAACTGAGTCATGCCTGTTTCGGGTCAAAGGCAACCCCGAAACGAAGTCCATCGTAATATGCTCCTATTTCCACTCAACTACTGGGAGTGGCTGCATCAATCCAGCCGGTCTCTGGTGCTCAGCCTTGACTTGCTGACAAGTCAAACATCTGGACACGAAGACGGCCATATCCCTCTTCATGCCCTTCCACCAGAGCTGCCTTCGCAAATCGTGGTACATCTTGGTGCTGCCGGGGTGCACCGAGAATCTAGATCGATACGCCTCTGATAGCACCTCCTCTCAAACCTCCTTATCTGTGGAAAGGCATAACCTCCTCTGGAACCTCAGACCTCCATCAGCATCAACTGACCAGTCTGGAACAGACTCCCTACTATCGCACCGTGCCCTTATCTCCTCCAACTCTGAATCCAACCTCTGTGCTGCAATCACCTTCTGAAGTAGGCTGGGCTGTACTCGTATGGTGCGTAACACGGTACGAGAAGGCTCCCACTGAACCCACAAATCAAAGCCTTCTATCGTAGCCAAAAATTCATGTCGATCTGTCAAGAATCTGGTAAGCTGGCTACAGGACTTCCGGCTCAGGGCATCAGCAACAACATTCGCTTTACCAGGATGGTAAAAGAGCGAATAGTTGAAGTCCTTCAGGACTTCGATCCACCTCCTTTACCGCATGTTCAGATCCTTCTCACTCGCGATGTACCGCAGGCTCTTGTGATCGCAATACATCTCAAACTTCTCACCGTACAGGTAATGTCTCTAGATCTTCAAGGTGAAGACCACTGCTGCCAACTCCAGATCATGGGTGGGATAATTCTTCTCGTGAGTCTTCGGCTTTCTCGAGGCGTATGCGACCACTCTGCCATCCTGCATCAGAACTGCTCCAAGCCCCATCAGTGAGGCGTCAGTGAAGACCACATAACCCTTGCCGCTAGCTGGAATCATGAGTACTGGGGCCGAAGTGAGACACCGCTTCAACTCTCGGAAGGACTTCTCACAATCTTCCGACCACTCGAACTTGACACACTTCTTAGTCTGACGGGTGAGAGGTGCAGCCAAACACGAGAATCCCTCCACAAAGCGTCGGTAGTAGTTTGCTAGCCCCAAGAAACTCCTGATCTCGAAGACATTCCTTGGCTGCTCCCAGTCCATAACAACCTCTATCTTCGCTAGATCCACCGAGATACCTTCATTCGAGACAACGTGTTCGAGGAACTTCACCTCCTGCATCCAGAACTCATACTTACTGAGCTTGGCATAGAGTTGGTGATCTCTGAGGGTCTGCAATACTGCGCTCAGGTGCTCCCGATAATCTTCCTCCGTCTTGGAGTAAATGAGGACATTGTCCCCAAATACCCGGTTGAAGGTCGAGCGTGATCATCTCTTTGTCGACAAAAAATTTATTTCTCTTTTAAAAATAAAAATATTTTTCACAAAAATCAAGTTTTAAAATATCCCTTGTTTCTCCCCTCTCCTTCCTCATTTATGAGAGATCGAGTCGAAGACCTATGAGAAACCCTAATTGGTGTAGTTAGTCGACTAAACCCTAAATCCCTTGGTTTTTTCTCACCTCACACCTCAGGAATCGGTCCCAGATTTCTAGGGTGTGACACCTGCCGAGCGATAGAACCCACTTTAGGGTGTTATATATCACCCGAACTTTTCACTTGTCGGTCATACTACCTCTTGAGTTTGTTGACCAGTTGGCCTTTAAGATTTACCCCCACTCTCCGAGAGGTGAAAGTACCGGCCGATCATACTCAACATTGAGACTTTTGACCGGTCGGTCTTTTACCCATTCGACTCTTTAACTTCAGTTAGCCAGGTCTTCTTAGGGGAGGTTTTTGGCATGACCCAACTCGTGGGGGGTCAAGGGCTCCTGGAGGAGGCTTTTAGCTTGAGGGTGGACGATTTTGCTCGAGGTCGGTCTTTCCGATCCTTTGCCACCCCCACTCATATTGCTAAGGGTCTAGTTCGTAGGAGATCCTGGACAATGAATTTTTACATGGAGTCTTCATGGATAAAACAAGAACTTGAAACCATCCTTTAAAGGCATCAAGCCATTACATTTTTAGGCCCGGGAGGCTACAAGTAGTAGTGATTAGTTAGCGGAGGGCTTGCCTTCCTGTACCTCATTGACAGGCTCGTGGGTCGTCCATAGATGATGATCAATGAACTGGTCGAGATAGCCTGCTTCAACGAGGTCCTCAATGTGATTCTGCAATGCCCGGCATTGCGGCGTGGTATATCCATGCTCCTTGTGGTTATCGCAATAGCGAGACAGGTCTCGTGCCCCCCCTCTCTGATGGGCGCATCGGTGGTGCTCTACAAAAGTATGGGTCTTCCCTGATGATCTTGAAAACATCATCAATTAGCGTGTTCAATACTGTGAAGTCCCAGTTCCATGGAGTATAGGGTGTCTGGTCACGATCATTCCGCTTTTGATGCTTTGCATCATGTTGCGTCGACCCGCATGACTGATTTTCCATATTTCTTGCAGTTGTTGGCTGACTGAAGGAGGGCTGCTGGTCGCCTACATAATTAGTCTTCTGCTTTCGTTCGGCGTCTTCGATTTTTATGTATTTCTTCACCCTCCTGAACAGCACGTCGACCGTCGTGGGTGATCGCTTGAGGAGTGATGCACTGACCGGTTGATTAGGTTGGACCAATTCTTGAAAGCCGCTACCACCATGAGGTCTTATCCATCAGCATCTCCTAAGCTCAGGTATTCTGCCTTGAACCTGTGGTAGAATGCCGCAACGTCTCCTTCTGGGTCATGCTCATCCCGAAAAATAACTCCAGAGTCTTCAGCTCCCGACGGTTGCAACGATATTGATCGATGAACCGTGTGCTCAGTTTCGAGAAAGAGTATCTATTCACCGGTTGACACTGTATATGTAGTGGTTGCTATAGTGATTTTACTGTCGTAAGAGTATCCATTCGGCTAATTGATACTATTGCTACAGTGAAATCACTAATGCAATGATCAATTCGCTAAATTGACACTTACCAAATCAAATTGATACTCTTGCTACAGTGATTTCTCAATAATAGCTATAGCGAAATCACTGTAGCAGCTATTGCGAAATCACTGTAGCAACCGCTACATGCACAGTGTCAAACCAGCGAATTGATACTCTTTCTGGAGACGAATGGATACTCTTATCTGTAGCATGTGAGGTGGTAAATAAGGACGAGGGACTTGTTGTGAAGGGACTTAGTGCAATATTGAAACGTGGCCTGTCCTTTAGGTAATATAACATCTTGTAAAAGAACTTAATGCTAAGTTTTCCAAAAAAAAAAGTGAGGGAGGGAATTGCTCTATACAAAAGTAAAAGGACTTAACGCTAAGTTTCAAAAACTACAGGGGAAGTGAGTAGACCTTTGGCTAATAAATCCAAAAAACTACATAAGAGGAGGAGGAGGAGGAAGAGGAGAGAGCGAGAGAGAGAATGGCAGAGGGTGCAGTTTTCTTATTGTTGGCGAAGCTGAGAGACCCCGTCTTGCAAGAAGCCACTTTACTACACGGAGTGCGTGATCAAATAGATTGGTTGCTGTCGAAGATGCGGTGGATGGAGTCGTTCCTCAAAGTCGCTGATGCGAGGCGGAGGGGCGGAGACGTCCTCGTCATGACCTGGGTGGGGGCGGTGAAGGAGGTCACTCACCGGGCCGAGGATATCCTCGACGTCTTCATGCTCGAGATCGAGCCCCGGGCGCGACTGTAGAGGAGGATCAGAGGCGCAATGGGGAGCATCGTAAGGTACGCTGCCCTCCCCTTTGAACTGATACCCCACCACGAGGTTGGGGCCGGGATCTAGGACATCCAGGCCAGAATCGAGCAGATCAAGGCCAGTCGGGAGAGGTACGGGCTCGTTAGCCTACCTGATCAGACCGCCACAGGGGAATCAAGCAGCAGGCCCAGGCCTGCAGATGATGCTCTGCAGGCAAGGAGGCGAATCTCTCCTCACCTCGACGACGACGACACCTGTTAGCTACAAGTGAAATATCTCACCTAAATGATTAGATGATACAAAATCTTTCAACAAGATTAAATCACTTCTATAATGCTAGAAATAAAATACTATGATAATCATGCAATGACTAATAAAGATGGGATTAAGATTTCATAAATATTTATATATTTATTATGCTAGAATAAAAAGATTGAATATTAGATATATAGTTTCTAGTTGACAATGATCTAGGATTTCTAATTTGCAAAATAGAGAAATCAAAAATAGAGTTTGGATGGAGCCTATTTTGTCGAAGCGCGCAAGCGCTGTCCTAAAAGTCGATTGCCCCCTGTGTGCGAGTCTTCCGGCAACGATTAGTAGAGATACGATGACCCAGCCGATAGGTTCTTTCTCCCGTCGGCATGACTTCGAGAGGGTGTACGGCGAACCCCAACGTAACTTTCAAGAACCCAACAAGTAGCAAAAATCGAAACACAAATAGAGAATGAAAAAGACAGAGTTTTTGGTAGCAAAAGCACAATTTTTTCTCCATCAAGCTCTATGGTCTTGGGCCTATTATATAGGCCAAGCCCAAGATGTGTTGATGGCTGCCCATTTATTTGGACTTAATAGGTTTTTAAAGTCCAACCATTAGATCCCATTTAGTGTAGTCGTTTATAGCCGTTTATAGCCGTTTGTAGTCGTTTATAGCCGTTATAGGTTACATGATGATCATTTGTTTTTAAAATATCTAAAGAAAAAATCTTAACAATCCCCCACATGTTTTAAAAACATCAAATATTATAAATATTAAAAATTTAAAAATATAAAATATAAAAGATTTTACTGGATTCCTTATACTATGTAATGGGTGTAGGTACCTCTCGGTTTGAACCTCCACTTAGTGAAAATTATATCCGTCTGTAGTACATTGGTGGACTATGCCTTGAACTAGGACCATGGTTCAGACTTTTATAAGATTCACACATAGTATAGCTAATTTAGGGTTTTAGACGGGTTGCACTATTTAGGCCATGCGCAAGTATCTTTCATGTGTTTTTTAGAGTATCGCCCAATACTCATTGTTGCGGCCACGCAACTACACATATAGGTGAGTCCTTATAAGGGTGCGAGCAAGGTAGCACCATGTCTCATGGATCTTGGACTTATTAAAAGTAAAAACTCATCCTAATCCCTTGCTTTTATGAGCACTGACGCCCTAGGGATGGGAGGAGAGATCAGTGCTCCTCATAATCACCTATACGGTTTGTTTCTACCCATTGAAACTCTGTGAGGTTGGGTTGCTACCGTGGTGATCTTTCTTATGGGCTTAAACCCATCCCCCTCGACGCTTCTAGAACCGCTGTTCTAGATAAGCCTTTAGTTAATTGATCGGCCAAATTCGTTCCCGATCTTACAAAACTTAATGCAATCATTTGATTTTTTATTTTATATCTCAATGACTTATGTCGTACTTTTAAATGACGATTCATCTTTACGTCTGCATTTTCTTGTTTGCATTTGTCTATAGCAGATCTACAGTCACAATGTATAAAAATAGCTGGCAAGGGTTTGTCTACTAGAGGTATATCTATTAGTAAATCCCTAAGCCACTCAGCTTCGGTACAGGCAGTATCGAGAGCAATCATTTTAGACTCCATAATACTTCTAGCTATTACAGTCTGCTTTGATGATTTCCAAGATACTGTTGCTCCTCCTAGGAGGAATACATACCCTGTAGTTGACTTCACATCTAGTGAGTCACTAATCCAATTGGCATCGCTATAACCCTCTAAAACAGCTGGATAGTCACTAAATCATAGTCCATAGGAGATTGTATCCTTAAGGTATCTAAGGATCCTCTCTAAAGCATTCCAATGTTCAGCATTTGGATTATTAGTGTATCTGCTAAGCCTATTTACCGCATGTGCTATATCAGGCGTTGTATAATTGGTTAGGAATCCTAGATATCCTATAATTTGTGCATATTCCTTTTGTAGTGCAGGAAATCCTTGATTTTTCTTTAGGTGTATGCTAGTATCGAATAGTGTCGATATATGACTACAATCAAAGTAATAAAACTTTCTCAAAATTTTCTCTACATAGTGTTCTTGTGACAAGATTAATCCCTCGGATTTTCTAATAATCTTGGTATTAAGAATAACATCCGCTTGTCCTAAATCTTTCATATCGAAATTTTGAGATAAGAATAATTTAACCTCATTTATAATTTACATACTTGTGCCAAAAATTAATATATCATCAACGTATAGACATAGGATAACCTTTTTATTTTCCTTTACTTTATAGTATACGCATTCATCCGTTTTATTTATCTCAAATCCAAAAGAGAGAATAGTTCTATCAAATTTTTCATGCCACTGTTTAGGAGCTTGCTTAAGTCCATACAGTGATCTGATTAATTTACAGACCTTCTTCTCTTGACCTAAAGTTATAAATCCATCAGGTTGATCCATATAAATTTTCTCATCTAGATCTCCGTACAAAAAGGCTGTCTTAATGTCCATTTGGTGAATGAAAAACTTATGAATTGAAGCTAGGGCTAGTAGGACTCTACTAGTTGTTATTCTCGCTACTGGGGCATATGCATCAAAATAGTCCACTCTATATTTTTGGTTGAACCCCTTAGCTACTAACCTAGCCTTAAATTTATCTATAGTGCCATCTGGTCTAAGTTTCTTCTTAAATACCCACTTACATCCTATGGGTTTACAACCAGGAAGAAGATCAGTCAGTTACCAGGTATGGTTCTGCATAATTGTCTGAATCTTATTGTCAATGGCCTCCTTCCAATACGGGAAGTCATAGGACTTTATGGCATCCTCATAGGTTGTAGGAGTATCTTCTATTAATAGAGCATAAAAGTCATTAAAGGTTTTCTCTACCCTTTGTCTTTTACTTCTTCTAGGCTCAATTGATGACTCTTCTTCTATTTGTCTTATGGGATTAGAAGCTATGTCTGGATTGGAACTAGAACCTATTTCTGTATCATCGGTTCTATTCGAATTTCTAACTCTAGTCTTAAAGGGAAATATACTTTCGAAATATGTCGTATCTCTGGCTTTCATGATAGTGTTGTTTGAGATTTCTTCTATCTCAGAGTTAAAGACTAGAAATCGATTAGCATTGCTATCTAATGCATAACCAATGAATACAACATTTACTGTTTTGGGTTCTATCTTCTGTCTCTTATTGTCCGGAATTCTAACTTTTGTTAAACACCCCCACACTTTGAGATAGTTCAAAGTGGGCTTCCTATTCTTCCACAACTCATAGGAAGTAAGGTGGTTGTTTTTAGAAGGAATACGATTAAGGATAAAATTGACTGCTAATAGGGTTTCCCCTCATAAGTTCTCAGATGCTCCTGAGCTAATTAACATGGCATTGACCATATCCATAAGGGTTTTATTCTTTCTTTCGGCTACTCCATTTGATTGAGGGGTATATGGAGCAGTCACCTCATGAATTATTCTAGATATTTCACAAAATATAGATAATTCATTTGAGGTATATTCTCCACCTCGGTCGGATCTAAAAAATTTTAAGGTCTTATCTTTCTGATTTTCAACTTCAGCTTTGTAAACCTTAAATTTGTTTAATATCTTATCTTTTATTTTTATGAGGTAAATATAACAATACTTAGATAGATCATCAATAAAAGTAACGAAGTATCTGTTACCGCCTCTCGAGATTCTCCCTGAGTCACATACATCGCTATGGACTAATTCGAGGAGATCAGAGTCTCTATCTTTTGTTCTAAAAGGTTTCTTGGCTTGTTTGGCTTCTACACAGATTTTACATCTGTCGTGATGTTGGGTATCTACCTTAGGTATTAGGTTTAGGTTCATCATTCTTTTGATGGCGTTGTAGTTAGCGTGACCTAGTTTAGAGTGCCAGGTAGAGAAAGACTCAATGTTTAAAATAACGGAACTATTGTTTTTAGAAGAGATACATGTATTCAGCTTAAATAAGCCGTCAGTCATGAACCCTTTCCCTATGAAAGACACGCCCTTAGTTATAATCACTTTGTTTGAATCGAATACTAGTTTATATCCGTGTTGGACAAGGAGGGACCTACTAATAAGGTTGCGTCTAATCTCTGGAACATGGTAGACATTGCTTAGGATTAGGGTCTTGTATGATGTCAGCTTTAGGTTGACTCGACCTATTCCTAGCACGTGTGCTTCAGAATTATTACCCATGGTCACTACTCCTCTATTCGAGATCTCATATATGGAGAACCAGAAACAATCAGAACATACATGAATATTAGCTTCGGTGTCTATCCACCAGTCAAGTGCTTGGATTGCCAAGTTTACTTCTGGGGTAAATTGAACTAGCCTACAAATGGTCCCAGTAGATCCTGTTGCCATTTCGATTTTTGGGTTAAGACTTTGTGTCAGGTGCACTTATACTAGAAGTATTTAACCACTTATCAAATGCTTCATATTATGGGGATTACAGACGAGACACGCATACATAAGTGTATACGTCGAGCTCTCCCTACTAGAGTTTTGATTAGGTGGATAGATTTTTATAGTTGGAATTTAGCTAGATTAGACTTAGATATCCAAATAAAATTCCAGATTGTAACGACCAGATCAGCTCCAGATGGGTGGTGGAGCATTAGGCTCGCTTAAATATCAGTCCGTCTTAGACACGTATGCCTTTTTGACAAGCTTTTCTAGACACCGTTACGCAATAGAATTGTCACTAGAGATCGTGAAGTTACTAGTCTAGCGATAAGTTTTTATATTTTAATTAGATGAAGTACTATTCTTTTCTATAACTAATTAGTTTCTCAAATTAAATTTATTTTTCTTATAATTTAATTTTCAAGTGTTCTAACGAAAATATAGGAAACAATTTACGCAAATGACAAAATATGCTAAGAAGTAATATTAGGATATTGGCTAATTACAATTACCAATAGATACTACTACTAGCAAATTCATATTAATGAAATATACTATTTAAAACAAGGAGTAAATTTTTTATATATATATAATGATTATTTTAATCTCTATTAGAGCAAGGATGATTAGAATGAATATTTAATAAATGAATATATAATATATATGAATGCCTATGACAAATATCTAAACTTTATATTTTTTGAATATTTATTTAGCATATAATATGTAGCTAATTTGAATTTTGCAAATCAATCGACTTTTAGATTGTAAGCTACAAGTGAAATATCTCACCTAAACGATTAGATGATACAAAATCTTTCAACAAGATTAAATCACTTCTATAATACTAGAAATAAAATATTATGCTAATCATGCAATGACTAATAAAGATGGGATTAAGATTTCATGAATATTTATATATTTATTATGCTAGAATAAAAGATTGAATATTAGATATATAGTTGCTAGTTGACTATGATCTAGGATTTCTAATTTGCAAAATAGAGAAATCAAAAATAGAGTTTGGATGGAGCCTGTTTGGTCGAAGCGCGCAAGCGCTGTCCTAAAAGTCGATTGCCCCCTGCGTACGGGTCTTCCGGCAACGACTAGTAGAGATACGACGACCCAGCCGGTAGGCTCTTCCTCCTATCGGCACGACTTCGAGAGGGTGTACGGCAAACCCCAACGTAACTTTCAAAAACCCAACAAGTAGCAAAAATCGAAACACAAATAGAGAATGAAAAATATAGAGTTTTTGGTAGCAAAAACACAATTTTTTCTCCATCAAGCTCTATGGTCTTGGGTCTATTATATAGGTGCTGCCCATTTATTTGGACTTAATGGGCTTTTAAAACCCAACCATTAGATCCCATTTAGTGTAGTCGTTTATAGCCGTTTGTAGCCATTTATAGCTGTTATAGGTTATATGATGATCATTTGTTTTTAAAACATTTAAAGAAAAAATCTTTAACACCACCTTCATCGTAGGCCTTGTGTTCCATACTGAACGGATAATAGAGCAACTGCTCGACCCCAACATCAAGCGGCTTTGCGTCACGTCTGTGGTCGGCACGGGCGGCCTGGGCAAGACCACACTCGCCACGAAGGTCTGCAACAGCAAAAGGATCAAGGCTCATTTCGGCGCCTGGGCGTGGGTGTCCGTGTCGGAAGACTACAGAGTCGGGGAGCTGGTGAAGAAGATCGCGAAGCAGGTGATGGCGGGCACTAGCACGATGGACGAGTCGGAGGGGACGGAGGTCGATGATCTCAAGGTGAAGCTCCACGCATTCTTGAAGGAGAGGAGGTACTTGATCGTCTTGGATGATGTTTGGGGGCCGGATGTGTGGGCGCAAACAAAAGAAAAAAAAACAAATGACATTGGTATCATCTGGAGAGCAAAAGAGGGTCTTAGGCCATCATGTAATGGCCATGGAGCTCCAGGTAGGAACCCTCAGAATTTGCAGTACCAATGTACCATCAACATGGAGAATTGTTCTTTGGTTGCATGAACTTAACTGCGTAACGAATGTGGTAGGCTTCTTCGAAGTAGTTTCTCTTATCAAGTTGTCTTTGATCAGATTTTCGGCACCAATCTAAGATCAGGGTTTGTGTTAGTTTCTATTATCAAGTTGCATGAACTTAACTACATAACCAATTATACCTTAATTGATATAGTTAAGCTTACATCTTGGTGGATACATGGGGTAGCCCACACATGCCTAACGAATGCGGTAGTCTTAAGTCTCACTCTTTCTCAGTCAAGAGGAAAGGCTGTGTGTGCCGACTTTCGCCCCCCTTTCCGTTCTTAGGGTTAGGGTTTCGCCAGCGGAGTCTCGGCCTCCCCGGCCGCCGCCGCCGGTTCCGGGGAGGCCGGATCGTGGATCCGAGCTTCGGTAGGGGTGAGGCATGCCCCCCTTCAGGCTTCAACCCCTTTGTAGATATGGCTTCTCCTGATGTCGGTTTTTTGTGTTCGGCTCGACGGCGTCAAGGTGGCATGTTCCCCGGGTCAAGTGTCGTCCTCAGCTTAACTTCGGGGCCGGATCTACAACCGGGTACGGCGGGGAGGTCGAATCTAGCCTCGACGATGAGGTACCGCCGGTGGGTTTCCAGTTCGCCCCTGTTGGACGGTGACGGTGCCTGGCAGTACAATAGAGGCGACAGTTTTGACGGTGGTGGGGCGGCTTGTCTTCGATTCCACCACTTCAGCCGGCAGAGGGAATGATCTGGAGGTGATGATCCTTCTCTTTTGGGTTTTCTTTTGGTTTTGTTTTGTGATGTCTGGGTGTAGATCCCTGGTTTCCTCTACCGGTGTGCGGTTTTTTTTAGGTTTTTTTTCTCCTTCCCCCTCGCCACTGGTGGCGCTTCATGGGTTGTGCTCTTGTTTCTCCGTCGGTGAGCGATTTTCTTCTGCGACTTGGTGTGGTCGTCGTCTGCTGCGCCGGCTTGTTGCGCCTCCCGGAGGTCCGTTTGTGACCTCCCCTTTGCATAAGAATACCAAAAAAAAAGAATGCGGTAGTCTTCTTGGAAAGTAGTTTCTCTTTATCAAGTTGTCTTTGATCAGATTTTCGGCACCAATCTAAGATCAGGGTTTGTGTTAGTTTAACAACTAATGGGAAGTAGTTTCTATTATCAAGTTGCATGAACTTTACGACATAACCAATTATAGCTTAATCGATATAGTTAAGCTTACATCTTGGTGGATACATGGGGTAGCCCACACATGGCAAACGAGAAACGGATGATAGATGCAATGAGAGTAAGAATGACAAGTTCTTCAACAGGATATATCTTTCCGTGCCCACTAAATGAGCCACATGCAGTTATGAGAAAGAGAGAGAGAGAGAGAGAGAAGGGGGTTGGATGCTAATTGTGAGCGGTTGCTAGTTGCCGGCCATAAACACACACACACACACACACGAAGAGGCTGGGGCCTGTCACATGTGGCTGTGGGGCTACTGTCCATCTGGTGTCCATGGGCGGTCATGTGAGGGATGATCTCCGTGCCGACCCGAAGACTCTGCCCAACCAGTTAATCGAGTCAAGCCGAATGGCTGATCGAACGTTAGTCTAGATTGTTGATTCGGATGTAGCTTGTTAATGCCTTTGAATTCACACTTTGAATAAGAAGAGAGAGAGAGGGGATTGACACAAGGTATGATCTCGGAGTTCAGCTGAAGCCTACGTCTCCGTGCTATAAGGTGCAACCTGTATTCACTAACACTTTATTCAAAGTGACATTGACAGGCCGAGTGTCACTGATCTCTTCGAAAAGAAGATTGAGTTGTTAGGATGTCAGAGCTCTTGGTTTTTCGGAAGCCTGATTCAGAAATATGAGATTCGATCCTATTACATTTGCTGGGCCTGCTATTTATAGAGTTTTTTGGAAAGAAAACTGGGGTAGAAGGCGGTTTCTGCCGTCTTTGTCTGGGTTTTGACGGAGGGCTGGTGGGTCCCGCAGTCGTCTCTGTGGACCCCAGGCAAGGCTGGTGGGTCCCGCTGTTGTCTCTGTGGACCCCTAGGCAGGGCTGGTGGGTCCCATTGTTGCCTCTGTGGATCCCCCAAGCAGGGCTGATGGGTCCCGTTGTAGTCTCTGTGGACTCCCAGGCAGAGCTAGTGGGTCCCGTTGTCGTCTCTGTGGACCCCCAGGCAGGACTAGTGGGTCACGTCGCGGGACGTGGGCTAAAATTTTCACCCATAGTTACCCCCTCTAAGTTAGCTAGAGGTTGATCTGGATGACTTGGAACCCAGGTGCAAAATTCAAACCACCTGTCAAGAGTTGGTGTCATGGAGTTCTTGTTAAGCAATGTTGGATGACAAGGCATTGGCAACCAACTTATCCGATCGGACAAATTCATCCGATCGATCAATATTGGTCGATCGGTCAAAATTGTCCGATCGGTCAATTTCAACGGTGGAGCTCGAGGTGATCGGGCAAAAAATCATGTTTTTTGTCCGATCCTTTGGAAAATCGTCTGATCGTCTGCCGTCGATTGGGCGCGATCTTTTGGGCTATCGGTCAAAATTGTCCGATTGGTCAAATTTGTCCGATCGGTCAATTTCAACCAGTGGAGCTTGGGGCGATCGGGCAAAAAACCGTTTTTTGCCCCATCGTTTTGGAAAATTGCCCGATCGCCTGCATGTCGATCGGGCGCGGTCTTTTGGGCTATCGATCAAAATTGTCCGATCACTCAAATTTGTCCGATCGGTGAATTTCAACTGGTGGAGTTTGGGGCGATCAGGCAAAAAACCACGTTTTTGCCCTATCATTTGGAAAATTGTCCGATCGTCTACATGTCGATTGGGCGAAGTCTTTTGGGCTATTGATCAAAATTGTCCACCGGTGAGCAATTTTCTTCTGCAACTTGGCGTGGTCGTCGTCTGCTGCGCCGGCTTATGGTGCCTCCTGGAGGTCCATTTGTGACCTCCCCTTTGCATAGGAATACCCAAAAAAAAAAAAAAATGCGGTAGTTTTCTTGGAAAGTAGTTTCTCTTTATCAAGTTGTCTTCGATCAGATTTTCGGCACCAATCTCAGATCAAGGTTTGTGTTAGTTTAACAACTAATCGTGTAACGACCGGTATTAGAAAGAGATAAAAAAAAAAACTTAAAATTAAAATTAAAAACCCAAACCCCCCATCCCAAACCCGAACCTGTACCAGTCCCCCAAACCACCCATAACCCGACCCTTCTCTCTCTTCCTCTCTTCTCTCCCATCTCTCTTTCTCTCTCCCTCTCATCCGATCCCCCTCACCTCAAATCCCCCGAAATCTGGCGCCCTGGATCCCCGCCGCGAATCCCGCCGAGCTGCCCCCCCTCTATCCCATCCGCCGCCCCTACCCTGCCGCCCTACCCGCCGCCCCTCCCCTCCCTTTAAAGCCCTAAATTGAGCCCCTCTCTCTCACCCCTGCCTCTCTCTCTCTCTCTTTCTCTCTCTCTCTCTCTCTCTCTCTCTCTCTCTCTCTCTCTCTCTCTCTCTCTCTCTGTGTGTGTGTGTGTGTGTCTCCCTCCCTCTCTCGGCTTCTGCCGGCGCCACCCGACGGTCGCCGCTGCCTAGATGAGACCCCCTCTGGCCTCTCTCTCTTTGCATTGCCAACCCGGCCCGACCACCAGCAACCCGTAGCTCGATCCAGCCCAACGGCCACCATCCCCTCACCCTCCTCCGGGCTGCACAAGCCGACGACCCGATCTCCGGTGCCCCATCACTGTTTCCCGTCGCCGGTGACCCGAACCGCTCGATCTCCGGCCACCCTCTCTATGTGGCCCACCCGACCCGACCTCCTGTGCCCTGTAGCCCCGATCACCGGTGCCCTGTCATCCAATCCGGCCCGATCCCCCTTTCCCCATCACCATCACCCTCAATCGGCACGATCCGACACCGATTTGATGGCCGTAACCCGGCGGCCGCTACCCCATCGCCCCGCCACCTCGCCTGACCCCGACGGCCCGATTCCTATACCCCGTCATCGACCCTGACGATGTGATCCCTGTGCTTCGTCACATGACCCCGACGCCTTCGCCCTGTCGCCAACGACCCAAACCGGCACTATCAACTCGACCCGGCTCTGTCACTGTCGGTCAACGTCGGCGGGCTGCCTGACTACAACTCGAAGCCCCTTCTCTCTCTCTCTCTCTCTCTCTCTCTCTCTCTCTCTCTCTCTCTCTCTCTCTCTCGCGTGATTGTGTGTGTGCATGGCCGCCGGCCACCTCCCTGGCAGGCTGCCTGTGGGGGAAAATCTTCGTGCCGACCCGAAGACCTTCGCAGCACCAGTCAATTGGAGTCGAAGTTGACGTCGAAGATCGTTGGTAGATCGGTTGATTGAAGTTGCTGCTTCTTTCGATATGTAAACAGAAAAACAATCAGAGAGTTTGACACGAGAGATGTGATCTCGGAGTTCAGCCGAAGCCTACGTCTCCGTGCTACAGGGAGCAACCCGAATTCACTAACACTTATGTTGGAGTGATCTCGACAGGCCGAGTATCACTGTAAACACTGATCTCCCTGAAAGAAGATCAAAGGGATATGGTAGATCGGAGATTTGAAATCCCAGAGCTCTGGCTTTTCGAACTGAGAATTTGATCTCTTTTTTGAATCGATCCCTTTACATTTGGAGGCTCTGCTATTTATAGGCATTCCGGGTGGCGAATGGCGGTTTCTGCTGCAGTATCTGGGGATTCTCCAGGTAAAGTTACGGGCCCCGTAGTTGTCCTCGTGGGCCCACCAGGCAGGGCCGGTGGGTCCCGCGGTAGTCCTCGTGGGCCCACCAGGCAGGGCCGGTGGGTCCCGCGGTAGTCCTCGTGGGCCCACCAGGCAGGGCCGGTGGGTCCCGCGGTAGATTTTTGCCAAAATTTGCACCCACAGTTACCCCCTCCAAGCTAGCTAGAGTTCAGTCTGGCTGGCTTGGATTTGGTGCAAAAAATAGCAACTTCCTGTTTTGAAAAACGGACACGAAGAAACTTGTAGTATATTAGTGAAAAAAGGATCTGATCGGTCAATTTGGACCGATCGGTCAATTTTGTCCGATCGGTCAAATTTTGACCGATCGGTAAAATTTTGACCGATCGGTCAAAATTCAACCGGTCAAGAATCGGGTGATCGGTCAAAAAACAGGGTTTTTTGACCGATCCAGTAGTAATTTTGACCGATCAGCTGAAATTTGACCGATCGGTAAAATTTTGACCGATCGGTCACTTTTGACCGATCGGTCAAATTTTGTCCGATCGGGCAAAATTCAACCGGTCAAGAATCGGGTGATCGGTCAAAAAACATGGTTTTTTGACCGATCCAGTAGAATTTTGACCGATCGGATAACTTTCGCCGATCGGACATGTTTGTCCGATCGGTAAAAAATATCCGGTCAAGGTTCGAGTGATCGGCAAAAAACCTTGGTTTTTTGCCAGATCCAGTAGAAATTTGACCGATCAGATAACTTTCGCCGATCGGACATGTTTGTCCGATCGGTGAAAAATATCCGGTCAAAGTTCGAGTGATCGGCAAAAAACCTTGGTTTTTTGCCAGATCCAGTAGAAATTTGACCGATCAGATAACTTTCGAAGATCGGACATGTTTGTCCGATCGGTGAAAAATATCCGGTCAAGGTTCGAGTGATCGGCAAAAAACCTTGGTTTTTTGCCAGATCCAGTAGAAATTTGACCGATCAGATAACTTTCGCCGATCGGCATTGTTTGTCCGATCGGTAAAAAATATCCGGTCAAGGTTCGAGTGATCGGCAAAAAACCTTGGTTTTTTGCCAGATCCAGTAGAAGTTTGACCGATCAGATAACTTTCGCCGATCGGACATGTTTGTCCGATCGGTGAAAAATATCCAATCAAGGTTCGAGTGATCGGCAAAAAACCTTGGTTTTTTGCCAGATCCAGTAGAAATTTGACCGATCAGATAACTTTCGCCGATCGGACATGTTTGTCCGATCGGTGAAAAATATCCGGTCAAGGTTCGAGTGATCGGCAAAAAATCTTGGTTTTTTGCCAGATCCAGTAGAAATTTGACCGATCAGATAACTTTCGCCGATCGGACATGTTTGTCCGATCGGTGAAAAATATCCGGTCAAGGTTCGAGTGATCGGCAAAAAACCTTGGTTTTTTGCCAGATCCAGTAGAAATTTGACCGATCAAATAACTTTCGCCGATCGGACATGTTTGTCCGATCGGTGAAAAATATCCGGTCAAGGTTCGAGTGATCGGCAAAAAACCTTGGTTTTTTGCCAGATCCAGTAGAAATTTGACCGATAAGATAACTTTCGCCGATCGGACATGTTTGTCCGATCGGTGAAAAAATATCCGGTCAAGGTTCGAGTGATCGGCAAAAAACCTTGGTTTTTTGCCAGATCCAGTAGAAATTTGACTGATCAAATAACTTTCGCCGATCGGACATGTTTGTCCGATCGGTGAAAAATATCCGGTCAAGGCTCGAGTGATCGGCAAAAAACCTTGGTTTTTTGCCAGATTCAGTAGAAATTTTGAAAGATGAGTTTGAAAGTTTTGAACCTGCCCTCAGAGGGGTTTCATAACTGTTCCTTTCTTCGATCTTCTGGAAGAGTTTTTGATTTGGAGTTTGATCTTTCCTGTTTTTGACTTTGGCTGGCTTGAATGCGAATTTGAACCGGCGGTCCGGTTTATCCAGACCGGCGGCCCGCTTGGACCGTTGGTTCATGTGGACCGGTAGGTCCGACGTTTCGTCTGGTCCGACGGTTCGCCTGATTTTGCGCTTGCTACGGATGGATGCCACGTGTACCTGCAAAAACACGCGATTTGATATGGTGAAGACACGTGTCTTCTCGATTTGCGTACCTGTTTTACCCTGGGTACAAAAGCTTTCACTGGCTGTCATTTTGCCTCACGCTTCCAAAATTTTTCGAAGTCCAGACCCTTGTTCTCCTGATTTCTGCTCTCTGTTCTCTGCGCTTGTTTGATCGGTGAAATGGCTTCCTCGGGCAGTTCGAAGAAGTCCGGTACGACTCCCTCGAAGAGAAAGGGAAAGGAAATCGTCGAGGTCCAATCTCCTCCGAAGGGCCGTGGCAAAGGCAAGGCTGCTCTCGTTGAACTTGGCCAGCTGGGCAAAAGGCACCAAGGGGTTGGGTTCGCTTCGGCGCCATCAAGGCCAGAGTTCATCCCGAAGGTCAAGTTTGTTCTGGGCCCTCTCATGCCCCTGACAGAGGAGACGGAATACATGTACAATGTAGGTAGCGAGCTCACGGAAACGAAGAGAAAGAAGTGGCAAGCACTGCTGTCTTTTTTCACAGAAGGGAAGGGGGCGCAGCCTTCGCTCCCCAGCATTCAAGCTGCATTCGGCATCGACAAGAAGACCGTCTTCACCAATTATGCCAGCAACGAGAAGGTCATGGGAACCATCGTGACCATCGGCCAGATAAACTGCGGTCTGCGTCTGCCGTTGCCACCCTTTGCTGCAAGACTATTGAATACTTCTGGCCTTTGCCCGGGGCAGGTCACTGGGAACGCATGGCGAATCATCTACGCCTTCTGCCGAGTGGAGTCAGATTTTCAAGAGGACTTGAGGGCCTGCTACTCCAGTATCCCGGAAGGTGAACCTGCCCGGATCGAGCTTGGATATTTCTTCTTTCATTATCGATGGAGCTACAGGAAGGACAGCCCTTTCTATAATTTGACTGGAATATCTCCACTGCGCCCACTCACCGATACAGTCCCTTCGGACAAATTGTATACTGACTGGCCAATCTCTGTCTCCGGCGCGTGGACATCCATGTCAGTGCCAGACACCCCCCGAGACAGCGTACACGACGCAGTCAAGATGTACAGCGCGGGAGGCATCTATGCTTGGACCTCCGAGAGGGCAGGAGCAATTGACAATTTGTTCCTCGAGCTGACCTGTGGAACCAGGTCGTGGAAACAGTTTTCTAACTGTCCTGTGAGATATGGCAAGGCCAATCTCCTCCACAGATCGAAGGACAGGTATGAGGACAACGAAGTCCTATACTCTGATTATGAAGAGGATCCCAGCTCGGGCAAGATCATCCGGAAGATTAGGGCCGAGAAGAAAATCTACACCGCGAGGCGCCGATTGCCCACTATGGATGAGAAACTGGTGATCCAAAGAGGCCCAGTGAAGAAGAAGCGAAAAACTCTCGTCAAGCCTAAGGAAGACGAAGATGAAGGGAAGAAGAACGAAGAGGAAGAAGAAAAGAAGAAGAATGAAGAAGAAGAGGAGACAGAGAATATCAGCCACAACGTCAGTGGCAATGATGAAGACGAGGACAGGGACGGCGAGGACGATCTGTCTACTACCTCCTCCAGTGGGGATGGTGAGAATGAAAACGGGGGTGGTGAGGAAGAAATTCCTCCCACCCCCACTGGTGGTGCAACAGGGGAGGATTCGATTCCAATTCCCATTGACGAGGTCAAAGCCCGTCAAATGGAAGAAGTGCTTGACATGGAAGGTGATGGCCCAAAAGCGGTTCCCACCTATAAGTTTGAAGAGTTGAAGAGGCCGATGCGCCTGAAGATCAAACTGTCGAGGAGTGGTGGGGTTGGAAGCAACCCCACACCCCTCGACCAAATTCCACCCGAAGTACCCCGCCTCGAAGGAGCTACCACGAGCGGAGGTATCGAAGTCGAACAACCCCCACCCCCCTCTAGGTCTCTGGCCGAGGAAGTGGCGGCCATGGTGGCGGGATTGATCGAGCCCGGCGGTCATCAGGAAGAGAGAGTCTCACCTCCCAGGAACGCTTCTCCCCCTACTCATTTGGAGAGGGGAAGTCGAGTGGGTGACGGGGCTCCTCAACCTCAACCAGCGCCAACCTCGATCCAGGAGAAATCGACTCCTAAGAGTGGCTCTGAACGCCGGAAGGGCAAAGAACCGAAGGTCGAAACCTCAGGTAATCGAACAACTTACCTTGAATACCTTGTATCTGAAGCTCGAAAATATTCTAACACTTTGATTCCCTTTGACTGCAGGTGCGCCTGCTGGATTGACCCCAACAATAAAAAACTTGGGTGACGTTGATATCAACCGCCCCACTGCTGCAATCAGAAAACTCATCAACCTCCCGGGTGCCACTTTGGATGAAGCTTTCGATAGAATTAACCTGCTGGTAGGTGCATCTGCTTGATCAATCATTTGAATCGTATCTTTCTTCAGAATAATCCAACTCTTTTGTTCTTTTGCAGAATTCAGCACTCATGAATGTTGCAACCAAACTCTCTATTAGGACGGGAGCAAAAGAAGCTGTTGATGAAATAAATCAGCTGACCGCGGAGAGGGATGAGCTGAGAGAGCTCCTGACTTCGAAGAAAGCCTCTCTCAAAGCCAAGATTGAGGAGCTTCGGAAGGGAAAGCTGGAGATCAAAGGGCTGAAGGATCGATGTGAGGCACAGAGTCACGAGCTCGAATCCTTGAAGACTCGCCTCTCCAAGGTTGAAGACGTGTCCTGTGGCCGCACCATCGAGATTCAAGAGCTGAAGCAACAACTTGCTACTCAGCACGCTGCTTTCGCTGCCAGAGAAGAGACTTCGAAGAAGGCACTGGAGCACGCGTTGTCTGAGTGCAAGGTGTACAAGGAAACGGCAGAGAAGGCGGCAGAAGCGCTCAGGACTCATGTAGCTAGCGTCCGATCCTCCAAAGCATCAGTGGCGAGTAAATCTCGTCCTGGATCTGAAGGGGAGAAGTCGCATGCGAAGAGTGTGGCCAAGCCTTGAGTCTTTTCTCCTTCTTTGTTGTAGTACTTGTAAATTTTTGAAATGTAACAGCTCCTTGTATCTGACATATTTTGATGATAATAGAAGACATCTTTTTGGTATTTGAAACTTGCACTTCTTCTGAGTTGAATGTCTTTGAATGTTGAGTTCTGGAATGCTATTTGACATGATTGAGTATTCATACATTTGAACGTAAGTTGAATATGCATATACTTGAATGTAAGGGGTTGAGTCGCGACTCAATCACCCAATCTTGTAACTTTGAAAATTGAATTTGAATTCGAATAACATTTGAATGTAAAGGGTCGAGTCGCAACTCAAACTCCCAAACCTGTTAAACGATATCGAATTGATTGAAATTGGATATTGAATTTCGAAGGTCAGTTTAACATTCGCTAGTAAGGGGTCGAGTCGCAACTCTAACACCCAAACATGTTAAGACCTGGTAACTTGAAAATGGTCAGTTTTTAACATTTGCTAGTAAGGGGTTGGGTCGCAACCCTAACACCCAAACTTGTTAAAAGACCCGGTAATTTGAATATGGATAACTTGAAACTGCTTCAGAACTTGAATTGAAAATCAGAACACTTGTACACTTAAACACTTGAAAGAGAACTTTATTCATCACAAAAATTTACATCATGGATAAAACAACTTGAGGTGTCTAGAATTCCAAGCTCGAGGCAATCTATCTCCTTCTGGTGAGATCAATCTGTAAGAACCTTTGCCTCCAACTGACTCAATGATGTATGGACCTTCCCAGTTGGGAGCAAGTTTCCCACTGCTGTGTTCTTTGGTGTTGTAGAAAACTGCTCTGAGTACTAAACTACCCACTGGGAACTGTCTCTTGTGGACTTTCTCGTCATAGGCTCTTTTGATCTTCTGCTGGTACTTGGCCACACGAAGTATGCTTGATCTCTTAATTCTTCTGAGAAGTCTAGATCATTGATTCGAAGTTCTTCGTTGATTCCTTCTTCAACTGCCCTAGTCTTCAAAGTACTTGATATATTTTCTATTGGGAGTACTGCCTCTGATCCATATGTTAGGCGAAAAGGCGAGAACCCAGTTGATCTTCTCGGAGTTGTGCGATACCCCCAAAGAACTTCAGGTAGGACTTGCTCCCACAATCCTTTCTTATCATTGAGTTTCTTCTTGAGTATACCAAGAATAGCTCTGTTGGAGGCTTCTGCTTGGCCATTGCATTGAGGATATCTTGGAGTTGAATAGAATAGCTTGATACCATGGTTCAGACAGAACTCTCGAAACTTGACGGAGTCAAACTGAGCTCCATTGTCTGCAACGAGAACTTGAGGTGTACCAAATCTTGAGAAGATGTTGTGCCGAATGAATTTGATCACTTCGTCATCAGTCTCTCGGAAGAGGGGCACAGCTTCAACCCATTTGGTGAAGTAATCTGTGGCCAGCAGTAGATACTTCTTCTTGCTTGGAGTTGGAGGGAAAGGACCCAAGAAGTCTAACCCCCATTGATGGAAGGGCCAGGGACTTGATAATTGATGGAGTTCATCTGCAGGGAGATGAATAGCTCGAGCATGCCGTTGACAAGGCTCGCACCTTTGAACGACTTGTTGAGCATCCCTTGCCATTGTTGGCCAGTAGTACCCTTGTAGCTTCGTCTTGGCTTCAAGGGATCTTCCTCCCGAATGATTTCCACAAGCTCCGGAGTGGATATCAATCAGGATTGCCTGTGCTTGTTCAGGACCAAGGCACTTGAGTAACATCCCGTTGTGAGATTTGAAATATAAATCTTCACCTATCAAAATGTAGCACGGGAGCTTCCTCTGAAGTCTTCGGGCTTGATTTGGATCTTCCGGCATTTTGCCATGCTTGAAGAAGTCGAAAATTGGTCTTCTCCAGTCTTGAAGCTGATCTCCACCCCCAGATCCTTTTGTAGTAGTAAGAATCTGTTGATCGGGGATGGTCTTGGGCACTTCTTGATAATCGATCTGTATTTGCCTTCCTCCGAGCGAGTCTCCGAGAACTGAGGCAGCATTGGCTAAGGCATCTGCTTCTCGGTTCTCTGCTCTGGGGATTTGAATGAATTCAGCGTTAGTAAAACGTTGTTGAAGACGTCGTACTAAGGCCAAGTAGAGTTGCATTCTTTCTTCTCGAGCTATGTACTCTCCATTGATTTGCCTTGTGATCAATTGGGAGTCGCTGTAGATGATGATTCGATCTACCCCCAGAGATTCTGCCATTTCGAGTCCGGAAATGAGTGCTTCATATTCAGCTTCGTTGTTGGTGGCATTAAACCCAAGGAGAGTGGCCTTCTGGAGATGATCAAGTTCGGGGGATATTAAGACTATCCCAGTTCCCGAACCGATCGAACTTGATGCTCCATCAGTATAAAGCTTCCATGGAGGAGTTACAGCAATAACTTCAGGACTTGGATCAATTTTTGTTGCAGGATTGATCGGAGGATTATCCTCATCTTCCAAGCGCATGTCGACATCCTCTTCCCAAGTGATGGGGTCTTCAACTGGAAAGTCAGCAAGAAAATCAGCAATTGCTTGACCTTTGATGGAAGTGCGAGACTCGAATTGGATTCCCAGGGAGCTCATTTCGATCACCCACTTGGTCATTCGACCAGCTCGACCAGCTTTGTCAATGATATCTTTGAGCGAGTGTTCTGAAATGACAGTGATCTGGTGAGAGACGAAATATGGTTGGAGACGACGCGATGCAGTGAGCAAGGCCAGGATGACCTTCTCAGTTTTTGAGTAGCGAGTCTCAGCCGGAAGAAGAGTGTGGCTGATGTAGTAGACTGGATGTTCGATGCCTTCTCTTCTACTGACTAAGACCGCGCTGATTGCTTGATCGGTCACGGCAAGGTAGAGCCACAAGTCTTCTTTTGGAAGTGGAGCAGTCAGGATAGGAGCTTGCACCAGATATTTCTTGATGCTTTGAAATGCTTCTTCACAGGTTGGACTCCAGCCGGAGGTATCCGCCTTTCGTAGTTTGTCGAAGAGTGGCTTGCACTTGTCTAAGGACTTTGAGATGAATCGATTGAGTGCTGCTAACCTTCCAGTGAGACGTTGAACTTCTTTTCGATTTGTAGGTGAAGGCATATCGATGATGGCTCGAATTTGATCAGGATTGGCTTCAATACCTCTCCTGGTCACAAGATGACCCAGGAATTTGCCAGATTGAACTCCGAAGGCGCACTTGGCTGGATTGAGCTTCATTCGATACTTTCGGAGGACTTGGAAAGTTTCAGCCAGATCAGATAGATGTTTGCTCCGAACGGAACTCTTGGTGAGGAGATCATCGACATAGACTTCGACGTTGCGACCGATCTGATCTTCGAACATTTTGGTGACTAGCCTTTGATAGGTGGAACCAGCATTTTTGAGGCCGAATGGCATGACATTGTAGCAATAAAGGCCTCGGCTAGTCACAAAACATGTCTTCTCTTGATCGTCGGCGTGAAGAGGAATTTGATTGTACCCAGAGTACCCATCCATGAAAGACAATAGCTCGTGGCCAGCAGTGGCATCGACGAGTCTATCAATCCTTGGCATGGGGAATGGGTCTTTGGGGCAAGCCTTGTTGAGATTGGTGAAGTCGATGCAGACTCTGACTTTCCCATTCTTCTTTGAAACAGCCACTATATTAGAGATCCAAGTTGGATACTCTACTTCTCGGATGAAGCCTGCGGCGAGTAGCTTGGTGATTTCTTCTTGAACAGCAACTTGAAGCTCTGGGCGGATGGTGCGTGGCTTTTGCTTGATAGGCTTCACCTCTTCTTTGATTGCAAGTCGATGACAAGCATCCTCTGGATTGATACCAGGCATGTCTTCGAAACACCAGGCGAAGACGTCGATGTTGGACTTGAGGAAGGATACCATGTCTTGCGCTTCTGCGTCGCTAAGACCGGTACCAATAAATGTTTGTCGAGGGAGATCTCCGCTGCCAATATTGATAGGGATGATTTCTTCAATTGAAGGTGATGCTTCCCATTCGATTGGTGGAGGTTCGGTTAGCGGAATCTCCTTTGATTGCTATTTAGAAGAGGGACCAGCTTCATCTCGTGGCCGCTTTGGAGGAGCAATATTGATCTTTCGATCTGTTTTAGCAGCAGCAGCTTCACAAGATCTTCCAGCTTGCTGATCCCCTCGAATGCAGACGATGCCTTCTCCAGTTGCAAACTTGAGTAGTTGATGATAAGAGGAGGAGATGGCATTGATCTGATGGAGGAATGGTCGCCCAAGAATGGCGTTGTAGCTAGACATTCCTTCGACGATTGCAAACCTCACCGAGACTCGAGTCTCTCGGCTGAGGTCGATGGTGAATCTGGATTCGCCCACTGTGATGCTTTGTTCACCATTGAAGCCGGTGATCACAGTCGGGACGACGTCGAGACTTTGATATTTATGTCCCAGACGTTTGAAACAGTCTGAGAACATAATGTCGATGGAGCTTCCGGTGTCGATGAGGATCCGGTTGACGGTGCTCCCGTCGATGATGAGTTTCAAGACCAGGGGGTCTCGATGGGGAGTGTGAACTCCTTGAAGATCGGTGTCGTTGAAGACTATGGATGGCCAAGCCAGACCTTCGATGGGCTTCTCGATCCAGGTATCTTCTTTGTTTGCAGTAGATCGAACATGGAAGATGCGTCGAACCTGCCGATCGACTTCCTTCCCGGTCAAAGCTTGATTGTGCAAGGTTCCATGAATGCCAAAGACATTAGCATTCACAGAAATTGGTTGCCGGTTGGAAGAGATTTGATGTATCCAGCACACTTCTTTCCCCTTTGCAGAGGTTCGACGTTGATCGTGCCCGTTGTTGACGAATTCTTGAAGGTGGCCCTCTCGCAGTAAGTCTTCAAGATGGAACTTCAGCCGAAAGCACCGATCGGTGGAGTGGCCGTGACTTCGATGGAATTCACAGTAGACTGTTTTGTCTGCTGTGAATTTGGAATTTGGTTGAAGAGGATTGGGCCTCCGAAGATACTCGTCGTGTTGAATACGGTCGAGTATCTGCTCGACTGGCATGTTCCACTCGGTGAAAGTGGTCTTCGTTGGAGATCGACGCCCATCATTCTTTGATCTTTTGTTGGCCGGAGGGGCTGCTGCTTCCGTGTTGTGAGCCTTTGCAGCATATTTAGGAGCTTCTCTTTCAGCAGGCCTTCTCTTAGTTTCACGCCCTTTCCGAGCGACTTGATCGTCTTCCACTTCGATCTCCCTCTGGATTCGATCAAACATAGCTCCCAGAGAAGGAGGGGGATTGCGGATGAAGTCGTTGTAGATATGTAGATCGAAGCGGAGAGCGTTCTGGAAAGCCAACATGATGGCTTCATCATCCAGATGCCTTCCAGAGAGAGCAGCATGCTCGTTGCGAAACCTCCTTGTGAAGCTGCGGAGAGTCTCATCTGCACCCATCCTCAGTCGATATAGAGAGTCGAGCTTCTTCTCGGGCTTCAGGTTGAGCTGGTAATGCTGCACAAAGAGGTTAGCCAAAACACCGAACTGGGTAATGGACCCAGCTCGGAGATTGTGATACCAATCGAGTGAAGGCTCGTCGAGACTTCCCGCGAAGGTGCGGCAGAGCACGTTGTTTTCCTCTTCGTGTGGCGTTAGAGCTTGCTTGAAGGCAAGTATATGGAGGCTTGGATCTCCTCGGACGCAGTTGAATTTGGGGAGGGTAGGAGTTCTCCATCCTCTTGGAAATGCTGATTCGAAGAGGCTTCGATGTAGTGGCCCGGCAGAAGAGTAGCCATCCCTACGACCGTGTCCTCGACCTAGAGGTGGGTCAAGAGGCATGATCGCAAGGTCTTGTTCTGGCATCGGAGTGTTTGCTGGTTGAAGTCGATGTCGAAGGTCCGATCCAAGTCCACGTTGAAATGGAATGGAAGGAGAGACTCTACTCTTTGAAGGAGCGCCTTTCATTGGGTGCTTCCTTGGCATGTTGATCTTTGAAGGTGCCATCTTGTCGCAGTTGCGACCAGAAGAGGATTGGGAAGATTCGTCATCGAGGTGATCCCAAACACTCTGCTTCCAAGGGGCAGCAGAGGGAGTTGGGTCACGGCGAATCCTCTCGGGGGCAGTAGTACCCATTGATCTCCGTTGCTCGGAGTGGATTGAACGTTGTGGAAGATTGATCCTCTCACTTGCAGAGGGGATAGGCAGAACGATTCCAGCTTCGGAAGCTGCTTTCTTAAGAGCATCCCTCTCAGCTGTGAGGGTGGCGTTTTGTTTCGCCAGTTGAAGCAATTGGAAATCGACTGCAGAGACTTGATATGTCGATGGAGGGTCTTCAGCAGGAGCAGGGACAGTCTGCCCAATTGATTGATGAGGATGAGGGGCGATCGGTCGATCGACAGATCTTCCGCTTCCTGAGTGAACCCCCATCTCGGGGACAGCAAGGGGCTGCCCGAAGTTGAGCCTTTGACTCATTGAACGAGTCTCAGGACGAGGTTGATGTTGAGTGTTACTTCCTTCTGGTTGACCCTGATGTTTGGTTCTCGCCATTCAGAGTGCGAAGGGTGCAACGAGATTGCCGACGTCCGATCAGTTGTCTGATCAACCGAGGGGGCGAGGAAGTTTGGCTATTGATCTGGTAATCGAAGTAGAGGGAGAGAACACAGCTTCTCGCTCGGATCCCACAGACGGCGCCAAACTGTGGGGGAAAATCTTCGTGCCGACCCAAAGACCTTCGCAGCACCAGTCAATTGGAGTCGAAGTTGACGTCGAAGATCGTTGGTAGATCGGTTGATTGAAGTTGCTGCTTCTTTCGATATGTAAACAGAAAAACAATCAGAGAGTTTGACACGAGAGATGTGATCTCGGAGTTCAGCCGAAGCCTACGTCTCCGTGCTACAGGGAGCAACCCGAATTCACTAACACTTATGTTGGAGTGATCTCGACAGGCCGAGTATCACTGTAAACACTGATCTCCCTGAAAGAAGATCAAAGGGATATGGTAGATCGGAGATTTGAAATCCCAGAGCTCTGGCTTTTCGAACTGAGAATTTGATCTCTTTTTTGAATCGATCCCTTTACATTTGGAGGCTCTGCTATTTATAGGCATTCCGGGTGGCGAATGGCGGTTTCTGCTGCAGTATCTGGGGATTCTCCAGGTAAAGTTACGGGCCCCGTAGTTGTCCTCGTGGGCCCACCAGGCAGGGCCGGTGGGTCCCGCGGTAGTCCTCGTGGGCCCACCAGGCAGGGCCGGTGGGTCCCGCGGTAGTCCTCGTGGGCCCACCAGGCAGGGCCGGTGGGTCCCGCGGTAGTCCTCGTGGGCCCACCAGGCAGGGCCGGTGGGTCCCGCGGTAGATTTTTGCCAAAATTTGCACCCACACTGCCCGGTCACGAAACCGGAACTCCTCCTCCCAGCTCTCTCTCTCTCTCTCTCTCTCTCTCTCTCTCTCTCTCTCTCTCTCTCTCTTGGTGTGTGTGTGTGTAACCACCGGCCACCACCCCGACGACCACCAGAAGGCCAGCAGGCCACAGGTCCTTCTCCATTCTCGCTTACTCTCTGTGTTATATGTGTGTGGGCATGAGTGGGTGTGTAGGAGTGTGTGGGTAAGTTCTCCGACGAGCCTTGACCACCCAACGACGACCCTGTTAGGCTGCCCAAATTGTCGGTAGTACCTCGCATGCGCCCAGGGTTCACCTCGACTCCTCCCCTTTAAGTATACATGTGTGCGAGCGTAAGTGAGTGGGTGCGAGCACCTTGACCCGGTAATCCTTTGGACGACCGATGCCGACAACTCAGAACGTCTCTATCAACCATGATAGCATGATCGAGCGGTGCAAGCACGAGCTTCCATCCTAAATCAACATGACCCCCCTCTTCCCACTGATCTCTATCTCTCTCTCTCTCTCTCTCTCTCTCTCTCTCTCTCTCTTCCGATCTCTCTCTATATGTGTGGCTGTGAGTAGCCGACCGGAGCAGAGGCAGCCGGTGACGGAGAAGACCACCCGACCGGAGGAGTTGCAGCTGGAGTCGACAACCCCCATCGACAGGTCAGCCGCCCCCCTTCGTTTCCCTGTTTTATTTTTCTTGATATTGTTGAGATCAACCTGACCCCTAGCCCTTATGGCATAATCCCTTGATGCGGCCAAGGCTGCCGGCACGGTGGCCGACAGCTGTGCAGTCAGTAAAATCTCGACCAAGATCCAGCCAGGCCCCCTTTTGGGCTGACGACCAACCGGCCACCCAACCACTAGCCAAATCCAGCCCCCCTCTACCCTCACTATGGTGAGCGCCGATAACCTGCTGTCGGTGGTGAAGTAGCGAGTGACTCCGACCACCCTCGGTCTAGTATCACCCCAGGAGCCTTATGATTAGTAGCCGAGAAAACCCACTTGAGACTAACCGATCTTGTCGATTAATGGTAATCACCCCTTTTGCTAGCGGTGAGCGATGTTGCGCATTGTGCATGGCGGTGAACCACTGTATGTTATGTAACCGTACATCATCGATCGCCATTTTATGTGCAAACGAGACGGTGCCCAACGGCTCCCAGAGCATCTTCCGACCAATTCCGGGATTCGACCGGTTAAGGCAGGATAATCACCGCCAATCCGGGTCTAGGCTCGGTAGGCTTGTAGGTTGTAATTGTCGATCTAGTCCCTTGAGCTCACACTCAATATTAGTGGGCCTGATCTCATCAGGTCGTGCATGCCTCAGAATTGATAATACCGATGCGGGTCAGACCGCCTTGTATAATCATTTGCGCACGAGACCGACCCCCCTTGGCGGCAACAATACATTAGGTAGGCTACCGGTGCGATTCCCGTATGAGTCCCTCATTTAAGAGAACGCACCATCTAGATGTGCATCTAGCCCGAAGTTATCTCGGGTGGATGACGAATCGACCCCCAATCTTATCTATAACTGACCCTACTGTTGCACATCTTGGTGTGATGCGGAAGGTCCCTAGGAGCATGATAGCATGCTAGTGGCAACAACCGACGCGGGTACGACCGTTTAGTCGGATTAGTATAATTGGATCTTAGTGCGACTCTTTGCATTAGCAATGCTAACTAATCGAAACTTTAGTATCGTTTTGCGTGACGATAGACCGGCGTCCGATGACGCCTAAAATTCTCGACTCAGCCAACTCGGTCCTAAACCCGTATTACTCGGTAGCAGCATTGACCATAGGTCCGCTATATGTGAATTTGGCAGTGCGTAACCGGGACGATCCAGCCGTAGATGAAGCAGAGACGGATCAAGAGCAATTAACGGGAGTTTGTGCATGATCGACAACCAGGTAACATCTATTCTCCTTTCCGTGGTCTTTGATAGTGGAAAATGAGAACAACTAGGGTAGGTGTCCATGGTACTGCATCGAGTCCCGTCGAACATCGTCGCATGTGGTCACGTAGATCCCTCCTTGCATGCGGAGTCACGAGTCTGGCGACGCATGCTTTAAAATATTAATAAAATAATTATATTTTTAAATATTAATAAAATAATCATAATTATTGCATGGATACCGTAATTAGGTATTTCCTTAAATGAAGATATAAATTGAGTAAATAATGATTATCGATACCCGCCCTACTAAAAGGAGTGGCAACCCTAATATACAGGTTTTGAGGGAGTGTAGGTCGAATCGCTTTAAGAGTGATGTGACCTTTAGTTGTAGTGCTATTATGGGTTGCGAGAGCAGTGCGGAACCAGGGTTAAAATATTACAAATTATTAATCACCGCATGCATTTTTTTTTTTATTATTTTTTATTTATCTCAGTATGTGTAAAAATAATTATTTACTGTGTGGAGCATTTAATACTTTGATAAAATGGGTGAAATTGAGAAGATTTGGGACCCCGTGCGCGCAAGGGCCATGAACAACCCTGCGCGCACAGCCGAAGATCAGTAGGCTAGGGGGTCACGGGCAAGGATTGTGGTAAAGTCAATAGGAGGTGCCCTCGAGTAGGGATTGGCCTAGCAATTCCTGTCTCGGGGTAGTTGAAGACCCAAAAGAAAGCAAGTTGGGCGGTAGAGCTCCACCGTGAAAGACGGGAAACCCCTTATGATCATTTGGGTGATTTTGTGCATGGTGTTGGAGGGTGCACGGCGAGAGAGTTGGCCCTCTACATCAAAATAAAAGGCCCTATAGTAATGCCCAACCGGGGGTAGGATGAAACAAATATCCGGGGTTCACATTAGGATAGATATTTTATATGATTACTAATTAACAACTATGGAATCTTAAAGCGAATTATGAAATTATAGAGCATGATGGTCTCTTTGTTTAAATAGTTCATTACTACTATAGAATATTGAATGAACTTTGTGTTAGATAATCTAGTGACAGTAGGTATTGCATAGACTGCTGGCAGAAGCAGGTTATTCTTCTGTATATAGGATTGCTAAATTTAATCAAAGTAGCTCAGTTGTCTCATATATTAAAGACTATTAGGATGTCACTAGCCATTAATTTGGCTAATCTCCTAATTTTAGGATGGTACATGGGTATACACCCATATGCCCATAAACCATCAGAGCCGTCCTGAGATTTTTGGGACTTAGGGCAAATAAAGAAAATATGACCCTTTTATACACACTAATAAGCATAAAACTAACACAGAAGCAAAAAAAAATCAATAGAAGCAAAGTATTACTTTATATACATTGTTGAATTAAAATTAACATAATTAAAATTTTCAGACAACAAACTTAAAGAAAAGAAATTAAAACTAAAATTACCTTGGACTCAAATGAATAGTAATTAGCGAATTAATGATAAAAGTCGGATTCGAAACGATCATGTCATAAATAGACACATGGAGAGCGAGCGAGAGAGAAGCCCGCTGCTGGAGAGTCGTCGGTCGCCGATCACATACACACACATGGAGAGCGAGCGAGGGCGAGATAGGTCGAGCGCAGTGCACGCGCATGAGAGAGAGAGAGAGAGAAAGAGAGAGAGAGAGAGAGAGAGAGAGAGAGAGAGAGAGAGAGAGGAGGGGGGGTTGGATGCTGCTCATCATGAGCGGTCGCTAGTCGCCGGTCACAAACACACACACACGGAGAGGCTGGAGCCTGTCACATGTGGTTGTGGGGCTACCGGACGTCCGGGTGTCTGTGGGCGGTCACACTGAGTGATGGCGAGAGTGAAAGGGAGAACATCAACGAGAGGATCCAGAGGAGTTGAGGACGGCAGGCCTCTAACGGCCGAAGAACAAATCACAGTCACCAAGCAAACAAGAGAGAGATAAGTGGCGGCAGGGATTTAAAGGAGGGGTAGGGGTGAGTACGATTCGCCTGGGGAGGGGGGTAAAGAACTGTTGAGTTTGAATAGAGTTAAGAAGGAGGGGTGGGATTGAGGGACGGAAGAAACAAAAAAGAAAAAAAAAGACTAGATTGTTAAAAAAAAATAATATTGCAATAGAGGCTGGGTTTTGTTGTCAAAAAAATGGGGACACGCTTGGCATTAGCGTGATTGTTTATGCATTTTTTTTTTCTATTTGGATTAATTTCTTGCGGTCCAATTGATCAATGCCACGTGAACTTTACACCCTTCTCTCTCTCTCTCTCTCTCTCTCTCTCTCTTCTCTCTCTCTCTCTCTCTCTCCCCCCCCCCCTGATCAGTGCTATTCAACCCAAAACATTTATCTCGAACGGTTAACTAGAAGGACATGGCATCGAATCATAATGTCCCTTTGCTTGCAGGTTGGGTGATTCACCAGTAAGGCCTGGGTGCAACGAGCAACTGTGATTTTAATGTTTATTCCCCCCCCCCCCACCCCCCCCCCCCCCCCCCCCCCCCCCCCCCCCCCCCCCCCCCCCCCCCCTCTCTCTCTCTCTCTCTCTCTCTCTCTCTCTCTCTCTCTCTCTCTCTCTCTCTCTCTCTCTCCGACCCCTTCTCCACGCTCTCTATCTTTCTCTCTCTATGTGTGTGTTTCTTTTGTTACTTTTAATTTTTTTATAATATTTATATATAAAAAATATAATTAAAACTAGGACTTGGTGGGTCGGTCCATGGGACGTTGGTCGAACGCGGCGGGTCAGCTCTCTAGAGGGTAAGTGTGGCTGTCGGAGGTGGTGGAGCTTGCCGGAGGGTGGCCATGGCTGTGGCTTCGTGAGATGGTGGAGGAGTGCAGTCGAAGGGGCACATGCGTTACTAGTGGTCTGATTGAATGTGGCATGCAATAAGATGCTATCATGCCCCAATATTTAACGGATTTAGACAACCAAATATATTTTTGGGTGTGAAGAGTAGAACAACTTGATTCAATTCCTAACTCACAATACGAGCGGAAAATAGAGTTTTTATTAAAATCTCAATGGTTAATAGATTTTGCAATACAGTAGAAAAACACTAGATCGCGTGTTAAGTTCTCCCATCCACTAGTGTCTTCTAGCCTTGCAAGGTTAGGGTCTGCAACATAGTAATATGTAGCGAGTGAGCCTTAATATTTCAACGGGCTAACAAAATATTCATTTAAATGTACTGTAATATAATAAAACAACATTCACATTCGATAGTTTACACATTTCTCAGTTTGTGGAACCATTGACCAACCAAGAGTAATTTTGGCCAAAGCCAGGACAACTCTACACCTAGGATTGTTCTTAAGACCAAAGCAAGGGATAGTCCCACACCCAGGTATTTTCAACCATAGTCGACCTAATCCCCACACCCAAGTATTTTCGGCCGTAGCTGGGTTAAGCCCCACACCCAGGTACTTTCGACCTCAGCCAGGCTCAATCCGACCCACCCGCAGGATATCTTTTAGGCCGAAGCCAGGGATAGCCCCACACCAATGACTAATTGAAAACAATCCCAACATGCATATGATCAAGTTTTCAACAACTCGTGAACAATTTATGCACATAGTCTCACATAATATCATAGTTATTCTAATAACATTCACTTGAGTATCAGTTCGACTCCCCTACCTGAGTTGAAGTATTGTTGAACTTCGCCGGAGCTCTCTTTTACTGTAAATTATGACTATTTTTATTGTACAAGGGGATTTTGGTCAATTTTCATTAGGGTTAACATGGTATATCTCAGTGCCAGGAATCTGTGGCCATAGACGGGGCTCGATTCCGAGTCTGTTTGATCAAGATATGACCGAAAAGGTCTTATGGGTCAACTAAAGGATGGGTTGGCCAGGGGTTTTAATTGACGTTTTGGACATAAAGTTTGGATGTTTCATCGGGTTAATGTGCTCGGCCCAATTGAAAGTTAGCTGTGAGTTCGTTTTGACTCATCCTCTATAAAACAGTTATGGGCTTAAGTCCGAATGTTTTATAATAAGCTGGGTATGGTTTCGGCCCAATGGACCTTGCAAATAGTCATGGGCTTCAGCCCCAATGCGTCAGTGGGCAAAATGACTAGGCGTAAGCAGGTAATGAGCTAGCCCCGCTAGAATGGGCTTCGGCCCAGGCACTACGAGGGGTTTTTGGGCTTACCATTGGCCTGGTGGTCGGAGGTGGCGACCGACGGCGCCTGCGGTGGTCCAGCAAGCGACGACCAGCGGCGGTGGTCCGACTAGGGGGCAGACTATGGCGGGCAGCTTCGACTGGCGACGCCGGTGGCCATGGACGACCACTCCGGTGGCGATCCAGTATACGGACGGTGGCGCTCCGGCGACGGTCCAACGTATGGATGACGGCACATCCGACGGTGGCCGACGACATGGGGTCGGTTGGGTAAAGAGAGGGGGAGTGATGGGGGTCACCTTGGGATTTTATGAAACCAACAGTCTCTTTGGCTTATATTTTTAGTCAGGAATCCAAAATGCCTTTGGAAAATTTTCAGCACGCAACAACCGTTGCCTGGAGCCTATCTGCACACTTTATGTGCTTAGGAAAATTTTCAGCACATCCTTCGTACCCTACAACCATGGAACCCATTTCGATTCAAGAGACAGTGTAGCAGGTCGTAGCACAAGGGGTAGTGACCCCCAGCACTTACAGCGTGCTAATTGGCTCTGGACAGCAATCGTAGCGTTCGTAGGATGTGCTGAAAATTTTTCCCTAAATGCTGGAAGCCACAACTAGGGGTGTGCAAGTTCCAAACCAAACCAAACCAACCGAATTTGATCGGATTCAAAACACTCAATGGATCGGATTGGATTGGGTTTTTTAAAAACCGATATGATTGGATCGGTTGTTGAATTTGTAGATTTAAAACCGACCTAAACTGATCCGAACCAAACCGACATATATGTATATACATATAATATTTTCATAAATATACCATATGTCCTCATATAACCTTGTTACCAACAACCTTTGAAATATTGTAGGATGACTTAAAATCAATTAAAAAAAATATTAATTATGTCTGATGATTTGATAGTAATAATTATTTTTTAAGTTGAATCTAGGTCCTAAAATAAGGGAGAGGGTGGGTGGGGGGGGGGACCGATCATCCAATCCAATCCAAACTGACTTTAATTAGATTGGGTTGGATTGGATTTCAATTTCAGTTTGGTTTGGATCGGATTGAAAATCTACAAAACCGATCAAGGCTGGATCGGTTTGGGTTTTGCCTAAATAGGTTGGTTTCGAACAGATGCACACCCTAGCAACAACCGCATGTGCTGGGACCCGATACCACATGTCTCTTGATTCGCAGTGGGTCCCACGGTTGTATGGTACGCAGGATGTGATGAGTTGAAGTATCGTATTCTTGATGAGTTGGAAAATTTTCCATTTTGGCCTTTATCTTTTTTTTTTTTTTGGCCTTTATCTTTCCAGACTGATTCGTGGCCATATCTCAAATACTTTTCAACGCCTTACCTAAAGACGTGAGAGAGACGGGCCCCCAAGTCAAGATCGCCCCGCGGCCCACTGTACCAACTTGTAGTGCTCCTACGCGTGAGCCACATCTTTCTCATCTATGGGGGGAGCTCTCACTTGAAGTTGAGGGAGGCCCCAAGTCAAGCCCGCCACAAGGCCCACAATCTCATCGTCTAGTGCTCCCAACGCGTGAAACCCATCGTCCGTTTCTATGCGGGGAACCAAATTATGTGGAACAAAGGTCCTTGTCTTGTGAGTTGTGACCCTGACCAGAACCCAAATCAAGGCCGCCACGACAACGTCTTCTAGTGCCCCAACGCGTGAAGCCCACCTACCCCCATCCTTTTCTATGCGGGGAACTCAATTATGCCGAACCAGGGTTTTGTCTTCTGACTCTGAGCTAATCCCCACCGTAAACAAGTCTAAACTGGTTGGGTACAAAAGACGACATCCCATCTTCTGCACCTACTGTTACCCCTGTTAATGACTAGTGCGTGCCCGTGCCTGTCGGCACTGCAGCGGGCCGCCTTCGACTATAACACATTTGTCAGCACTACAGCGAATCGCCTTCGGTGGCAACACACTTGAACGCCTTCAGCAACAAATCACTTTTGACGACAACATCATCATTCATAGGGATACCCATTTCCTCGCCCGTACCGATTGGCACGAAGCGGGCGCCTTTGGCGCGACCAACTCTCCCTCCCACTATAATTGATCAATGACAGTTGTCTCTATTCGAACGGATTCCTCGAGATCGACCCGATGGCTTGGTGCTGCCGAAAATTCAACAGGCGGGTTTATAGCCGTTGATGCGAACAACGATCACGGGATTTTCGGTCAGGTTTAGAGCAGTTTAAATGGGCCGAGATTTTAGGGGTTTAGTGCAGTTTAAATGGTTAGGGAGAGAGTTGGTTGACGGGGAAATAGAGATCGTGCGTTGATTTTAACGAATGGTTAGATCTATTCGGTTCATTTTTGTCCAGTCAGTCTGTCCTAGTCAGCTTCCGTTTTGTCTAGTCAGCACAAAACCGACGTGCCATGTTATATAGATAGTGTACAGCGGATATATGTACCTATAGATTCTCTGTATAAAAATTTACACATGTAGACTATATGTACATGATATCCTTCTTTGGACACCTATATATTTGACATATGGCCTAATGAGATGGTCATTCCATTCTCCCCAAATCCTAGCCTCTCTCTCTCTCTCTCTCTCTCTCTCTCTCTCTCTCTCTCTCTCTCTCTCTCTCTCTCTCTCTCTCTTCATGCTAGGTAGTCCTCGTAACATGGTATCAGAGCCAGACCCGACCCGAGAGCTTCTCCGGATTGTACCCATGCCACGCGTGTTCCGCGTGAGGAGGGGTGTTGAGATGGTCATGCCTCACACGGGCTAGTCCCACATCGATAATGGAAGCGGATGATGAGCTGCTTATATACCCGCCTTGAACCTCCCATTACACGCCGGTTTTATGAGGAGGTGGGTATCTAAGATAGGGTTCTTCACAACCCCCATGGACGCTGACGTGTGCTTGGTGTGTTTGGTTAACCTGAGCTCAATTCGGCCCAATCCGAGTTTTAAATCAGGATTGGGTTGGGATTTTCAACGTCGCTGATTATGTTAGGATTGAGATTTTCCCTCCCAATCCGATTCAGGATTATGTGAGGATAGAGTTAACCCCTCGGGTTCGGCCTGACCCAATCCGAACTTAAATATAAGATAGGGAAGCCATTGGTTTTCCATTAGGTTAATTATATTTGTTTAGAATTATTTTTTTTAGTTGAAAGGGAGGCCAAAGTTCGCCACTGCGTACACATCATGAGTAAGTCACAGAGTCATGACTCTTTAATAATCAATTGTATTCACTTCAGTCTTCACCCCATTGATCCTAATCTGACCCAATTCTGGTTGACTGGGTTGGGTTCGGTTTGGACTAAATTGGCTGGGTAAGGATTAGGATTAGTGTTTGGGTTTTCCCAACCCGACTCCGGTTTGGGTTGGATTAGGGTTGAGATTTTATGACCTTAGGTTGGGAAAGGATTGACTACAACCCGATCTAACCAGACCCGATTGCAACCCTAAACAAAAGAGAGATGTGGGACCAACATGAAGGCTTGGGGCCCACTGCTCGTGCCCCCCGGGGGATTTCTCATTGATGCACCCATAAGGGGATACGAGAGTTGGCAAAGCAATCAATGCTTGGTTGACGAGGTTATGGGTTCGACTCCGTCTCCCCCATGTTTACTCAGGAGTGAAGTGGAAATTGTCAAATGATGGGTTGGGTCGAGGGTTCCCAATCGCCACTCGGGTGGTGACTGAAAACGCCAATCCTATCGATTCCAATCTTTCACACCGAATGATGTGGCATCCAATCACAATGTACCTTTGTCTGCCAGGGTTAAGTGTGATACACCAATCGGCCCGGATGCAATAGACGGTTGTGAATACGACACATCATTTTGTGTAAAACAACCGAAAAAAGCTTTTCCGACCTCTCACGCTCTATCTTCTCACAGACAAAGTCTCCTATTGCGGGCACAACAGACTCCTTCCCGTTTTCGTCTTCTTCCAATTGAGGAAAATTGAAAGCAGTAGCAAAGCTTCGTTTACCTATTTATATAGATGGCTCAATAACCCCTCCCTCTCACCTCTCTCCTCGCTCCTCCCATTCTCTCTCTAGAGTTATGGCTAATTCCCTTCCCTTACTCCGCTTCTACTACTGTTGTTGCTTGTTATTCTTATCCTCCCCTCTCCTTCTGAGCTCTTCTCTTGTGCATGGAGGAGAGGCGGGAAGCTGGCGTACGGTCCCCGTCCGCTCTTTGCTCCCGGCGAAAGTCTGCACGCCGTCCAAAGGTTTGTCGGCATGCTGTATTCTTGGATTGATGGTATATATTGTGCCTTACCCATGGGGTGATTTCGATCTACTCCATTGTTGAGTTCTTCCTTTTAAAGATCGTTTGGTTCGGGGTAAGTGGTCTCGGAAGTGAGCGAAGTAGCCTAAGTAGGCAAAGTGAGTCCGTCACACTGATTGATTGCGTAGAAGTGCCCTTCCGTTGTCATATGATTAGAAATGGTAGTTGGGCGGATTTGGAAATTGAATTTTATGACTTCTGAATAGGTCCGTTCCGAATCCGTCCCATTTATAATAAGATTTTAAAAACTGAATTAGACCCATTGTCATCCCTACCTACGATTCCTTCTTTTTAGGATTGTTTTAAAAGAGAGATAATTAAAGCAATCACACTCCATGATCCCTTTTCATTATTTGAAAAATTTCGGTGCAAATATTAGTTTGTATTTGCGTCAGGCACAGCCTTCCAGCTCACTACTTGAATCAGAGCTCAATATATAGCATGTGCTTCGTCTAACGCGCTAATTAGCTGCATATAGTACGAACACTGTTGAAGATGTGGCTCCAAACAAACCGCATACAACTCCAAGTTCGTATGTGAAGAAACGGCAGAAGATGAAGCATTACAGCATAGGAGAGGTCGGCCAGTTACAGTCGTGCGCACGACTGGCATCGGTATTTCTTTCGAGCGAAAAACCGAAGATGAGCCATGCGCACGACTTGATCAGGTTGTGCGCACGACTGTAGACAGCAGCACACAGGTACAACGGGTCACCTTAAGTTTTCTCGTGGGACTCTATCTACAAGTTGCACACGAATGTATGTGTGAGATGCAAGATCTTGTGCTCGTGTTATTTTCTTAATAGTGATTCAATTGATTGCCGTTGCAACATATCGTGTGTTTACTTTGTTTGCATTGATTCTTCTTATTTCGTTCTTCTCGGTGGTGTTGGAGACGTCGGCTTCTTCGTGGAAGTTCTTTACTCGTCGGCCGTCTACTTTTGCTTCTTTCGCTGTGCGAGAGTCTCGGATCGCAATAGACACACTACACTATTTGTACACTGATTAAACTGGATACCTCAATCATTACTTATAAGTGCAATAGGAGATCCAAATGAAACATAATATTATTTTTTATTAAGAGGGTTTGGATTTGTTATATGCTTCTAAGTTATCTTTTTATTTGATAGTTCGTTTATATATATAAATTGAAAATTTTCTTCGATTGTGAGAGAGGGATTTGGCCTTGATCCCAACCTGTCTATTAAGTTTCAGAATTTGTTGATATATCACATTTCCGCAGGCTCGGATCCCTCGAGAATGGAAGTCGTCCACCGGCGCGGCCCATGCTCGCCGATGGACCGCCGCCAGAAACCATCCCACCTACAGATCCTCCGGCAGGACCAGTCCCGAGTCGACGAACTCCACCGCCGGATCAGGTCTGACAAGGAGGCCGGCTCCCTCGCCGCCTCCATCCCCGCCCACATCGGGAGCTCGCTCGGCTCCGCTAACTACATCGTCACCGTCGGGCTCGGCACCCCGCCGAAGCAGCTCTCCCTGGTGTTCGACACCGGCAGTGACGTCACGTGGACCCAATGCAGACCCTGCGGCAGCTGCTACCAGCAGCAGGAACCCCTCTTCGACCCCTCCCAATCCTCCACGTACCACAGCCTCTCCTGTGCCTCCACCGCCTGCTCGCTGCTCGACTCGCCGGGATGCTCCGCCGCCACGTCGACCTGCCAGTACGGCGTCGTGTACGGCGACAACTCCCAAACCACCGGGCCCTTCGTGCAGGACACCCTGACCTTGACGCCCTCCGACGTGCTACCCAACTTCCTCTTCGGGTGCGGCAATCAGAACAGCGGCCTCTTCTTCCGCACCGCCGGAATACTCGGCCTCGGCCGCGAGAAGGCGTCGCTGGTGTCGCAGGCGGCGCCCAAGTACGGCGGGTCCTTCTCCTACTGCCTCCCCCCGACGTCCAGCTCCACCGGCTATCTGAAGTTGGGAGGCGGCGCGCCCCCAAACGTCCAATCCACGCCGATGCTGACCGACCCGAACAATCCCACTTTCTACTTCCTGAATCTGGTCGGAATCGGTGTCGGGGGCCGGCCGCTCCCGATACCGCCGGCCGTCTTCTCGAACGCCGGCACTTTCATCGACTCCGGCACGGTGATCTCCCGCTTACCGCCGTCCGCGTACTCTGCCCTCCGTTCGGCGTTCCAGCAGGCGATGCGGAGCTATCCGGCCGCGCCGGCGTTCGGCATACTCGACACCTGCTACAACTTCACCGGGTACAGCACGGTGACGGTGCCGACGGTGGCTCTGCAGTTCGGTGGTGGGGTCACCATGAACCTCGACTTCTCGGGGATACTCTACGTGGCGAGCATCTCGCAGGGCTGCCTCGGGTTCGCCGGAAACGCCAACGCCGGTGACCAGGCCGTCATCGGGAACGTGCAGCAGCGGAGGTTCAATGTGGCTTACGATGTCTCGAACCGAATGATCGGGTTCGGTGCCGGGGGCTGCTAGGTATTGGTTGGCTCAGTTGAATCATACAGGTTCGATAGAAGAGAGAGAATAATGCCGAAATCGAATAAGTTTGGAAATAATGCCGAAATCAGCATTTGTGATAATACATATGTGCCACTTAAATTGCCAACAAATAAGAAGTTATTATTTATTTTTGGGTAAATTAGGTCTAAGTCCTTGACTATTTTGCAATATTAGCTCCAGGACACCATAATTTGCTATATTAGATAAAGTCCCTATATGTATACATTATTCTTTAGAAAGAGTATATATTTATTTTATGAAAGAGTCCGTATACTAGGGATGGCAATCCTTGACCCGACCCGAACCCGACTCGAAGTTAGCGGGTTTGGGTTTGGCCTAAACGGTTCGGGTCATAAACGGGTCGACCTGATTGACTTGTTTATTTTAGCTCAAAAATAGCTCAAAAAATAGTTTAAAACTTTATTAGGCTTAATAATTAGATAATATTTTTAAAAGTTGAAACTAGACCCAAATAGAAGGGGAAAAAAAAGGTCTAATAATCATATGGGCGAAAGCCCAAACCGACCATCGAATCCAATCCATATCAACCTAATTGGATTGGATTGGATTCCAATCCTAGTTCAGTTTGGATTGGATTGAGACTCTTCAAAACAGGCCAAGGATCGGTTTGAGTTTTGCCCATATAGATTGGTTTTGAAACGATGCACATCCCTACCTGAGAGCCTAGATCTCACTTGGATCAGATCAAAATTTTGGATGAGTATCGGATCAACTAAGTTTTCTTCCAACGTATAGGTTCTTGTTGTTGCAGCCTTCACTACCACTTACTCTACAGAGAGACATTGAACCATCTTAAGTCCAGATCTTCTAGGCTCCCAAAGCGCTTTGGGAATAAGACCTTCTCTCATTTCATCAAGCCATAAGCCTTTTAAGCTGGGTCTATACCTCTCCGAAGGAAGCCCCTTATACTATCAATGGCATTGATCACCCAAGATGGTAGGAAGTAGGACATAAAATAGGAGGGGATAGCAGTGAGAATTGAGTCCAGAAGAGTACTCAGCCCCCAATCGGTTGCATACTGCTTTTCATTGAGGAGGAGCCCCAAATATTTCATTGGGAGGGAAGCTAGTTTGCAGAATTCATTATCATGGCGGAGGTCAACCCCCGCTCTAGTATCATTGCCGATGTAGTATAGGGTGCTCTTATGAATTTTTTTTCAACCTTGGTACCACCTCCAAGTTGTATAATTGGACTTTCAAGGAAGAGATATGTAGGGGAATGCTTCGTAGAATAATAGTGTATCATCTGCAAAGTGCATATTAGGTCGGCCAGGTACCATCTCCTAATCCTCTGACATCTCCTGAGGATATCGCCTTCTCGATCACAAGGCTGTCAAAAACATCTATTACTAGAATAAATAGTAGGGAGAGAGTTGACAACCTTGCTTTGCTAGCTTCTCTCTTCATCTTGAATTTTCTTCCTCGTTATCCATGTATTGAGCAACGAGCTTTGATGAAGAAAGACAACACTAGATCCAGTGTCTCCATTAACCTGAAAAGCCTTTTGCATGAAGCAGCTCCAGCAAGAAACTCCAGTCTTAATGGTCGAAAGGTTTCTCAAATTCCAGCTTTAGGACGACTCCTTCTCTATCGGACTCCCTTGTTAGATGGATAATTAATTTCTTGCGCCGCCAGCAGACTATCAAGAATGTATCTATCTTTCAAGAAAGCCGATCGGGAGCATGAAATGATCTCCGAATGATAGTCACTTAGCTTGATCCATTGTGAATTTTAGAGGACCATCTGAGCCAACTGCCATTCCAATCTATAGATAACTTCGTACCCAACCATCAGCCAGCGCATATAGCTATAGCTGAATAGGAGGATCTTCCATTACAGAGCTCTTACATCGAAGGGCGTGATAGAATGAATCAGATCGTTAATTCAGCTTTGGGCAACGTATCAGATCCTGAGATTGAAGACCTACTTCCTACAAGAGCTTAGCTCCTGATTGTACTCTTAGCTTCACCCTTTTTTTTCGTTTATCCATTGTAATTATCATCATTTTTTAATCTACTAGTAGGGGTCAAGGCCGAATTCCCCCTCATTCATTGAGAGGGATTCTCGAAAAAAAAGAAGCAACTTGTTGGCTAGCGGTGTAGCGCCGTGGCTAGGGATGGCAACGGTGCGGTAACGGTGCGGTTTCGGGTAAAATCGAAACCGCACCGCAACACCGAACCGCCACACTTAAACTGCATTGTACTACGACTGTGTTGTTAGAATTGGTGAGGTCTACAGCTCGTAAAAATCTATAGTTTAGCTATGTATGGTTGATAGTATAGGAATGCATATTGGTACGTACCTTAGTACGTGTTCTGATTACAGAACAGAGAGCCATAGCTACATGGTAATCCACTTAAGTGGGAGACTCAAGGGACTGGTCCCATGTAACCTAAATACGTTCGCAGCTCTGATTGGGGTTGGTCGTCCTATCAGGATAAGCTGTTGGGATGACAGAGTGTGGGTGTCTCCACCACAGTCATTACCAGGCACAGTGTCTGTGGCCGAATGGAACCAACACGGTGCACAGATCGGTGAGCAGACACCGGTACACTAAACCGTGTTTCTGCTTAGGGTAAAATGGTTCTAAACCCTGAGGAACCATGTCTGGTGGACTAACCAGTTGTGTGGTGCTTTGGCGCACCAATGTGTGAGGATTCGGATGCAGTGATCCAAAACCACAGTGTACTGGGTTACCCGGCTGACGTTGCATCAGCACGTCACTCCTGCAGGCTATCCACACCCCTAACGGGAGGTGCGTTCCTTGGTCTGACCTACGTCGTATTAAACCCTGGCCAGGTGGTCATCAGTTGGACTGGTGACGGATCCGGTTGCTCGGAAGAGTAATCGGAGGTACGATGTATGTGGTCAACCTAAAAGGAACCAAGTCATATGAGCACTCGAGTCTGACGGTATTCTCCACCGCTCGAGTTGCGTCATGGCACCAGTTGGAGGGACAGCGAGTTTACCATACTAAGCGGAGAGCAGGGGTATAAGGGAGAACATAGTAAGTCCGGGGGAATTGGAGTACAGCCTGCGTCACACTCTGGGTGGCTACACAGGTTAACTCGGACTCAGAGGATCGATGGTATACTCAGATAGTGTGTCGATCGAGTCTAAGTTGGAAGACATGAACCCTGGTCCCTGAAGGTTCCACCTTATCGACATTATGTACGGTTCTTATACCATCTCCTCGAAACACAGAACATAGTTAGAGAAAGCGAGAAGTCCAAGCATACGCTCCGTGAGTGCTTTGCACTAGTGCATGGTAGATGCGTAGCTACGTATGTGCACTAAGGGGAAACCCTAGATTAGTGCAGAGACGCATGTAGCAATTCCTTGCCATAAGTGGACTTTGTCACATGGGTGCGATGCACCGGGACATGTTGCGAGTTGACTAGTTGACTTCACTAGGGGCACCCTACGGGAACCTCAAAGAATAGTGAAATCACTGGTGCACTTCACTTATGTATGCCTTGCAAAGTCTCGTACACGAGGAACAGCCAACTAGTGATATAAGGGCATTTTGGTCATATCATGTGCCACTAGGTACTAAGGGAGTCGGCCCTAAGTGTTGAGAGACTGGTCAAGGCCAGCCCCATTGGTTTCAGGAGGTTGTTGCCTCCGATGAAAGGGCCGGTCATGAGGCACAGAAAATGGGCTAGTTTTGACCGTTTTCAAAACCAAGGAAAAGATAGAGATAAAGAAAAGATATATAGGGAAAAGATTTGAATCAGTCAACCCTATCCGTACCATCCCTATCCATATGGATAAACCGGCCCTATATAAGGAAATGGGGAGAGGGGGGGCCGGCCATGTATGGTTCCAAGCCCTAGGGCCGGCCATGCAAGCTATGGGGAAACCTAGCCGCCTCCTCTCCTCATCTCTCGTCTCTCGCTCCCTCGCTTGCGCCATTAGATGGCGACTCGTCTTCCTAGCGTGGTGTTTCGTAGAAGGAGAAGGCTCATCATATGGAGGCACTCAGAGATCCATCGACGATGTACCGTGCATCGTGTGAGATCGGGTGAACTAGAAGGCATCTCCCGTAACCTTTTGTTGTCCAGAATCTGCACAGAAAATCAGCATTGTTTTTGCAATTCTGGGATGTATAGAAGTCCAAACGAGGCAAAACTTATTTCAAAAGTTAGGTCTCGAAGTTGGCTACCTGCAGTCCAAATTTCAACCCAATCGGAGTTCGGATCAAAACGTTATAGCTGTCACACCGAAGTTATATCAAGCAGATCCGAGCCCGTCTCCATCGACAAAGAAGAAATTTGTCGCGGTGAAGGAATCCGCACACAGATATGATCTCTAACAAGTAGATCTAACATAAATAGAACATGCATGCATGCTAGATTGTTCTTTCACGTTAGATCGTCGTTAGGGGTTCGCGTAGTTGCCATGCTAGATTCATACATGCACGTGTAGATCGTTTCGATGAAAATTTTGATATATAACGCACACCGCTCACGGTCTTCGGACCTTCTCTTTGCTTCCGCTGCGGGCCTCTACCATGGATTTATTTCCAACAATTGGTATCAGAGCACGCTAGTGGTGTGTGTTTCATGTTTTTTCATGAAACTGTCATGTGCGCGCATGAATAGAATGTGCCGCCATCGGGGTTCTACGAGTAGATCATACAAAGTATATATTGCATGTTCTATGAATTATTCTTGCAGGGCGCCACTTCTAAAATAATCTACATTTGTGATTGCTTGCTACCGGGGGTCGGACCCCGTGTTAGCGAATATTGTCTGGATGTCTTTTCTTCTGTGTGTGGATAGGTTTTAGAGCCATAGTCGGGCAAGTGGTGGAAGTTGACCACCATTGATTCCAGGCTTTTTACTAGGCTTGTTTTCTCTTTTCTTTCTAGAAAATTATGTACGATCGAGCATTTGCTCGAAGCGTACTAAAGCTTTTTCGGTTACAGATTGAAGAGGAGGACCTGCCATGAAGATCCACTACCGGAAGGACGAGTGGAACCTTGGAGGACGATGGCGATCCAGCGAAGCGTACATGATGACGGCAAAGGACAGAAAGCATCAGGAGATCATATACAGAGGCTTGCACCGAATCGAGGAGCCTTGCAAAAGAGACAGAGAGCCTGTGCTGTGCCATTCAGGTTCAGGGGTCGAACCCTGAACTTGATTCAGTTGTGTGGTTGTTTCTTTCAATAGTTCTTTATATTTCTGTAGAGAACCCTGATGCGATAATTTAATTATCTGTGTTAGAGGGATGCCCTTTCCCCTCGGGTCCTAGCGACCTTATAAGGATAGGATTCCACTAGTGACGCCTATTATTTAATTGATCCTTGATGATAGCAAGAATTTCTTATATTTGGTTATACCACCATTAGATCAACACCCGATTAGTCGGGTGTGCCTATTTAGCCAGCATCGAAACCTAGAATGAGTTGGAATTCTACTATGACATCAATCGTCAAATTTATAAGTGAGGCACCATGGTAGTGGGAGACCTTTCCAGTCAATCAGACCTTAGGCTAGGCTTCAGGGCATTAGCGTGATAGCCAAGTTTGCAAAGCATCGATGTTCTTGGGATATATAATGTGACCCTTGAGTGGAGAAATCCACTCGAGGCAGGGACTATGATATTCCGAGATCGATTAATGCTTCGCAAAAGGCTTGAAACGCTAGTGGGAGCACGGTATGACCAGGGTCTAGTGTATAGGTTGTCGTGACCTTAGTGTGCACTCATACTTGCATTAAATAACTCTCAACTATAATAAGGGATGTAAGAGAGGACTTTTAGATATCCTCTGGCCTCCACAACCAACTACTTTGTGTCTGGGTGGAAGGGCGTAGCTCGATACCCCCTAGGGTGAGGGTTATGTTTTTCCATGCCAGATGACTTATCAGTCTCCGTTGGGATATGGTGGTTACGGGGTGAGGAGAAAAGGGTTTTTTATCCTACCCTAGTGGGGGCCGTATGAACTCCCGTGTCGTAACTACCTAGGCTTGTGGGTAAGCATCCGAAGTGGACGTGAGGCATCCGTTGCTTGTACAATAGAGATCACGTGGCACTGGCCAAAAGATAACCATGGTCTATCAAAGCTCTTAGTTGGCAGATTTGGACTAGGTCAAAGAAAGGCACGTGTAAGCGGATTGACGCTGCATGATGCCCCCTAGGGCAGGTGCAGTCGATTCTGAGATCTTACATACATGGTTAATTAATCCATAGAGGTGTCTTCGCTGTGAGGGTAGCGCTGACATTTGGATATAATTAGCTTGTTTTAAAAATCTATAAAATAAGTTATTTTGCATTCGTTTTTATTCAACCATATAGTTCCCCTATCCGTTATCCCATAAGAGAACCAGTTATCGGGTCTCTAACTACGTAGAACGAAAGCGCTTTCTTTAGCTTATCCATAGGGTAGTAAACGTACATTGGCATGTAATTTAAATATCCCTGTACTAGACCTAATGGGTCCAGATATCACTAGGGCACTAACTAGGGCATATGATGACTAGCGAGAATCTGAGGAGATGTGCAAGTTCTGTGTCATAGCAGAGTTGCGGACAACTCTTTAGAAGCGAGGTAGAGATATGTCGGGTCTTTTCTAATAAAGTTTTACTTGCATTAGATGTCTGGAAGGCGAAGTCAGTCGACTCATCGCCTTTCCACCAAGATACTTGTCGGTACCGAGATGTCTGAGGTATGCTTGTTTGGGAACACATACTTGAGTTCGAGATCGAACTAGATTCCAAAGATATAGTGTCAGATGACGAGGTGGTGGAAGACATCTGTCTTGCATCCTTGTCTGGAACCTTAGAAGGCGTTATCAGAGACTTTAGCTTTAACAAGTTAGAGATGATAAACGCAGAACTTCTAAGGAGATTTCCAAGAGACAAAGGATGGGATCAAGATTAAAGGTAAGACCTTTAGTTCTTAACCTAAGTCTTCTTTAGAAGAACCTACGGGAGTAACTTATAAGAGATCAAAAACTATTCTAGTGCAGAAACTGGTATGGACTCCTAAGTATGGTAAGGCTAAGGACGGAAGTGTTTCCTCTTTGGTAAGTATAGAAGATATTTGAAGATAGTGTATGGCCTCAGGATGTTAGAAGTTGAGTCGTTATCTAGTAGCAGTTCTTATGCTTCTTGGAATGTAGACTTCGGATCTACAGAGATTCAAGGAAAGCAGAAGGCTACTTTATAGTGAAGTAATCCTAACATAGGTACTGATGTCATAAGCTGCTGCGGAAGCTGTTAGATATGATTATCTTAGCTTTTTCGAAATACAAATTTTGATTTTTAGAGATGTAGTTCTGTTTTCTCCTTAGTAAATAAAGTTTTTAGTTTTAGACAGCACCGTAGGTGTGTATCTTAAACTGAATAGATAGCTTCATTACTAGAGAAATAGATCAGAAAAATCTCTTTGTATTTAATCCTAATTCGGAAATAGATTTCATGACAGCTGCAGCGTCTAATTAAAATTCATCTAAATCCTTCGGAGAAGCTATCCCATTTGTGACCCCTCTGATTTAGATATTCTGCCTTAGATAAATTCAGAGATAAAAGAAGGCCAAGTTTCTGTTCACAGATTCATCGGAGATCCTTCTAACCTATGAGTATTATCTGGAAGGCAGAATAACTAAAAGGGCCGCTAAGGTATTGGAGTTAGTTATTTTTGACGTCTATGGTTCCAAGAGCGTCCAGATGATAGGAGACTCTTCGATTTAATCGAAGGAATAAGTCACTATCGGATGAGTTCCATAGGAACCTGAGGGAGCATGGGATCATCTCCCATTTAAATGCTCCAAGGATGACACGTCAGAATGAAGTCTCCGAGAGAAGGAATCGGACTCTGTTTGACATGGTCCGTAGTATGATGAATATTGCCAAGTGTATTACCCACCTTTTGGTGGGATTGTACCTTAAAACAGTAGCTTATATCTGAAAATATCTCTCATCTAGATCAGTGCCTCAGACCTATAGAGAGCTATGGTCTAAGCGAAAGCTGACACTATAGAGTCTCGAGATATAGGGTTGTCCTGCACTTGTGCAAAAGGACAAGAGGGATGAGATGGAGATGTAGTTCCAGGTATATCTGTTTATAGGTTACCCTTAGGAGACATAAGGTGGACTGTTCTATGATCTTGAGGTTTGGAAGGTAATCGTTTCTACGAACACCATCTACCTAAATCAAGATTATATTATAGACCATAAGTTTATCAGTAAGATAGTTCTGGGTGAACTACTGGGTACTGGTAGAGTGTGCGCATCTGAAAATGTAGTGGGAGTAGATAATACAAGAAACTAGTATACCAGATACTGCAGAAACGATTCACTTTGTACCACCACCACCTCGTCGTTGTGGGACCATCAGAGCTCCTGAAAGATACTATAGAGAAACTTCGATAGTTAATCCAGAGTTTCAGAATGATGATCCCTAGAGCTACGAAGAAATAGTGGGAGCTTCCGACAGCTCTGACTAACAAAAGACCATGGAGGCAAATTTGCATCAATGTCCCTTGGAACTGTCTTGACACTTATAGCACTATCACCCTTCAGGGTGTAGGAGGTGTATAAGAAGAGCACCCGGTTAAGACTTAAGTAGCTAGATTAGTTACCAAAGGAGAAGGGATTGACTATGTCAAAACCATCTCACTGGTAGCTATGCCTAAGTCTATTCGGATCCTCTGAATCCATCGCAGCCCATTATAGTTGAGAGATCTGGTTGATGGATGTCAAGACAGTTATTCCCTAACAGGAATTTAGAAAGGACATATGGATGATGCAGCCCCAGGTTTGTGTCAGTAGGTCAGGAAAATATGGAATGCAAGTTGCAACGGTCCATTTATGAACTAATGCAAGCATCCATGTTGGAATATCTATTTTGATCAAGGGAATCCGCTTACACGGATTTGATCAGAATGAGGATAAACCAAGTGCGTACAAGAAAGGTGAAAGAACTACAAGGGTGTACGTAGTACTTTACCTTAACGATATCCTACTGATTGAAAATGATGTAAGAATATTATTTATGATAAAGGTTTGTAGTCATCACAATTCGATGTGAAAGACCCTAGTGAGGTGAGTTATACTCTGGGAATCAAGGTAACTCGAGATAACCAGAGCAAGGTTCTCTTGTTGTCACAGGCTACGCATGAATATAAGATTCTAGCCAGATTCGGTATACGAGGCTAGATATCTATTGCGCAGTAGGATTCATGGGTCGATTTCAGTTGAACCCGGGTCCAAATCATTGGACTAAAGTGAAGGGTATACTCTAATGTCCTCATCAAGTAAGGATTGTGAGTTAGCTTGCACTTCACAGGTCCTGATATCGATTGGATGCACAAGATCTGACTTTGGTGTCAGATGTATGTTCCAGAGAATTGATTTCGGGGATTTTTTTTTACTTTGGGATTAGAAGCGGTAGTTGGTAGAGTGTAAAGCTAGAGTGCATCACAAACTCCACCACAAAGGCTTAGCACGTTGTTGCGTGCGAGGTAGTATATCAGGTGGTAAGGCTTAGGAAGTTCTTAGAGAACTTGGGACGCGTACCAGAGGCTCAGTTATCTGTTGTTGCAACAAAAGAGCGGTAAGCAAGGTCCAAGGAGACTAGGCACCATAATGTGGGGAAACCCATCAAGTACACACTCCACTTGATCTGACAGTTATAGGATAAAATGCAAGTAGCGGTACTGAGGTGGAATCTTCAGACAATGTTGCCAATTCCTTTAGGAAATTCCTGCAAAGGCTTTTGGGTAGCATGTAGAAGCTACAGAGCTCAACACCGTTATTCCACGTTAGACCTAGTGGGAGATTGTTAGAATTGGTGAGGTCTACAGCTCGTAAAACCCTACAGTTTAGCTATGTATGGTTGATAGTATAGGAATGCATATTGGTACGTACCTTACTACGTGTTTTGATTACAGAACAGAGAGCCATGGCAACATGGTAATCCACTTGAGTGGGAGACTCAAGGACTGGTCCCATGTAACCTAAATACATTCGCAGCTCTGATTAGGGTTAGTCGTCCTATCAGGATAAGCTGTTGGGATGACAGAGTGTGGGTGTCTCCACCACAGTCATTACCAGGCACAGTGTCTGTGGCCGAACGGAACCAACACGGTGCACAGATCGGTGAGCAGACACCGGTGCACTAAACCGTGTTTCTGCTTAGGGTAAAACGGTCCTAAACCCTAAGGAACCATGTCTGATGGACTAACCAGTTGTGTGGTGCTTTGGCGCACCAATGTGTGAGGATCCGGATGCAGTGATCCAAAACCACGGTATACTGGGTTACCCGGCTGGCGTTGCATCAGCATGTCACTCCTACAGGCTATCCATACCCCTAACGGGAGGTGCGTTCCTTGGTCTGACCTACGTCGTATTAAACCCTGGCTAGGTGGTCATCAGTTGGACTGGTGACGGATCCGGTTGCTCGGAAGAGTAATCGGAGATATGATGTATGTGGTCAACCTGGAAGGAACCGAGTCATATGAGCACTCGAGTCTGACGGTATTCTCCACCGCTCGAGTTGCGTCATGGCACCAGTTGGAGGGACAGCGAGTTTACCATGCTAAGCGGAGAGCAGGGTTATGAGGGAGAATATAGTAAGTCCGGGTGAATTGGAGTACAGCCTGTGTCGCACTCTGGGTGGCTATGCAGGTTAACTCGGACTCAGAGGATCGATGGTACACTCGGATAGTGTGTCGATCGAGTCTAAGTTGGAAGCCAAAAACCCTGGTCCCTGAAGGTTCCACCTTATCGACATTATATACGGTTCGTATATCATCTCCTCAAAATACAGAACGTAGTTAGAGGAAGCGAGAAGTCCAAGCATACACTCCGTGAGTGCTTTGCACTAGTGCACGGTAGATGCGTAGCTACGTATGTGCACTAAGGGAAAACCCTAGATTAGTGTAGAGACGCATGTAGCAATTCCTTGTCATAAGTGGACTTTGCCACATGGGTGCAATGCACCGGGACATATTGCGAGTTGACTAGTTGACTTCACTAGGGGCACCCTACGGGAACCTCAGAGAATAGTGAAATCACTGGTGCACTTCACTTATGTGTGCCTTGCAAAGTCTCATACAGGAGGAACTGCCAACTAGTGACATAAGGGTGTTTTGGTCATATCATGCGTTACTATGTACTAAGAGAGCCGTCCCTAAGTATTGAGAGACTGGTCAAGGCCGGCCCCATTGGTTTCAGGAGGTTGTTGCCTCCGATGAAAGGGCCGGTCATGAGACACAGAAAATGGGATAGTTTTGACCGTTTTCAAAACCAAGGAAAAGATACAGATAAAGAAGAGATATATTGGGAAAAGGTTTGAATGAGTCAACCCTATCCGTACCATCCCTATCCATATGGATAGGCCGGCCCTATATAAGGGAATGGGAAGAGGGGGGGCCGGCCATGTCTGGTTCCAAGCCCTAGGGCCGGCCATGCAAGTTATGGGGAAACCCTAGCCGCCCCCTCTCCTCTTCTCTTGTCTCTCGCTCCCTCGCTTGCGCCATTGGATGGCGACTCGTCTTCCTCGCGTGGTGTTTCGTAGAAGGAGAAGGCTCATCGTATAGAGGCACTCAAAGATCCATCGACGAGGTGTCATGCATCGTGTGAGATCGGGTGAACTAGAAGGCATCTCCCGTAACCTTTTGCTGTCCAGAATCTGCACAAAAAATCAGTGTTGTTTCTACAATTTTGGGAGCTATAGAAGTCCAAACGAGGTGAAGCTTGTTTCAAAAGTTGTATCTCGAAGTTGTCTACCTACAGTCCAAATTTCAGCTCAATCGGAGTTCAGAGAAAACAGTTATGGCCATCGTACCAAAGCTATATCGAGCAGATCCGAACCCGTCTCCATCGACAAAGAAGAAATTTGTCGCGGTGAAAGAATCCGCACGTAGGTATGATCTCTAACAAGTAGATCTAACATAAATAGAACATGCATGCATGCTAGATTGTTCTTTCATGTTAGATCGTCGTTAGGGGTTCGCGTAGTTGCCATGCTAGATTCATACACGCACGTGTAGATCATTTCGATGAAAATTTTGATATGTAACGCACACCGCTCACGGTCTTCGGACCTTCTCTTTGCTTCCACTGCGGGCCTCTACCATGGATTTATTTTTAACATATCATCATGTAAAACCGAAACCGCACCATGCGGTGCGGTGCACCGTGGTTTATCACTGAAATGGTCTAAACGGTGCGGTTTTATACGGTTTTGATCAAAACCGAAACTGCACCGCTACACCGAAACCAAAACCACATTGCACCGTGACGGTTTTATATTTTGGCAAACCAAAACCGCATCATGCGGTGAAGTTTTTCACGGTTTTCAGTTTTAAACCGCATTGTTGCCATCCCTAACCTTGGCCACTATTTTGTAAAGGAAATTGGAGGCTTATCAGGTTTCAATCGCAATGTAGGAGATCTAAGTTTCCTTTTGGACTGCCAATGGGTTGGGTCGGATCGAGTTCGGGTCTGGTTGAGATTGTCACAAAAATCACTAGCATGAAGAGAGAGAGAGAGAGAGAGAGAGAGAGAGAGAGAGAGAGAGAGAGAGAGAGAGATGCTAGGGATCTTGGGGAGAAGGATTAATTCCTCTCATTAGGCCAAGGGCCAAATATATATCAATCATACAAGAAAAAACCAAGGGAGTATCCTATACAGGCTATCTACGGGTATGTGTATCTTGACGCTATACACTATCACTAACAGCCCCCCTCAAACTCAAGGTGGGTCATGCACCATGAGTTTTCTAAGCAGAAACTGAAAACGTGGAGCAGGATATGACTTCGTGAAGAAGTCAGCAATCTGATCTCCAGAGGAAACAAAGGGGAGAGAGATGGTCACGGCCTCATACTCCTTGCGAGAGTAGTAGCAATCGAGCTCGATGTGTTTCGTCCTCTCGTGGAAGACCGGGTTGGTGAGAATTTGTATTGCACTCTGATTGTCACAGTGAAGGGCTGTAGGTTCAGAGGTCTCGACCCCTAGATCTCTAAGAAGTCATCGCAAGTGAACGATCTCTTTGGTAGTAGAGGCCATGCCTCGAAACTCTGCTTCAGTACTGGAGAGAGAGACAACGCTCTGCTTCTTGCTGCGCCATGAGATAAGAGAATCTCCAAGAAATAGGTAATACTTGGTAGTCGATCGATGAGTGGTCGGATCACCAGCCCAGTCAGCATCTGAGTAGGCACGTAGGACCAGAGGAGAAGTCGATGATAGGAAGAGCGACCGGGTGATAGTGCCTCGAAGATAACGGAGAAGCCAAAGAAGGGCAGTATAGTGAGCAGAGCGAGGGGCTTCGACAAACTGGCTGATGATGCTAACGGCGTGAGCAATGTCGGGCCTGGTGATGCAGAGGTAAACCAACTGACCAACGATCTGTCGGTACCGAGTAGGATCTGAGAGAGGCTCACCATCAGTGGGATGAAGCTTCACGTGAAGCTCGAGAGGGGTGATAGCAGAGCGATCATCGGAAAGGGCAGCTCGGCTAAGGATGTCAGCTGTGTATTTCTGCTGGGATAGCAGATTCCCTTGCTCACTGTGGGAGATCTCTAGCCCAAGGAAGTAGTGAAGAGGACCTAAATCCTTCATCTGGAACCAGCGCCGAAGATGCTGCTGAAGGGAAGTGATGGCAGCGGAGTCATCACCTTGATGATCATGTCGTCGACATATAATAGGAGAATTGTCATGCCCTGAGGAGATGACCGCACAAAAAGCGAGTGGTCCTGCGAGCTTTCAATGTAGCCGATCTCGGTGACGGCTCGTCGAAAACACTCAAACCAAGATTGAGAGGCTTGCTTGATCTGTAGATAGCTCGACGAGGCGACAGACATGCTGGGGAGGAGTATGCAAACTAGGGGGTGGCTGCATGTAGACGACCTCTGACAGATCGCCATGGAGAAAGGCATTCTTCATGTCTATCTGGAGAAGAGGCCATCGACGGACTGCTGCAACGGCCAGAAATGCACGAACGGAGGTCATCTGAGCTACAGATGTGAAAGTCTCCTCGTAGTCTATGTCGTACGCCTGATTGAAGCCGCGGGCCACCAACCGAGCCTTGTGTCGCTCGATGGAATCATCAGGTCACTGCTTGACCTTGTAGACCCACCGACAACTGACAGGCTCAATGCCAACAGGAAGGGGGACGATATCCCAAGTCTGAGTCTGCTCAAATGACTGAAATTTCTCGCTCATAACATGTCGCCACTTAGGGGACTGGATGGCCTCCCGGTACGATCGAGGCTCCTGGTCTGTATGAAAGGCGGCAAGAAAAGCTGTAAACTGAGGCGAGTAGCAGGTGATCGTGGCAAAGCCAAAACGGTCAGGTGGGCCAGAGCTAAAACTGAAGCGATCAGGTAGATGGTGCTCGCACTGAGGATAGCGGGGCGACGGGCGAGGATCCACGACCGGCGACGTCTGACTGGGCATAGCTACCATGGACGTCAGGAGTATGAGGAAGACCTACGGAAGCAATCAGTGACGGAGGAGAGGAGGGGACGGACGAAGACTCCGTGGAAGAATCACTGGAAGCAGAGGAAGAAGTAGAGCTGGACGAAAGGGGTGATAGAAGGGGCTCGAGAGTCGGAGACAGGGTGGTAGGAGTCTCCAAGAATGTGAGGTCCTGAGCTGCAGAGGAGTAATAAGGGGCATCCTCGATGAAGGAAACATGTCGAGAGATGCGAAGGCGATGAGTCAAGGGGTCATAGCAACGATAGCCCTTGTGCTCGGTGCTGATTCCTAGGAGGATGCATTTAACTGCACATTCGGATAGCTTCGTGCGCTCATGGGGCGGAAGGAGAACGAAACAGGTGCACCCGAAGGTACGAAGCAGACTGTAGTCTGGAAGGGAAGAGAAAAGATGCTCGTGGGGAGATGCACCACCCGAAAAAATAGAAGAAGGGGTGATGTTGATGAGGTTGACTGATGTCAAGACAGCCTCAGCCCAGAAAGTGCGTGGAACGGAAGCAGAGAGAAGAAGAGCACGCATCGTCTCAAGGATATGCATGACGGTGCTTCCTCTCGGCTACTCCGTTTTGCTCGTGTGTGTGAGGACATGAGTGCTGGAATAGGGTCCCATGGGACTGAAAAAGTGTCTGCACAGCAGTGGAGAGGTACTCGAGGGCGCAATCAGACCGAAAGGTCTTAATGCGATAACCAAACTGTGTATGGACCATCTAGGTGAAAATCTGGTAGACCTGAGGAACCTCAGAGCGGTGCTGAAGAAGGTAGACCCAAGTGTATCGGCTGAAGTCATAGATGAAAGAGATATAGTAGCGATAGCCACACATCGAAGGAAGAGATGCAGGGCCCCAGATATCGGAGTGTACTAAGTTAAAAGGAGCAGAACTCTGAGAGATACTAGAAGGGAAGGGTAAGGCTGTAGCTTTGGCAAGCTTACAACCGGTACATGTAGATAAAGGAGAAAAAGAGCAATGACCTAGAGCTCCAATATGGAGTAAGCTCTTAAGTCGAGACTCAGAAATATGACCAAGTCTGCGGTGCCACAAGTCGGCATCAGGAGAAGCTAAACTACAGACGCCAGAAAGGGAAATGAGGGGAAGATGGAGATGCTCGAGGTGGTACAGCCCGCCTGACCTACGACCAGCGCCAATCACCCGTATGGTATGTGGATCTTGCACAACACAAGAAGAAAGGGAGAAAGTCACAACACATCCAGAGTCACAGAGGCTGCTAATGGAGATAAGATGCATGCGAAGCTAGAGGACATGCAACACAATGGGTAAAGAGAGATGACCGCTCGGTCTGTAATGGTGGTAATCGATCCACACTGCAAGATGGCTAAAGAAGAGCTATCTGCAGTATGTATCGATGGGATGTGGGGTGCCGAGCGGCAATCGGTAAGCAAAGAAGCATTGGAAGTCATGTGATGGGAGGCCCCAGAGTCCAGAATCCAAGTAGCGAAGGTACCGGGAGTGGCTGAGTGAGCAGAGGAACTGGAGGCGCTGGAAGCCTCGGCGGAGCTGAAGCTCGCCTGCTGGTCTAGGAGGAACTGAAGTTGTGCAAGCTGCTACTGAAAGAGCTGAGTAGTGTCGGGGGCGTCCGAGGAACCCCGAAGAGAGGACGGAGCAGTAGCAGTAGCAGTAGCAGCAGTAGAGCCAACGGGTCGATCACGTCCTCGGGGTCCCTGCCTCTTCTCGGGATGCAGCTTCCAATATGTGGCGACGACATGACTTGGTTTGTGGCAGTGAGTGCACACAAACCGATCACGACCAGAAGCAGAAGTAAAAGAGGTAGCTGGGACTGCAGCAAGGACGCCCGTGTGACTGGAGGGGGACAGAGGAGCCCTGATGGCGATGGTACGTAGCCTGGTCTCTTCGGTGACGAACTCGGCAATAGCAGCATCCAAGCATGGAAGTGGGTCTCGGTGGATCAAGGCGCCAGCAAGTGGGCCAAACTCTGGTCGAAGGGCCATCAGGAACTGGTAAAGCTGACGACGCTCCCAGAAGGCCTGGTGGGCGGCGCGGTACTCGGGAGAGACGGGAGGGACCAGTGACTAAAGTTCTCGCCAGTAACCACGCATATGCGCATGGAATTGCTGGATCGTACGATCGCCCTGCTGTTCGGTCTGGACCTAGAAGAGAAGAGCATACTCGCGGGCGCCGCTAGACTCCACGAAGCGCTCAACTAGGGAGCGCCATATAGCTGTGGATGCTCCAAGGGCGGCGAGGTCAGCGCGCATAGTCCGATCGACCGAAGCGACAAGGTAGGCGGCAACCCGTGCATCACGAAGGCGCCACGCTTGAAGGGCGGGGGGGAAAGCCTAACTCGGTGCCGAGGTGGTGCCGTCGAGTAATCCAAGGAGGCCACGTCCGAGAAGCGTGGTCTGGACGGTGGCTGCCCATGCTTCCCAGTCGGCGGAGGATGCGAGAGGGAAGTATGTCGAGCTCGGCAGGAAGTCACGGGTATACTCGAATGGGAGACTCTCAGAGTGCAGTGTCACGGGTGGAGGAGCATCTACGGAGGAGGAGTCGGCCATGGCGGCTCACTCAGTGTCGGAGTGGATCTGTCAGATCTGAAGAAGTGATCGGAGACAGATCTGTTCAGATCTGGAGGGAGATCGGCACTCCGGCGAAGGCAGATCTGGCAGGGGCACGACCGGAGGTGTAACAGATCCGGAGGAGGGAGCAGATCCGGAGATCTCACAGATCTGATATCACAGGCCGATGGTCGCAACAGATCCGGAGACAGATCTCTTCGTCAGATCTGGCAGGGGCACAGCCGGTGGTTGATCTCGAAGAGCAGATCCGGCCGGTGGGGCTCCGGCAATGGCAGATCTGGCAGGGGCACAGCCGGTGGTCGCAACAGATCCGGAGACATATCTCTTCTTCAGATCTGGAGGGAGATCGGCACTCCGGCGAAGGCAGATCTAGCAGGGGCACAGCCGGTGGTTGATCTCGAAGAGCAGATCCAATCGGTGGAGCTCCGACGATGGCAGATCTGGCAAGGGCGCAGCCGGAGGCGCAATAGATCCAGAGGAGCGACGATCCGGCCGGAGGAGGTAGCAGATCCGGACGGTGAGGAGATCTCACAGATCTGGCCGATGGAGCTCCGGCGATGGTAGATCCAGTCGGTGGAGCAGATCCGAGGAGGCCAGATCCGGCGGGAGGAGATTTGGTCGGAAGGGCGCGATCGAGATGGAGATCCGGACGGTGAAGAGATCTCAGATATGGATCTTGAAGACGAGAGAGAGCAGATCTGAGATCTCAGATCTGTAGGTAAGAGAGCTTGAGGTTGTCCGGAGAAGAGCTCGAGTTTGGCTCTGATACCATGTCACAAGAATCACTAGCAATAAGAGAGAGAGAGAGAGAGAGAGAGAGAGAGATGCTAGGGATCTTGGGGAAAAGAATTAATTCCTCTCATTAGGCCAAGGGCCAAATATATATCAATCATACAAGAAAAAACCAAGGGGGTATCCTATACAGGTTTTCTACGGGTATGTGTATCTCGACGCTATACACTATCACTAACAGAGATATAAATATAAGGAAAAAATATCCAACTCGAACCTGATCTATTTACTACACGGGTCAAAGATCTTAAACACAAACCGGATCCGCCAAATAAACAAGTAACTTGACCCGTATAATAAACGGGTCGGGTCGGGTCGGGTCAACCCATATAAAATTGCAACATGATCATTACATGTAACAACTAACAAGTAACAACCGGTCGCTTGAGACCATTGCATCGAATCCACTGTTTTGCATTGTATGGAAGGGGTGTTAGAGGAGACTAACGTAATCATTGCCGTCCGATTGGGGACACATACCTATGGTTTAAACTTTAAACGGATTGTTAAAAGGGTCTGCTTATTAACAGATTGACACGACCCATTTATTAAACGGGTCAAGTCGGGCCAATCGGGTTATAAATATAAACCCAAACCCAGCCCAGTAAGTAAATGGGTTAGTTCTAAACCATTTAGATCAAACCCAAACCCACTAGCTTCAGGACGGGTATGGGTTGGCGGGTCGGGTCAATGATTGGCCATACCAGTATGGATACTGTGGAGCGTACTTTGCCTCAAGCCCGTTGTGTTTTTTTTGCATATGCAAATCCTGATCGTTGATGTCATGTCCACCGGATTATGAAATTTAACAAATAGCAACTGTGTTGTCTTCCCTTCTTTTCGATCTCCAAACCATTTTGAGCCCTTGCTCTAGCACACTAGCTCTCCTCTGACCTTTTGGCCGGTCAAAAAAATAAACAAATATTGGTACAAATGTTATTTAAAGCTCAGCATAGAGTACATACATGCATGAACCCAAATCGTTTGCGCCCTTTCTGTGTTCCATCGTCTACAGTGGCTCTCCAGGTCGGCGGTGGGGTTAGCATGAACATGGACATCTGGTGATGCTCATGTTGCGAGTGTCTCGTGGGCCTGACTCGAGTTTGCCGGCAACGACAATGCAGTAGGGGACGTTCAATGTGGTTTATGACGTACAAGTTTGCTCTAGAGGCACTTGGGGCGAGGGAGTGTAACAACGTAGTGTTGGGATTGATGTGTTCTAAGCTTGTAAAACTTTATGTTTTGGTCTAATAAAGATTGATAGTTATTATTATATGAGATGCATATAGGTGCGTAACATAGTTACGTGTTCTTTAGGGAACAGAGAGCCATGGTTATATGGTAGTCCACTGAGTTGAAGACTAAGTGGATTGGTCCCGTATAACCTAAATAAGTTCGCAGCTATGATCAGGTTGGTCGCCTCATCATGATAAGCTGTTGGCGATGACAGTTCATGGGATGTCTTCACCATGGTCATCACCAGGCACAGTGTCTGTGGCTGAACGGAACTAACACGGTGTACAGATCAGTGAGCAGACACTGGTACACTAAGCCGTGTTTCTGCTTAGGGTAAAACGGTCCTAAACCCTGAGGAGCCACGTCTGATGGACTAACCAGTTGCGTGGTGCTTTGGCGCACCAATGTGTGAGGATCCATATACAGTGATCCAAAACCACGGTGTACTGGGTTATCCGGCTGGCGTTGCATTAGCGTGTCACTCCTGCAGGTCATCCACACCCCTGAAGGGAGGTGTGACTTACACTGTACCAAACCCAGGCCTGGTGGTCATCAGTTTGACTGTTGACCGGGTTCGATTACTCGACGGGGTAATCAGAGGTACGATGTATAGGTCAACCTGGAAGGAACCAAGTCATATGATCATTCGAGTCTGACGGTAGTCTTCACCGCTCGAAGTGAATCATGGCATCAAGTGGAGGGACAGCGGGTTTACCACTACTAAGCGGAGAGCAGGGGTATGATGGAGAACATAGTAAGTCTGGGTGAATTGGAGTGCAGCCTGCATCGCACTCTGGGTGGCTACGCAGGTTAACTCGAGCTCAGAGGATCGATGGTACACTCGGGTAGTGTGTCGATCGAGCTTGAGTTGGAAGCCATGAACCCCGGTCCCTGATGGTTCCACCTTATCAACATTATGTACGGTTCTTGAACCGTCTCCTCGGAACACCATAAGCATGAGGAAGAAAGAAGTATACGCTCCGTGTGTGCTTGGCACTAGAGCACGGTAGATTCGTAACTACATACGAGTACTAAGGGTTGAGCCCGAGACTAGTGCGGAGTCGTATGTAGTAATCCCTAGCCATAAGTGAACTTCGCTGCATAGGTGCGATGCACCGGGGTATGTTGCTAGTTGACTAGTTGACTTTACTAGAGGCACCCTCCGGTGGCCTCAGTTAATAGTAAGTAACTAGTAGATATCACTTAAGTAATGGCCGCTAGGTATCGCACGCTAGAAATGGTCAAAATGAGGCGTCGGGGCGTTTTGGTAAAAACCTCACTCTGCCGGACCTCACTGTTGGCCGACCCTAGTGGTGTGACACCTTGCTAGGGCCGGCCCTATGATGTAGGGATAAGAATCCCTCATCTATAGGGCCGGCCATATAGATAGGGATGGGGCGATAAAAACGGATAAAGTGAGCCCTAAAAAGTGGGAAAACGGATAAATACGCGGAGAGATAAAAAGGAGATAATGGAGAGATAATGAGAGGGGGTTATTATCCCCTTGGATCCTTATCCAAGGGGGTTGGCCGGCCCTATAAAAGGACCTATGGGCGCCGGCCCCATGTGCTAGAAAATCCGAACCCCCCCTCCTCTCATCTCTCGAGTTCTCTCCAGTTTCATCTCCCGTTTCCCGCTTGCTACTTCGTCTTCCTCGCGTGGAGTTCTGAAGAAGGAGAAGGGTCGTTCTTCGGAGGCACTCAGAGATCCGAGAGCGACGTTCCGTGCATCGTGTGAGATCGGGTGAACAAGAAGGCAACATCTCCATTCGTACCATCGGCATCTTCGTGAACGATCTTCCGTCTCCATCGACAAAGAAGACAATTCTCCGCGGTTAAAAGATCCGTACGAAAGGTATGTGTAATCTAACATGTAGATCTAGCGAGCATTATGATTTGCATGCATGCTAGTTAATCATTACGCTAGATTGTCGTTAAGGGTTTTTCGATTCTCGTGCATACACATGCACACATATGTAGATTAGTTTCTATGAAAATTTAAATAGTGTAACGTGCACCATGAACGGTCTTTCGACCGCCAAATCGCTTCCGCTGCGAGCCTCTGACCCGGATTAACTTCCAACAATTGGTATCAGAGCCGCATTAGTGGTGTGCGTTTCACGTTTTTTTCATGAAACGAACATGTGTGCGCATGATGAATGCGTGAGATCATCGGGGTTCATACGCTTAGATCATGCATATGTATAGATTGTGCTTGTTCTATTAATCATTCTTGCAGGGCGCCACTATAAAAAATCTAGATCTATGCTTTGTGCTTGCTACCGGGGGTCGGACCCCGAGTTAGCAAAAGTCTGGATTTGCTTTCTGTGTGTGGATATGTAATAGAGCCTTAGATTGGGCGAGTGATGGGGGTTGACCATCGTCGGTTTCCCATGGCTTTTTCCTAGGTGTGTTTTCTTTTCTTTCTAGGAAATTATGTATGACCGAGCACTTGCTCGTAGCGTACTAGACTTTTTCAGTAACAGATCGAGAAGAAAGATGTGCCAAAGAAATCCACCATCGGGAGCGGAAGCGGAACCCTGGAGGATGAAGACGATCCGGCAAAGTGTTCGCGAGCGCGACGGAGGAGCCGGACCGAGGAACCTTACGAAGAAAGCTAGAGGCCTGCGCTGTGCTAATTAGGTTCAGGGGTCGGACCCTGAACTTAATTCAGTTTTAATGGTTGCTTTCTTTAATTAGTCCTTTATACTTCATATCGAACCCCGATGAGATAATTATCTGTTTTCAGAGGGATGCCTTTCCCCTCCGGTCCAAGCGACTGTTTGAGGTTAGGATCCCGCTAGATGACGCCTATTTATTTAGTTGACTTTTGATGTTAGTGGGATCCCATCACATATGGTTATGCCACCATTAGGAGAGCACCTGACTAGTCGGGTGTGCCTATTTGGCCAGCATCGAAATCAAAGATGAGATGGAGATCCATTAAACATCAATTGTCAAATCTATAATCAGGGCGCCATGACTAGTGGGAGTCCTTTCCAGTGAGTCTGACTCTAGGATTAGCTCCAGAGCATTAGCGTGATAACCAATTTTGCAAAGCATCGATATTCTTGGAATATGTAATGTGACCCTTGAATGGAGAAATCCACTTGAGGCAGGGACTATGATATTCCGAGAGTGATTAATGCTAGGCGAAGGGCTTGAACGCTAGTGGGAGCATGGTGTGACCAGGGTCTAGTATTTAGGAGGTCGCTACCTTTGCATTTGCATAAATTCATACTCGCAAAATAACCCTCAGAATTATAAGGGATGCAAGAGAGGACTTTTATAAGATCCTCTGGCCTCCACGGCCAGTCGTTTTGTGTTTGGGTGGGGATGCATAACTTCACACCCCCTAGGGTGGGAGCTGTGTGTTTTCATGCCAAATTACTTAATGACCTCCCTAAGGATATGGCGATTACGAGGCCAGGAGAGAAGGGTTTTTCATCCCACCCTAGTGGGGGCCGCATGAACTCCCGTGTCGTAATTGCTTAGGCTCGTGGGTAAGCATCCTAAGTACACGTGAGGTATTCGTTGCGAAGACAACGGTGATCACGTGGTACTGGCCGAAAGATAACCATGGTCCATCACAGCCCTTAGTTGGCAGATTTGGATAGGGTCAAGGAAAAGGCCCGTGTAAGCGAATTGATGCTGTATGATGCCCCCTAGGGCAGGTACAGTCGATTCCGAGATCTTACATACATGGTTAATTAATCCATGATAATGACTTCGCTTGAGGGTAGCATTGACATATGGATATAATTAGCTTGTTTTAAAAATCCATAAAATAAGTTTTTATGCATACTCATTATTCAATCTTTATTTTCAGATGACTAAGTTAGACCCCCTGTCCGCTATCCTAAATGACCACAAACTTACCGGTCCCAACTATGAGGACTGGAAGCGCAACCTGTACATGGTCCTAAGGATTGGTAAACATATGACAGCCCTGAATGACCCTGAGCCAGATTTGCCAGGACCCAATGCCACAGAGGCACAGTTAAAGGCATTCACTGACTGGAAGGAATCTAATGAGATATGTAAATGCTATATTATAGCATCCTTGCAAACTTACACTGTACCAAACCCAGGCCTGGTGGTCATCAGTTTGACTGTTGACCGGGTTCGATTACTCGACGGGGTAATCAGAGGTACGATGTATAGGTCAACCTGGAAGGAACCAAGTCATATGATCATTCGAGTCTGACGGTAGTCTTCACCGCTCGAAGTGAATCATGGCATCAAGTGGAGGGACAGCGGGTTTACCACTACTAAGCGGAGAGCAGGGGTATGATGGAGAACATAGTAAGTCTGGGTGAATTGGAGTGCAGCCTGCATCGCACTCTGGGTGGCTACGCAGGTTAACTCGAGCTCAGAGGATCGATGGTACACTCGGGTAGTGTGTCGATCGAGCTTGAGTTGGAAGCCATGAACCCCGGTCCCTGATGGTTCCACCTTATCAACATTATGTACGGTTCTTGAACCGTCTCCTCGGAACACCATAAGCATGAGGAAGAAAGAAGTATACGCTCCGTGTGTGCTTGGCACTAGAGCACGGTAGATGCGTAACTACATACGAGTACTAAGGGTTGAGCCCGAGACTAAGGCGGAGTCGTATGTAGTAATCCCTAGCCATAAGTGAACTTCGCTGCATAGGTGCGATGCACCGGGGTATGTTGCTAGTTGACTAGTTGACTTTACTAGAGGCACCCTCCGGTGACCTCAGTTAATAGTAAGTAACTAGTAGATATCACTTAAGTAATGGCCGCTAGGTATCGCACGCTAGAAATGGTCAAAATGAGGTGTCGGGGCGTTTTGGTAAAACCCTCACTCTGCCGGACCTCACTGTTGGCCGACCCTAGTGGTGTGACACCTTGCTAGGGCCATCCCTATGATGTAGGGATAAGAATCCCTCATCTATAGGGCCGGCCATATAGATAGGGATGGGGCGATAAAAACGGATAAAGTGAGCCCTAAAAAGTGGGAAAACGGATAAATACGCGGAGAGATAAAAAGGAGATAATGGAGAGATAATGAGAGGGGGTTATTATCCCCTTGGATCCTTATCCAAGGGGGTTGGCCGGCCCTATAAAAGGACCTATGGGCGCCGGCCCCATGTGCTAGAAAATCCGAACCCCCCCTCCTCTCATCTCTCGAGTTCTCTCCCGTTTCATCTCCCGTTTCCCGCTTACTACTTCGTCTTCCTCGCGTGGAGTTCTGAAGAAGGAGAAGGGTCGTTCTTCGGAGGCACTCAGAGATCCGAGAGCGACGTTCCGTGCATCGTGTGAGATCGGGTGAACAAGAAGGCAACATCTCCATTCGTACCATCGGCATCTTCGCGAACGATCTTCCGTCTCCATCGACAAAGAAGACAATTCTCTGCGGTTAAAAGATCCGTACGAAAGGTATGTGTAATCTAACATGTAGATCTAGCGAGCATTATGATTTGCATGCATGCTAGTTAATCATTACGCTAGATTGCCGTTAAGGGTTTTTCGATTCTCATGCATACACATGCACACATATGTAGATTAGTTTCTATGAAAATTTAAATAGTGTAACGTGCACCATGAACGGTCTTTCGACCGCCAAATCGCTTCCGCTGCGAGCCTCTGACCCGGATTAACTTCCAACACGTAGTAGTCCTGACCGACGCTTCACAAACTCAAGAAGCATTAGTGGTGGGAAAAGGATGCTCCGCGGGTAATCAGGATTTGATAATGTCTTGTATGCAAGCTTGGGATCGCTTCTAAGGGGTGACTATCCGGTGGGTGTCGAGAACCTCCTATAGTACAGCCTACTGGTTGGCTAATGAAGCCAGAAGATTCGGCGTGGGGAGTTACTGGGAAGCTGATTTCCCACATGCCATCACTACCCTCATGTTGGAGGACCTAAGGGTCATAATGTCATGATCCGCCTATCTGTTGTACCCAAAAAAAAGAGAATAATGAAGCATAGAATAAGTCTGGATAATTATGCCAATATCTGTTGAAAGATTGGATTTTATAAAAACTCTGTAGTTAAACATGCTCGGGCAAGATTAGTACCAGGATGAGTGACCCCCTGGAATGTTCTCATGCGAGCACAGACAAAACGGACAATATCTTGTGTATGTATTTGGGGCGGATGTTACATGCCGATTGTGGTGGTGGTTGTGGTCTTCTATAGCGCCAGTATGTGGCGCCACCCAGAGGTCTGATTGTGACCTCCTCTTTACATGAACCGAAAAAAAATTTCAGTTCACAAATAAATTTTAGTGGTAGGTGCTAAATCAAAATTTAACAAGTGAAGCAGGTAATCCTCAAACAAACAAGAAATACAAATTGAGGAAAACTATGTTGATGATATACCTGCCTGAAAATCATCAAATATCTAGATTTCACGACATACTTAAGATGGTTGAATGACAACCATAGCACACATTGAAAATCTTCGAATATCTAGATTTTCAGTTATCAAACAAGTGCTTATCAATCATGAATCAGAATGATTGTTTCCATAGATCGATCCAATAAAACAACCACCTTACGATCCGCATTACCAAACAAGAGGCTAAGTTGCGTGTTCCCGTGAGCGAATCCAGAGGATGCGACACAAATAGGTGGGACATGATATGAGCTCAGAAAGTTTATACACCCCAGTCCCTATGTTCCCACTAGGCCAATATCCCCTTTGATAACTTTTTCTCCACACCTAACCAACTTGCATCCAGATTCATAGAGAAGCTAAGATTCTTTCATCGCAGTCCCCCAACACCATCCAAGGCCTCCCCAAAAGCCATGGAGAGAGAGAGAGAGAGAGAGCAATTAAGTTCGGCTGCCCGCAATATCGATCGTCTCCACGTGGACGCCGCATCTCCGTCCATGTGGGGGCTCGATTATATGGCGCGAGGGTCCACCGGCCCCGGCCGCCGCCCTAGGGGCGGCTCACCGGACCTCCCAACTTTGTTACATTGTGACCCTGACCTAACCTCCCCACAAACCAAACAAGTCTTGTGTGTGGGCGCAGGCCAGGGGAGACTTCCCAGTTTCGCCTACCTACGCGGAACACGCAAACAAGGCATAAACTATATTGAATGTCCTGTCCACTGATACATATAGATCCCTCTGCCTAACGATCGACTCTCATCGGTCTCTCGCCCTTTGGTCTCTCGTTCCATGGCTCGTCCCACTCCCTTCCTCTGCTTCTACTGCTGGTGCTTGCTGTCTCTCTCCTTCTCTCTACTTCTGAGCTCCTCTTACGCGCATGGAGGGCGGTCGGGAGGATGGCATACCGTGCGCATTCGCTCTTTGCTTCCGGCGACGGTCTGCTCATCGTCGAAAGGTTCGTTGGGCGGACCTCTCTCTAGCAGTATCAGGGCTTCTTAGTTCGATTGTATTGTTTGTTACCCTAGTGGTAAGCGTGCCTAATTTTAACACACATACTCTGTGTGTGTGAGAGAGAGAGAGAGTAATATCACATTATTTGTAAGGTGTCACATAGGGCTGCAAACGAGCCGAGCCGAGCCGAGCCGAGCTTTGGCCTGTTTGAGCTTGTTTGTTTATTAAACGAGCCTAGATTTTAGGCTTGGGCTCGGCTTGTTTAATAATCGACTTGTTTAATAATCGAGCTGAGCCAAGCTTTGGTTTGTTTATGAGCCTATTGAGCCGGTTCACGAGCATAAACTTCACGAGGCTATAGAGTTTGTTCACGAGCTTTGGTCTGCTTGAGCTTGTTCACGAGCCTATCGAGCTTTGATTATACTCAATTAGTGATCGAACAGTCCCTTATCAAGCTTGTTCATGAGCTAAACTTCAAACTAGGCTATATGTTTGGCCGGCCTATTCAAGCCGTTCATGAGCCTACTCATGAGCCCTAAACAAGCCTGTTCGTGAGCCCAACCAAGCCGAGGTTTGGCCTGATTGAGCTTGACTCATTTATTAAACGAGATAAACTCTAGGCTTGGGCTTGGCTTGACTAGTAACCGAACGAACTCGAACAAGCTTTTATTGAGCTTGTTCGCGAGCTACTAATGAACAGCTTGGTTCATTTGCAGCCCTAGTGTCACATAACTAGATACTAGGGCCATGTTTGTAATCAGCAAATAGATTAACTAGTAAAGTAATGAGATAAAAGTTTTACTTTGCTATTGTTTGGATTCAAAAAGTTACAGTAAAGGAAATGGCAGAAGGCTTACTAGTAGCCAAAGACTTTACTCTAGAAAAGCTAAGCAAAAACTTTTGATTTAATCGTAAAAGACTATGTCGACCCATGCTACGTCAGCAACTGAACGATCAAGAAAGCATCACCTGATGGATTCGACTCCGCTTTGCTGATGACCCCAGTTTCAACGGCCACAATATATGGGCCATGGGATGAGCCATAGGGGGATGCCACCACTATAGGCCGGTGATCGGAGTGGGTGGTGGCCAACGACCAATGGAGTGGTGGCCGGCTGTGGTGGATGGCGGCAGGCGTGGTGGTGGCGAGCGACCAATAGATATACTTTACTGGTAAATCTAAACAGCTGTCCAGAAGTAATGCTTTACTTTACTGGTCAACACAAACATCAAGAAGAAAATCAGATTTACTTGTCGATCTACAAGATTTACTATCCAACATCCGATTTACTAGCCTCCACCAGATACTCAGTGATGCATCTAGACCGTTCACTAAAGAGTAGGGAGCATCTGGAATGTCAAGTTGCTGTAGCCAAGAAATTTTTACTACACTTATGCCAAGTACCAGTTCAACTTATCAATTATATCTTTTGAGAAGATCAAAATGATATTTTGTAAAACTCCCACCATGTCGGTTCTCCGGTCTGATCCGGTTTTAGAAAGAACAATTCTTGGTTCCAATTGTACCTCGGGGTGTAGAAAAAGCCCGGAAGACTGAACCCGGTCCAAAGTCAACGACCCGAACCAGGCCCGTGGCATGTCAATGTCCCAGCATGGCCCGACTAGAATAATAACCTAGCTGGGCTCGGGCAGCCATCCTTAGCCCGAAGCCCGAATGAGGACAATCTTAGGGTCTATTTGGATACACTCTGATTCCGTGATTCTAGGATTCTGGAAGCCCAAAATCTCTAAAAAAGACATAGTATGTTTGGATACAACCCTTTCTAAAAAAGTGTTTCTGCGGAGAGCCCAAAATGTACTTTTGAGATCCATTTTTCTGGAGCCCAAAATTGAGGCTCTGGACTCTGGAGCCCTTTTTTTTGGGATTTTGAAATTCCAGACTCCTATAATCCTAGAATCAGAATCCTATCCAAACAGGGCCTAAAAGCCCGACCCGTAAAAACCTTGTTTGAAGCCCAAAGCAAGACCACATAAGTCCTAGGGGTGTGCATCGGTTCGAAACCGACCTATTTAGGCAAAACCCAAACCGATCCAACCTAGGTCGGTTTTGAGAATTTGCAATCCGATCCAAACCGATTGAGACTGGAATCCAATCCAATCCAATCCAATTAAAGTCGGTTTGGATTGGATTGGATGGTCGGTTTGGGCTTTGGCCCATATGCTTACTAGTTTTTTTTTTTTTTAAATTTGGACGTAGTATCAACTTTAAAATGATTATTTCAAAAATTATAAAATGATACTACATTACTTACCAAAATACCAAGTTATCAATAACAATACCATTATGTCCACAATATTCATATCCATTAAATATTAAAAACTACAAAGTATAGTTTTAACAATTATACAAAAGTTTACAACAGTTACCACTAAATTAGTAAATTATAAACCGGAGTTCGGTTCGGTTTAGGTCGGTTTTTAATTGATAAATCCGATAACCGATCCAATCATATCGGTTTTGAGAAATCCTGATCCAATCCGATCCGTTGAGTGTGTCGAAACCGATCAAATTCGGTCGGTTTGGTTTGGTTCGGTCGGTTTGGTTTGGATCCTGCACACCCCTAATAAGTCCTGCCCGAACCCAACCTGAAGCTCGATGAATTTCATTTTATCACTTATGGCCTGTCCGACTCTATTATCTTCTGGGTACTTGAAGTCTTGGACAAGTTGGAGAGTCAAGTCTCAGCTCGTATGAGCAAAGACTATACAGCCTATGCTTCAAATGTGACATGTTCACATGTCTTATTCAATGATTCAATGACTAAAAACTCGACCCGAGTAGCTTGGCCCAAAACCCAATCCGAAAGCTCCGCCCGAAACCAACCCGAAAGCCGGCCCGAGTTGCTTGGCCCGAAAGCCTCCAACATCAATGGCCATGGGATGAGCCCTTGGGGTATGCCACTACCACCATATGCAGCTAGCCCACCATCTGCCGCTGCTGGTAGCTGGCCACACCGTCGACCACCAGCCATCCGCCACCGCCCGCTGGGTCGGCAGGGTTGGTGACCGACGGCGGAGGACGACAGCAGTGAGCGATGGCAGAAGGTGGCCCATTGAAATTTGGATCACCACATGTTACTCCTAAATGTCAGCAACCCATACGGGAGACTATCAAAGCCTGACTATGCATACCCGGGCCGGGCTCGGAAATTGACCGTCGACCGAGGCCCGCCCTGACACTGTTGAGGCCCGGCCCGGCCCAAATTTCAACCCTAACCGTACGTGGTTGAACCAGGTGGCTTCAACCACTGACAGCCGTCCATTACTTTGATATCTGCAGGTTCGAATCCCTCGGAGCTGACTGTCGCCCACCGGCACGGACCATGCTCGCCACTGAGCCACCACCAGAAACCGTCCCACATACAGATCATGGACCAGGATCAGTCCCGGGTCGACTCACTCCACCGCCGGGCCTCACCCACCTCCCACCGGCACAAAGGGACCGGCCCGCTCGCCGCTTCGATCCCGGCCAACACCGGGGACTCGGTCGGCACCGGCAACTACATCGTGACCGTCGGGTTCGGCACCCCGGCGAAGCAACTCTCCGTGGTGTTCGACACCGGCAGCGACGTCACGTGGATCCAATGCAAGCCCTGCGTCAGCTGCTACCAGCAGCAGGATCCCATCTTCGACCCCTCCCAATCCTCCACGTACCACAACATCTCCTGCGGATCCACCGCCTGCTCGCTGCTCGACTCGCCGGGATGCTCCTCCGCGTCGACCTGCCGTTACACCGTCGTGTACGGCGACAGCTCCCAAACCACCGGGTTCTTCGTGCAGGACGCGCTGACCTTAACGCCCTCCGACGTGCTGCCCAACTTTCTATTCGGGTGCGGCGATCAGAACAGCGGCCTCTTCGGCCAGGCCGCCGGGTTAATCGGCCTCGGGCGCCAGAAGGTGTCGTTGGTGTCGCAGGCGACCGCCAAATACGGCGGAGTCTTCTCCTACTGCCTCCCGTCGACGTCGAGCTCGACGGGCTATCTGAAGTTGGGAGGCGGCGCCCCCTCAGGGATCCAGTTCACGCCGATGCTGACTTACTCGAGCTTGCCCACTTTCTACTTCCTGAATCTAGTAGCGATTAGTGTCGGCGGCCGGCGCCTCCCGATACCCCCGACCGTCTTCTCGAACGCCGGGACTCTCATCGACTCCGGCACGGTGATCAGCCGATTACCGCCGCCCGCGTACTCGGCGCTCAGATCGGCGTTCCGGCAGCTGATGCAGAGCTACCCGACCGCGCCGGCGCTCTCGATACTGGACACCTGCTACGACTTCACCGGGTACAGCACGGTGACGGTGCCGTCGGTGGCCCTGTTGTTCGGCAATGGGGTGAGCATGGACATTGACTTCTCGGGGATACTCTACGTGGGCAGCGTCTCGCAGGCCTGCCTCGCGTTCGCCGGCAACAGCGACGCCGGCAGTGTGGGCATCATCGGCAACGTGCAGCAGCGGAGGTTCAACGTGGTTTACGACGTCTCGAACCGGAGGGTTGGGTTCGGGGCCAGCGGCTGTACGTAGCTGATCCAACGATGCGTTAGGTAACAAGTTTGATTGAAGGAACGCAATAAAGGAGTCCAAAGGCTTTTGAAATATTAATAATCCAACGTGCGTTTGGGTTGGGCTAGGGCATCCCGAGTTGGAGGTTGGGTTAGGGTTTGAGAGTTCTAGTGCTTGGGTTGAGTTTCGACGTTGAGTATCAACCCGATCCAACCGGTCCGAGTTACAACCCTATGACGAATCGATCTCTTTAAGTGTCTGAACTGAGCCATCAAATATCTACAAGTGAATATCACCAACTTTCCATAGCAGCATAAAGTCATCATCTCACATCTCGATCACATTCATGCTAAACCATGTCTTGTGTGAACGTATACGATATGTGGCTCTATTATCAAGCACTTAGTCTGGACGTGATCTTCCCTCACAAGTAGTGACAAAACTAGACATAGACCAAGGGGGTCTATGCCCCCCCTAAATTTTGGGTTGGATAAATTACACTTTGCCCCCCTAGAGTTTAGCTCAAAAACACCTAAACACTATAGTTTAAAAAGTACATTTTGCCCCCTTCAATTTAGTTTTAATCATATAAAATTTGTCAAATGAGGAAATAAGTAGTTGACAAAAAGGGGTATTGTGCTAACATTTCAAACTATAGGGTGCAATTTGGAACAAAATAACCTACAAAGAGTTTAAGTGTTTCTAAGCTAAACTTCAGGGGGGGTAAAGTATAATTTATCATTTTGGATCTCTCTCTCTCTCTCTCTCTCTCTCTCTCTCTCTCTCTCTCTCTCTCTCTCATGCCATCCACACACCACCACCACCACCACCACCCCTGCCCCTCCCCCCTCAAGATGAATTTTTTACATTGAATTGGTGAAAAAAATTTGATTCATGCTTTGATGCCCCTAAGATGAAATCCTGATTCCATCCCTGCGCGCTCACAAGTAGCTTTCAAGAAAAACTAAAAAAACAGTAGCAAACGACCATTGCATCTCAGCCACTGCTTCAGCATTGCATGGAAAGGGTATTAAAGGACACTAACAGAATCATTGTCATTCTATTGGGGGTACATACCTATTATGGTTTAAAATTTAAACATGTAACGTTTAAGCGGCTGGATTGATAGAAGGGTAGGGTTATTGACAGGTTGACACAAGTCATTTAATAACGGGTCAAGTTGGGTTATAAATATAAACCCAACCCGATTAGAAGAAACCCAAACCCGCTAGCTTCGGGTCGGGACTCAGTTTCGGACTAGCAGGTCGAGTCAATGATTGCTAGCCGTACCAGGATTGACACTCTGAAGCGAACTTTCCCTCAAAGCCATTGTGGTTTGTTTGCACATGCGAATCCCCTCCGTTTCAATCTCAGGACCAGTTTGAGCTCTTACTCTAGCACCATGCTCTCAGACCGTCTGGCAGGTTAAAAAAAAAATGATGCAAGTGCTGTGTATAGTTTATCATAGACTACATAGGTGAACCCAAATTGTTTGCTCCCTTTACATGTTCCATTGTTTGCTTCGTACTTCACAGCCATCCGTTGCATCCATACCCGACTGGTGAATCACACTCACCCCAACCTGCAAGTAAAGGGACAACTGCGATTATCCCAATAATATGGCATACTCTGACGCTTGCTACAATTCACGGGGTGCAACACGGTGACGGTGCCGACGATGGCTCTCCAGGTCGGCGGTGGGGTCAGCATGAACATGGA